>JALAZF010000503.1:3912500-4460653 GCA_022829125.1 Lathyrus tuberosus | reverse complement strand
AAATACTTCGCCTAAAATAAAAAAAAAACACGTCTCGGTGAATTGAAAACCCAAAAGGGCGGTCCAGGCAAAAGTTAGAGACAGGGAAAAAATCATCCCGGTGGATTGGAAACATCACAGTACAATCCAGGCAAAAATTAGGGATAATGGCAAGTAACTATGTTCAACAGAGGCAAGTCCCTCAGCAGCAGTTACGTCATCCGTCAGGAAAATTCCAGTCAAGGTCATCTTTGACAGAAGCTCAGGATGTCCCGAATTCAAAGTTGGTAGAAGGATAGTGGTCGTTATGTTTCAACGTAGCCCTTTTCCCTGTTAAATTACCATTTTCTAAACTTTGTATATACTCTTTGGAATCACGCGCTTGGCTGATTTCCCTCTTATCAATAAAATTTGAGCCCTTGTGCTTTTGTTTGTAATTCTCATTTGTTTTAGCTTTACATAACGACATTTTAACATGATCAACGATTCTTGAAATAAAACAAAAATGAATTTACTTGTTAAAACTTTTTCTGCTTTTAAATTAAAGATGGCAATTCTTTTGACTTTTGAACATCGAAAGAACATCGATCGCTTCTCCAGAAGTAAGCGAACCTCAAAGTGCAGAATCAAAGTACTCCTTCTACGCCAGTACGCCTGAACGAAGGATCAATAGTGTCAGATGCGACTATTCCATCTGACATCCTCGGCCAAGTTCCTATCTCCTAAGCCCGATCAATGGTTGTTCCCCCGCGGGGACTATCTCTCCTAAGCAAGGCAGAATTGCTATCTTGAACCGAGTGATACCTTTCATCTCCCGCAGTGGCCGAGTATCCAGTCGTGTTCATCTTTCAGTCTGTATTTCGTGTCTGTTTTATCAGTATATGCATACATACATCATGCATTTTATTTGCATTCACATTCATATTGCATCACTATCACTCTAGTCGGTCTTATCCCCTAGTGATAACAGTCCTCTCAATCGAGTTGTCGGTTTTTTTCCTCGTCAGGAATTGTTGCGTCTGAACAATCTCGCCTCCAGTTATTTCTGGATTGAAGTTAGGTCCTAGACCACTTTGATAACTTGAACCTCTGAAAGACCAGAGAAACTTTCAACAGATATCACTCTCCGCCATCAAAGATGATATCCTTGCTTTCCTGGATTAAGGAAAATCCCCAGAGAAAGCCTCTTGAGCAGAGATTAGGCAATACAACAGTTTTTCTTCAAAAAAACCCACTGATGAAAAGGTCATCGGCACCTCAAAATTGGATCCCATCATATGGCATTTCTCCGAGAAGATCCCGAGAAAAGTATGATGTAAGACCCCAAGTGGAAGCAGTCTCTCAGGAAACTAGCTTTCCCCAGTAGAAACAAATGGCGTCTCCAAATAGAGAAGTTTGTGCACCTCTATAACTCGGACGACTGGGTTTCCCAGCAAGTCTGACATCAAAACTTTTTCCATCAAATGGTATCTCCCCAGGAAAATTCGGCGAGAAGTTTGAGGAAAACCGCTACGAATAGCGTCCCTTGTCAATAAAGCTTATTGACAAAAGAAACTAAGACCAGTTCCTTGGTAGGAAACCAGGATCGAGGGGAAGTTTACATCAGAAACTGAGACCAGTTCCTTGGTAGGAAACCAGGATCGAGGGGAAGTTTACATCGGAAACTGAGACCAGTTCCTTGGTAGGAAACCAGGATCGAGGGGAAGTTTACATCGGAAACTGAGACCAGTTCCTTGGTAGGAAACCAGGATCGAGGGGAAGTTTACATCGGAAACTAAGACCAGTTCCTTGGTAGGAAACCAGGATCGAGGGGAAGTTTACAACGGAAACTGAGACCAGTTCCTTGGTAGGAAACTAGGATCGAGGGGAAGTTTACAACAGAAACTAAGACCAGTTCCTTGGTAGGAAACCAGGATCGAGGGGAAGTTTATTTTAGAAACTGAGACCAGTTCCTTGGTAGGAAACCAGGATCGAGGGGAAGTTTATACCTTTTCTGAGCATCATTGCTTAGAAAAAAAAAGGATGCACAAGCTTCCATTCTTAACCACCATCAAAATTTCGGATATTCCGATATTTAATCCTCTTGCACCCCGAATGCCCGAATACCTTCGTCATTCACACCTTCAGGTCCAAGAAGATTAAATAGGGGCATCTTTCATACCCCAAATTTTGACCACTAAGATTCCCATCATTATGTCAATCACCTTCATAATATGGATGTACCTTTATGCCTCATCAATCTCCTCAAGGAATTGTTGAGCATCCATTGAAAACAGAAATTAGGGTTTCAAACCCTCTCTGAGTCTTAGACAAAGGATCAATCTAGGAATGACATGATATTCAACTTTTCTAACTCCTCAAACATCCATAAAAGATCAAAAGGACTCCCACTTCAAGGATTAAGCACAAGGTTGCTCCCTTCTAGGTGGACCAAGCCTCAAGATCGCCAGTGTTGCTAAATTAGGGTTTTGGTCGACCAGGGCTTCTAGATGGAAGATTTCATCTAGGAATGAGCCATTGATCCAAAGCATAACCTAATATGCTCCAAGGAACCTCATGGACCCAACCATCAAGTCAATTTTGCCTCAGGGGATGCATTCATCAAAAATCAGGAATTAGGGTTTCTTGACCTAATTCACCCCTAAATTGACTTTTGGGACCAATCATGAACCAAGACCTCAAGAGAGGATTTGAGGGTCTCTAATATACCACATTGATCCATTTGCACCAATGGATTGATCCAAGAAGCTTAAGCAACAAGTCTCAATTTCATCTGGACCACAGTTAGGGTTTTGTTGGAAAAGTCAACTGTAACTTTGACTTTTGATCAGGACATGTTCCCAAGCCCTAGGACATTGATAAATATACCCTATAACACCCATGGAACATGTCCATCAAGTTTAATTTAGGTCAAGGACATGATTTCCTGAAGAATTGCACAGTTTGGAATTCATCTGACAAAAAGTCAACTGTGCACAAAAGTCAAACTTTGACTTTTTGAGATTTTTTACTAAAATGGATTTTTTAACCCTAAAATGATGTTAATGTATGATTTGAATCATCATTCATCAAAAAAAATTAAGAAAAGTGGGATAACTTGTAAAAGGGGTAAGCATAAAAACTTAGAAAAATTTCTAAGTTATGAAATAAAGTGGCAAGGGTACCAACTTTGAGGGATCATAACTCCTAAACCACAAAGCCATTGTGCCCCATCCAAAGCTTGATTTGTAGATCTCATTGCCCTCTACAAAAACTTCAACTAGACCTAATTCCAATTCATTAAGGATTTTGAGTTATGGAGTGATCAAAATGACAAAAAGTGAAAATGTCACTTTTTTCCAACACTTAGTTAAATTTTCACTTAGTCAGAATCTGCCTTCACTTTTTCCCAAATGTAGAGGGATTTTTAACTTGGATCCAAAAGGTATCAAAACCAAATATGATTAAACAGTTATTGTATCATATAAGGGATTTCCAAAATGGCCAAGAACATCACCAAATTCAACTTGAGCCATGAGATATGACATTGGCAAGATGCCTTGCTGAAATCTGCCAAGGCAAGGCAGGGCATATTTTTGAACTTTTGGTCGATTTTCCAAAATCAGCCAATTCTAAGCCTTGTCATCATCTTGGACACATCTGAGGATTGAATCTAAAGGGGACAATCACTGAGCCAAGCCTCCAAAGTCCTTGGAACAAGAAATAGCATGCCAAACCTAGAATTGCCTAAAATAGGGACAAGACTCCAATTTTGGATTGAAGCATTCAATGGAAGCATCAAGGTGGCATGGACTGAGCTCTTAGCAACTGAATTCAGTCAAGACTTATCCAAGACCAAGGGAACCAGCAGCCTGTGCTCTAACCTCTAGTCAATGGCTAGAGGAGACTTGGATTTTTCATTTGCCAACATTGGCCAAGACCTACTCAGCAGTTTCCATTCACTATTCCTTGCAAAACAAACTTGCTCTACTATAAATAGAGCTCAATTGTGATCAGTTTGAGTACACCAAAGCCATCAAACAGATGCTTTCCTCAAAATCCACTTCTCCTCTCAAAAATGCCTTTCTTAGCAAGTCACTATCGAATTTTTCAGTAGAGAGTAATTCCACTCAAACCAATCATACACACACCTCACATACATCATATATGAGCTGATCAAACACTTAAACAACAACTGGAACACTGATTTTTCAGTTGCTCAAGGTTTTAACCAAGGTGCAGTTGAGATGCCATGAAGTGATCCAGCCAATTTCAGTCAAGTCCAAGCATTCAAACACACTCCATAGGGTGTAGGGAAGTTGTTCAGATCATCACAACTCATCTGTAACACTTCCAACTCAGAAATCACTTTGAACTTGCTGTCACGACCTAGAGGTAAGCACAAACTTGGTCATCTCTCAATCTATGCATATTTCCTCGCACAATACTTTTGCCAAATGTTCATAATCATGCATGGAATGTTTCCCCTCAATTAATTGCTTTGTTTGAATCGTGTATCAAAAATCCCAGCCTTCATGCAGAATTTAGGGTTCTTGAGGATTTTTCGTGATTTCTTGTTTTATGCTTAATTTAAATGAAATTAAATGACATAGACATGATCGTGAGGTTAAAACGAATTGATTGGTATGTGGATTGCATGATATGATCAAGTATTCAGTGAGATTGGATAGAAAATGCAAATCTGGGAAAAACCCAGAACACGCGCGTGTTTCTTGGGTGTTCTTGGCGCCATTTTTTGAAAATTCAAATATTTGAATTTTGTGATTTTATTTAATTGATTCAAAAATTAATTTCTCTCTGAGTTTTAATGATTTTGAGTTGATTATTTTTTTAATAATTCACAAAAATGTTAAAATATTTTATTTTACCAAAAAATCCCAAAAATATTATTTATTTCATATAATTGATATTTTTACAAAGAATTAATGTTTTAATTGTTTTTGACATTTAAAATATTTTTTCCATCTTGATTTTGCAACTTTTAATGACTTCTAATCATTTTGTAGGTCAATACTTGATTTATGAAGCATTAATCCAATATCACAATTTGTTTTCCATATGTTAAACAATTTTTGATCATTTTAATTGAATTTTTATTCAATTAAAATACATTTTGGAAATAAATTAGGGTTTTTGATTAATTCAATCCTCATAAATCATTTTCAAAACACTTTGGGCCTCTAATAGAGTGTAAGACCCAACCCCCCTTTGTACATAAAATTTTTTGGGCCTCACTTATTGTATAAGTCCCCCTGTACAAGTAAACGACGCGACCGTCGTCTCTTTAAAATATTTGGGCCTCTCCTCGAGCTATAAGGCCCATTCAAAACTTTTGGGCCTCTAATACAGTGTAAGACCCAATCCCCTTTTAACCAAAACCTTTTTTGGGCCTCACTTATTGTATAAGTCCCCTCTGTGTTAAAAGAAAACCTCGGCGCGATCGCCATTTCAAACGAAAGATCATCTGGGCCTACCCTCGAGTAGTAAGACCCATTTCTTTTATTTAGACTCGTTTTGGGCCTCTTGAGAGAGTGTAAGACCCATCCCTTTGTACAGAAAACCTTTCTTGGGCCACAGTCACTTGTATAAGTCCCTCTGTACAAAAAAACAACAGTGCAATTACTGATAAAACTCTGGGCCTCTTCTTGAGCTGTAAGCCCCATTCTTTCTTTTTCAAAGCACTTTCTCCTTTGATTTTGAATATACTGTTGTTTTCAATCTTTCTTTGTTGAACAACTAACAACACAGCATGGAAGCTCTACAACCGAGTAAGTGTTTACCTGCTTTCATTTACCACTTTCATATACATATAACTGTATTGTGGGGCTGCTCACTGTAAGTCTCCTTTCATAAACTCATATCAACTGTGTAATAATAGTACAGATATTTAGAGTTTCCCCCGACAACTACGTCTAGCACTAGGAAAATCCGTTTCGATTACTTGTAGAAATAGACAAGCTAGATCCCCAATATGAGCACTAGATACAGTCTTCTCTTCGACTGTCCTCATTAGGAATTGTCAAGAGACTCTACCTCCCCAGAGATGAATGTATTCTCCGTGAATGGTATCTCTTGAGTTTCTTCCAAATTCTCGAACTTTCCTGGCTTGATCTATTCCTTGTGAATAGCCTGTCTTGAATTTCTTGAAGTTTGGGGGACCCACAGGCTTCTTAAAAGCGTCGGACTCCTCTTGGGCATTGTACAAGGACTCACGGGCTTCCTAAAAGCAACCCCGCCTCCTCTTGGGCTTAGTACAAGGACCCCGTCGGCTTCTTAGAAGTTTTTACAACCTCCTCTTAGGCTTCGTATAATGATTCTTCCTCCGGGAATGATAGCCTCCTCTTGGGCTTCGTACAAGGCCCGCTCGGCTACTTAAAATTATCCCAGCCTCCTCTTGGGCTTCGTACAAATTGTCCCGATGACCTCCTAGAGGTGTAGGAACAAATATTAGTCATCTTCATAGAACAGTCCTTCCAAAGAGTCTACTACTGTTTCTCAAAACATAGTACAAAAGATAAAACTCTAGACTTGGAGAGTCTAACTTCCTTAAGTCTCATAGACATTATCAAGTCCCTTTCCAAAATAGGAAGAAAACCCGTAAACTCGGCTAGTCCCCTTTGGATTTCCCATTTCCTTAAAGAACAGAAAATAATCCTGATCCTCTGATCAAATCCTTGAGGGCAAACATTACTCATATAAGAACTGATTTTCTCTTTAAATTAATATATTGGATCTGTCACTCAACTGAAACAGTGACAATAGCCTCCTCTTGGGCTTTGTACAATGATTCTTCCCAGCGGAGCAAACAAACTTTAGCCTCCATCTCGGGCTTTATACGAGATACAAAAAGGTTCTTATTGAGCCAAACAAACTTTAGCCTCCATCTTGGGCTTCATACGAGATACAAAAGACCCCCTCGTGGAGTCGAACCCTTTTAGCCTCTCTCTCGGGCTTCGTACGAGACACACAAAAACCCTCTTGTTGGGCCAATAGCCTTCTCTTAGGCTTTGTATAAGGAAACCCCGGTTGAGTTAATCAACCTTTTAGCATCAAAGTTGTGCCTCGTTCACAGTATATAAACATCAATAACTCCTTCCCTTTCATCTAATCGCTGTAAGCGGCAAGCCTCTGGATTATTTACATCCACGCCACTGTCCCTCTTTTAGCATGAGACATTCCTAAGGAAAGATGACATTGCTCTACACTGAGTTAAAGTCTTCTCCTTCAGGTTGAAAATCCCCTATAAAGGAAATTATGGCATTACCGAATTCACATATCCCGGTTAAAGTAATTCTCCTTTATAAACAGTTGTGACAAACAGACCCTCTTTAGAGATGAAAAATTCTCTCTAAAGACAACACCTTTTAGCTTAACATCTTGGGCTTCGAACAAGATACAAATAAACTTTTCAGCTTCACATCTTGGGCATTGAACAAGATACAAACAACCTTTCGCTTCATATCTTGGGCTTTGAACAAGACACCAAAACAACTATTTCCTCCCATAGAATAGGAGGAACTAAGATCTTAAAAGCCTAAGGTGACTCGATTCAAACCAAAGACGGTGCCAACGATAATTGGACTTTAGGTTCAAGCTTGACATGATTCAAACAGAAATGGGATCTTAAGATAAGAGACAATGTTCGACACGATTCGAACAAGGACTCGGTTCAAGTTTGACACGATTCAAACAAGAACAAGATCTTAAAACAAGAGACAATGTCCGACACGATTCGAACAAGGACTCGGTTCAGGTTTGACACGATTCAAACAAGAACAAGATCTTAAAACAAGAGACAATGTTCGACACGATTCGAACAAGGACTCGGTTCAAGTTTGACAAGATTCAAACAAGAACAAGATCTTAAAACAAGAGACAATGTCCGACACGATTCGAACAAGGACTCGGTTCAGGTTTGACACGATTCAAACAAGAACAAGATCTTAAAAGCCTAAGGTGACTCGATTCAAACCAAAGATGGTGCCAACGATAATTAGACTTTAGGTTCACGATTCAAGCAGGAACGGTTTTAAACAACAGGAAAGATGCCAGCGATGACTGGACTTAAGGTTAGACTTCTTGGGGAATACTGCACAAAGAATCAAGATCTGACACTCAAAGATGAAGATCAGACATAAGTCTAGCTTAGCCAAAGGTTTAAGATAAACCGGGAATGTCTTCACTTTACTGGTGAAATATAGGCTCACATTGTCAAAGTGTATGAAGACAGGAAGAAGACATGATCTCCACTTGGGGATCAATGTGAAGCAAAAGGATAAACAGATTTCCTGGAGATTCTTATAATGAAGAGTTCAAACGGGATCTTCAAGAGAAACCAGAAAAGGCAGAAACAACTCTGCTACCAGTATAAGCTGGACTTTTGAACACTTTATCAAAAAGATTGACAGAAAAAAAAACACCTTAACTACGAATCACGTCAAACGGGTTGATGGAAAATGATTGATTGAAGGTGAAATCAAGGACGGATAAGCTTCTCGTGAGATAGATGACCACTTATCGTTGTAGAGGTAATGATAGCAAAACAAACTTCTCAAGATGATTGAAATTTGTCGTTGGGCATAACTTCCAAAAAGATATTGGTATTACAACACTGTTGGAGAAAATAAACATGTCTTCAATGGGGATCTGTAAAAGATTCTTCCTGCGAGACACAATGCAAAATAAATGCACTTGAAAGTGGGTTCAGAAACCACACCTTCCAGGGACCAAGGTTCAGTCTAGGAGCAAGCTAGAAAGAAACGGTCAAACAAGACTCCAATTGAGGAATGAACTCAAATGGGGATTTATCTTATCCGAATGTGGAAAAAGACAACTAAAGCAACCATCATCCACGAGGATAAAATCTGTGGGGAATTCAAAAGGAATGAGCACTTTATGCCTAGGGTTGACACCTCTATTGGAGAGAAAACACAAACCCAGTCACTTGGGGAGATAAACGCCAAAGTGAACAACACATGTAAACACCATAAACATGTAGCAAAAATGATAATATGCTATGCATATGAGTGCTTATGTGTTGTACCCCAAAATTTACCCTCATTTTTTTTCCCCGCTATATGCTATGTGATTTATTTCTCTCTATTTTATCTTAATTTCCATTTTTGTCATTTCATTTATTTTATCTTAATTTAGCATTTGTATTTTTTATTTATTTTAATTTAAATTTTAATGTACTTTATTTTATTTTTTTATTTGCTTTTAATTATTCAAATTAACCTAATTTAGTCTTGTTTTTAGCTTAATTAATCAATATTGTTGGTAATTAATTATCTTTCTTTTATTTAATTATTTTTGTTAAATTATTTTATTTTTATGATTTTTCCTTAAGTTAGTTTTCTAAATTAATATTAGTTTAATTAACTTTCATTGAATTATCATTTAACCTTTTAAGAAACAAAAGCAAACACACGTGCCATTATCTTAGTAGTCCATTGTGGATTTCATGAATTTTGATTGGAGGAGGAATCTACACTATCAGCCAATGGAAAAGCAGGATTCTCTTCTTTGACTTTTCAACGTGGAATGAAAACCAGTAAGAGTGTGACACCTGTGATAGAAAGAAAATTTTCTTCTTCCTTGTTCGTATGAGCTATGTTTTGCAGAGAAATTTGCTTCCAATCAATTTCAACGGTTACATTTCTTCAAAGCTTGGTTCAAGTATCACAACAACTTTGGCGCGGCATTCCCAATTTCAATTTACCCTAAAATTTCCTCTTCAAGCTCAATGGAAATTCACTTGAATAAAGGGTCTGTGAGGTTTACCATTCTTAGCTTCCTCTGCACAAGCCTGAGAATTGATCAGGGTCATGTCACGATCAAAGTTTCCTCTTCAGTGCTTATTTCATTTGCAACCAAAGGGAGCCAAAGAAGCAATGTCGTTTTGGTTGTTTCAACTCCGTAGCTATCTGCCAAGACTCAGAAGGAAGGAGCGTATGTCTCCCCAAACTTCAACATTGAAACCAATTTCAAAACCCTAGCATTTTGAAGGGAGGAATTTTTCTTGACCCGACCCACAATGCTTCACATTGATCCATCAACCTGGCCTATATAAGGAGGGTGGTTTTTTCAGTTCAGATCATCAACACCTATCAATAACACTTATACACACAAAATTCTTGAGAGGACTCTGAGAGTGAAGCTGCAGCAAGGAAAAGAGAGGAGTAACCACTTTTGCATAGCTATAGAGTTTAAGGAAAGCAGTGGAATTGTTCCACAATAAGGTAAGTTCACTAGTCTTTTATGTTTGAAGTCTATCATGCTCATTCATAAGTAACTGTGATACGCATACTTGTTTGTTTTCCAATTATGTGCCATGAGGTGTGTTTAAATGATTATCCTTTATATTGTATGCTGGAGAGTTGAGGAATTGTTGAGTTCAAAACCCTCCCCTGTTCCCGGAATAGACTTTAGGCTAAATGTTGCTGACTGTTAGTTATATCTTAAGCTCAATGTGGTTTTGTGTGCAACACAGTTGAATCCCTGCTCGGTATTTGTTGATGTGTCAAAATGCTTTAAGTCATAGTGACAAGAATCTGCTCGTATTTTCCTTTGACATATTTGGCTTAATGATGAGATATTGTATATTTACTATTGCTCATAGTTGAAGTTGCTTGCTGATGATGCTTATTTCCATTCTATGATATCCTGTCAGAGTAGTTGCCATGTTCCATAGGATTCTAGTTTAGGGTACCCTTGTCTTTGTTGTTAAGTTTTACATTTTGATCATAATATGTGGAGCATGTGTGTATCTCATGTTGAGCTATACCAAATTTGAACTATTATAGAGGCCTTATCAATCTGCTTGTTATGCCAAGGGTGTTTAAGTCATTTGTACTGCACTTGAGCTTTTGTTGTCTTGATACTTTCATAAGGTCTTTGAATCAGTTTTTACTAATGATCACACTATTCTGTTTACACATCACCATTGAAATGTTGCCTCTTCTTTTTCATGTTAGATAGCATACTAAAGCTGATCATTGTACTCTAGGATTAATGAATTTCTAGGATTTATGCTTGTTACCACTATGATAACATGTTCCAACGTTGAGATTCATTTTACTTTATATTCAACATATGTACAATTCATTGTTAATAACATGAAATCTTGAACTATTGCTTCAAAGTGGATCCACTGACAAAATATTTTGGTTCTGTTATAACCATTTATTCTAGTGAATTTTACTTGAGCTGCCACTGTTACATATATTTATGTGTGCAATGTTTTTTTTTCTGCTTGGTTCAAGTGTGAATTGCTTATCTTGGTAGTATATCACTTATGAACACATGCCTGTCTTGTTATTCTACTTGGTTAACATGACCTGTACTGGTAAGACAAACTATTAATCTTGTAGAGTTTGTGCCTAATGTTTCTTAGCAAGGATAATCTAGTGGGTAATTACAACTGAATTTGGATGGTACCGCTATGCTATTTGTTATTAGTTGTTATTGCCTTGCTATACATGTTGCTCCTTTGCCTATATCAGTATGTGGCATGACGGCTGTCTGTCTAATTTTTTTCCATACGCCAGACTTGTTGCAATGCTTTAGCTCTTTACTTTGCCTCTTTGAAGCCGTTTGGTTGCAGTTTTGTTGAGAGTTTGATTGATGATTGAGGTTTTTTTAACAAGTTCAATTTTGTGGAGTATGTTGTTTTGATCTGTTCCCTACATAATTATTCTTTGTCAAGACTGTGTGAATTGTGGATTGAAAGCTTCACTTTAGATTGAGACTAGAGTATTCTTGCTGTTTGTAATTATTTCAGCTGTTATCGTGATATGTTTGTGTCCTTTGATTTGTGAATATACCAAAGTGTCGTGCTCATCTTATTATGTTTATGATTGTCAATTTATGAGTTTGAAATGTTGACTTTGGATCCCTATCTTCACTCTTCTCGTGACCTTGAGTTTGGAACACGTTTGGAACCTACAGGCCATGCGTATTCGCTAGTTTTTTGTCCTATGAATACATATGCGTATGAGTTTGTCTTGGAACTGGAATGTGAACGTTTGTTATTTGAGGTGGCATATACAACGGATGTATCACCACCCCAGTGGTAGAGGACGCGTATTGTGAACCAAAGGGACTGGGGTTCGAATCCCCCTCGCCCCAGTCTTTGGTTTTTTCATCATCTTTTGCTCGCCTCATGTTATTTCATATTGGGCCCATGCGCGCACCACTATTTCCACCCCCCATTTTTCTGGCCCATTCTGTTTGCTTTATGTTTACAACTATCAAAACTTCTCACTCGCCCCCCCCCCCCCCCCCCCTCTGTCACATTATATATATATAAGCTTATTCAATTCAATTTTCTTAATTTTAAAACTCAAAAATATTTTATTTTCTTAATTGATTTATTATTATTGTGTATGTTTTTTAGTCATTTTGATTATATTGTTAAACCTTCACTTATGATTTTATTGACATTTTTGAATATTTGATTTAAATCATCTTTAACTTATCTTGTTATAGATATTGATTTAATTGTTATCTTTTAACCTTGAATATTATTCTTGTTTTAATTTCATGTCTAACTATGCTTTGACTTGTCATTGTTTGTGCGGTATCTTTCTCAAGTTGGATAATATCTTTGATTTGTCTTTATCTACTTATTTATACTCATCATTTATCATGAAGTATCTCTTGCCACACTTATGCTTTTGTTGATTCCTATCTTATCATCTCTTATCATTTATCATCATATCTTTTATCTTCAACTGTTTATTTATACCCCCCTCATTCCAAAGGAAGGTGATATATGTTGACTTTTGAAGTCATTAGCTCCCCACCTTAACCTAGGTAACCTCTTAGGAGAAAACTTTATTTCTTGGCCTCATCAGAGCCATAGAAATTACAACTAGCATTAGGAGAGAGTTCCTCAACTCTTAGTGATATTCATCATAATGAATTTATCACTTCCCCTGCTAACTAACCTTTAGCATAGAACCCTTTAGCAAA
Source organism: Lathyrus tuberosus (assembly GCA_022829125.1). Taxonomy (NCBI): domain Eukaryota; kingdom Viridiplantae; phylum Streptophyta; class Magnoliopsida; order Fabales; family Fabaceae; genus Lathyrus; species Lathyrus tuberosus. The sequence goes on along the minus strand of JALAZF010000503.1, from coordinate 4,447,699 downwards.
CATAAGATAACATTAAAACAAGAGGTTCCCGTAGAGTACTACGGACGTTTAGGGTGCTAATACCTTCCCTAGGCGTAACCAACCCCCGAACCTTAGATCTTTCCCTTTAGGTTTTTCTAACGATCTTGAACCTTTCCTTTGGATAAATCAAAGTCGGTTGTAAAAGAAAATGATGCAAATTAATTAATAATTTGTTATCTGATTTTCACCGCAACAGAAATGGCGACTTCACTGGGGAGAGTTAGACCTATTGTTGGCCCTTTCCTAAGAGGGTTAAGCCTATCTTTGTTTTATGTTATTCTTGTTTGCTTATCTACTTGTATGATTGTCTGTATGTCATATCTGCTTGTATGCTTGTATAATTGTTCTATGTTTGATATTATCCTGTTTGGTTTGGGTTGACATGATATCAATGAGTGAGATAAGTCCTAACCCCGAACTTGAGTGAACACATATGTTTAGGAACCGTGGACATAGTCAAGGGAACTTCGAGGGAGAATTCCCAAAGGAGGGAACTTGAAGTCCACACTCAGTTGAGGCCCTCTCTGAAGTGGTAAATGTTGAACGAGCAATCGTGAATGCATTACTACTTTTGACCTAGGAGCCAGAGATACTGATGACTTTTAGTTACCCTTTACCCCCACTTGGCCTGTTTAGGACGTAGTGTGAGGACTGTGAGGGAGCAATCCCAAATGGTTGCTACGCGATGCTACACTCAGATGAGACTCTCTTGAGAATTTTATTGATCACCCAAGCAATTGGAAAGTCGATAAAATCCGAAAGATGGGTTGTCGACTCTGGGAACTCTTTTAAACCTTGTCTTGCAGGTGAAAACCATAGTACATACCTTTGGGATGGGTAGACCTTTGACTTCATGCTCGTGACTTTTAACCTAGGTTGCTCTATGTTCTTTGTGCTTACCTGTTTATGTGTGCTTGTTGCATTCATCCTTGCATCATGTGCATTGTGTATTCAAGAAACTCAGTGTTGTTTTGCAAACTTTATAGGATGGATTTTGAAAAAAAGGAACACGAAGAAGTACACCTTCATTAGTCCAAAATTGGAAGATCTAAAGAAACTGGGTAAGCCAATCAATGAATCATCAACATTTCAAGACAAGTATGGGAAGATTTTCTCTCTGATGAAGACCAAGATGGTAGACGGATTGCTCCCTACTCTCATACAGTTTTATGACCTGTACCATTGTTTCACCTTTCCGGATTACCAGTTAATGCCTATGCTCGAGGAGTACGCCATTCTAGTTGGTATTCCATCACTCTAAACCTACCTTACTCTGGTCTGGAGAGAATGCCTAAAGAAAAGGAAATTGCAGAAGCGGCTCATCTCAAGTTGTCAGAAGTTAAGGCTAACTTGGTTGTCAAAGGAGGACTTTTCGGGTTACCTACCAAGTTTTAATGGAGAAGGCCCGTCAGTATGCCAGTATGAAGAATATGGTGGACTTTGAAGCTGTTATGGCCCTGCTTATTTATGGGTTATTCTTGTTTCCCAATATTGAGAACTTTGTTGATATGAATGCAATCAAAATATTCATCATCGGAAATCTAGTTCCAACCCTACTTGCAGACGCCTACCACTCAGTGCACTTGAGGACTGCTCATAAGGGAGGGATGGTAACATGCTGTGCCACACTATTGTATAGATGGTATATCTCCCATTTACCCCATTCAAAGACCTTTTGGGACCTCCAAGATGGACTTCTTTGGTCAGAGAAGATCATGTCTCTCACCAACACCGATCTTGAGTGGTACCACCCATCGCTTAAAGGCAAGGATATGATTGTTAGCTGTAAAGGATTTACTAATGTATCACTTCTTAGCACAAAAGGGGGCATAAGCTACAATCCCGCTTTGGTTTGTTGTCAACATGGTTATTCTATGGGAGCTAAACCTAGTAACATTTACTTGGAAAGTTTTTTCTTTGAAGAGGATAAGGACCCTGTGCTTAAGGAAAAGATGGCTCACGCTTGGCGACATGTTCACACCAGAGGTATATCTGCTTTGGGTTTGCCCGAGTGTTTGGCTTCAGAATCTTACACTCAATGGGTGCAAAAGAGGGCTGTTGAGTTAAAGATACCATATGATCGTCATGATCCTATCCCATTAGCTCCCAGAGATCCTGTTCTCTATTTCACTAGTAATGAGGATGAATTAAAGATTCGATTGGCTTAAGCAGAGCGACAAAGGAATGCTTGGATGAACAAGTATCAGATCCTTAACTTTGAAATGAATGAATTGCAGAAGAATCTCAGGAGGAAGGAAGAAGAATCTGTCAAAAGAAGGAAGATGCAAGAAGACTTATTTTCTAGCACGTCATCTCCGCCCGAACCATGGAAGTCACGGTTGGTTGAGCTTATTGACCAGAACGAAAGGCTACAAAGAGAGAACCAGAAACTCGCCATGAGATTTAGGGGAGAAGATTGATTGATGGCTTAGGGCCTAGTTTTCTTTATTTTGTATTCTATTTTGGTTTTTGAAGATGTATTTGTCTTATGTTGTAATTCAAAGCTTTATTATCAATAAAATGAGTTTTCCTCTAAGAAAAATGTTCCTTAAAATTTGCAAGGATACAATACTGAGTTCTCTTGAATCACAACCATCATTTCGCATTGCATCAGCATTTTTTTGCTAACTATCAAGAAACCAATGATATTTTTGCAGACTTTGTTGATATGGAATCTAAGAAGCAAGTTTGGCCTTATTACTTCGAGCTCCCGGAACTTCAACAACTGATCTGGATGTGCAACAGGATCGAGGATCCTTCAGACTTTGCTGACAAATATAGAAATCTATCACAACTACTAAGGGTTCCAGTGACTGAGGGACCATTGGAAGTGTTGGTGCAATTGTATCACCCCAATTACCGTTGCTTCTTATTCCCTGAGTTCCAATTGGTTCCAACCTTAGAGGAATTTTCTGCTATAATTGGGATCCCCGTCAGCGATGCCCCAATTATCTCCGGTTTAGAATCAATGCCATCAGCTAGAGACATTACAACGACTACCGGAATCAGATTTGCTGATATCCAGGCAAATTTAGTTGTTAAAGAAGGACGACTCGGACTACCTTCGCTATTCTTGTTTGAGAAAGCAATGTACTTCAAGAATAGAGGAAAGGAGGAACTGTATGAAGCAACACTTACCTTAATGATCTATAGGCTGGTTCTGTTTCCAAGTGTGAAGCAGTTCGTTGACACTTAGGCAATACAAATTTTCAGAGTCAATAACCCGGTACCTACCTTGTTGGCTGATATGTACCACGCGGTTCAAACCAAGTACAACAAAGGATGTGGAGAAATTGTATGCTGTATATAAGTGGTTCACAGCCTACTTGACAAAAAAACCTGCTTTCTGGGAGGTAGAACATTGTCAAGTATGGATCGAGAAACTGATGAGTTTGAAGCACACGGATGTCAAAAGGCATAAACCAATAGAAGAAGGGGTTATCATAATTACCAGCTGCGGGGATTGCCCTAATGTACCCCTGTTGGGAAGAAACGGCTGCATCAACTACAATCCCGTGCTTGCCCGTCGACAACTAGGTCATATGGGGAAGGGACCCATAATCAAGGAAGATTTACACATGATGTATCATGGGGAAAGAGACGGCTACGAAATGAAAATGCTTCTGGAGCAAGTGTGGTGTCAAATCAATAGGCAATTATGGAAGGCGGAGTGCTCCATTAATGAGACGCATCTGGGATGGTCTCGTGAGATAGCCAGTGTGATGAGGAGACCCTATTCCCGTCACAAGCCGCTCAGACAAAGACTGGAGGAAACATTGACAGGGTTGTTACTCGAGAAGAAAATGATTAAGGGACGCATTGAAAAACTGATGAGGGAGATGGAGGAGGAAGGGGAAACATCCACCAGCGGGTCTAACTTCTAAAGGACTTGTTGCTGATTCTCCATGTTATTTATTTTCATTGTTGTTGTTATCTTTTCAGTTATGGGAACAGCCCGCCTTCGTACTAAGAGCATGAAGATACTCTGCTCCGAATGTAGTGAATGCCGAACTTGCTTAATGAAGAAGAATTTTTGAAATACCATTGTCAAAAGCCTTGCAATTTTCTGTGTTTCGTGATAGTTTAGTTTGCATCTACATTTTGCATATCATTTTGCATCCTTGCATGTGCGTGTGCATTCTTCTGAGTCTTATCGTCGTCTTGTTCTCTTCAGAACCCGTCACCTTGATTTTCCAAAACGCCAATACCCAAGTCCAAGCTCGACAAAGGATGTCTGAATAGTACTGTGAGATGGACAGAGTCAACCATGAATTGAGAGAGCTTCAAAGAGGAATGAAGCAATTTCTGGAAGTTATGAAGGTCACACTGACAGCGATTGAGAGAATTGTGGAGTACCAGAAGGAAATGGGAGAGGAGGTTAGGATCCTCAAGTGCCAGATGAATTGGGTTCTGGAAACTCTGTTGAAAAATGAGAATTACATTCATCCCGTCAAACCAGCTTTCAAGAGCGCTCGTGTGCCACATCAGCGGTGAACGACAAAGGTCAAGGAAGCCAGAGAGGAACTTCACTTCATTGCCAATGACATACAGTCAGCTGTTGCCAGTTTTGATCAAAAGTGGATTGATAGTGCCAGAAGAGAGAGATCCAACGTCTTTTCCAGACCCGTCGGGCCTTGACACCGACATCCGTTGTGACTATTATACCGGGGCACAGAGGCATTCAACTGAGATTGTAGAGTACTCAGAAACAAGGTTCAGATTCTGCTTGACTCCAATATGTTATCATTTACACAATAAGGCATTCAAATCAACTATCCTTTTCCATCTCCTGAGGATCTCTCGTGTCCAGAATTTGTTTTTGGAGAAGCCTTATGCCAGCCGAACATTGGTCCTGTCCCTGCATCCAAACGTAATCTTCGTCAAGTGTTTACGAAGAGGGGTTTTCAGTCTCCAACATGTGTTTCTCCTCAAGATAAGAAGAAGTGTGCTGCCAAAAGAGGAAAATTTAACCACCAGCCTATCCCGGTGCCATTAAGCAAACTTTTCCCGCTGTTGATGCAAAACAAGCTGGTAACTCCACAATTTCTCACACCTTTCCAGGGACCTTGGTATGATCCCAACCTAACCTGTGAATTCCACAAGGGAGCTGAAGGGCATGATTTGGACAATTGCCGAGCTTTAGAATATTTTGTGCGAGAACTGATTCATACAAGGACTTAATCTTCGAAGAAGACCACCCAAGGACTGAATGCAAATTTTGCACTGGGACTATCGGACATCCCATTGAAGAATGCAAGAAATTTGAAGAGAAGCTGATGAGCTTGCTGAAGAATCTGAAACCTCAGGAAGGTACTTCAGATGCTGGGTACCTCGACTTTTGAAGCCAAAGGTAAAGGACCTGCAAGGCCTCTCAAAGTTCGATACCACAAGGAACAAGTGATTGGTGGTGAAGACTTTTTCCCGTTCGGACCCGGAAACTGAAATCTTTAGTTGGCTGTGTTTTGTGTTTCAGTTGTATTTCCTTTAATTGTATTGGTATTTGCTTATGAGCTTTGTTGTACCTTTAAAATTGGCAACATTAATGAAATATTTATGTATCTTTTGGTTAAGTCCATTCGTTTCACTCATTTACTTTTATTTTCAAAAAAAAGCACTATATCTCTTCACTCCTTTTTCAAACCTTTGTTTAAACAAAGATTGGGGAGGATGATGAAAACCTCATGTTCATAATTGCTATGGTATGCTTTCAAATTAACCTCACCGAGGATGTAAGGCATTGTTTCAATTCATCCCTTGTTAACCCTTCAAGCTTAGAAGTAGGAGTTTTCTTTCTTTGTACAAAAAAAAACCCTTAAAATCTCAACCTTGGGGAAGGGTAGTTCTCAGTCTAACTCGGTTATGCATTCAAACACGAGCGCTTCACATAAGGCGCCAGTCAGCTTTCAAATCAAGTGACTTCCTATTTTCGAAGATTTGAACGTATATCTTGAGTTAACTGAGCGTAGGATTTGAGCCTTTATCCTTTGTTTCATAAACCATGAACCGTACCACATTACAACCCCTAAAAGACCTAATTGAGGTAAGGTTGTTTTGAAAAGCATACTACAGCGAGGTTGAGTAACCTGACTCCTAATAATCTTTGTTACTCACGTGTATTGGTCACTTCCTTAATGACTAGACCCACCTTTGTTTTTGGCTATTTAATCATTTCACTGTGCGTTTTTTATCAAAGCTTTCGTTTTCAACTTTGCATTAAACCTTTGCATGAAATTTTGCCAATTTTAATGAACAACACTTGTTTGCAATACCATTCGATATCAAGGAATCCCAACAAACGCGATCAGTCAAGGAATTAAACTTGATAAAGGAAATTTGACTCAGTCAGGGGCAACCAAGTGTGAGGTTTGCCAATCTATTTTCCCAAGAATTGACAAATCAGGGGCAGAACACTGCAGTTCAGAATATTGGGGCAAATATTCTTGAGATCATCTTATGACAAGTTTTGTCTTCAGTAACCCATCAGTAGGGGCAAATCCGTTCCCCAGTAATTTCTACTACAGTTTGAGTATTGAGTATAACTGAACAGAAACAGCTACGTCAAGATTCAAGTTGGAAGATATTGAATCATCGGGTATTCCGTTTCTTCCGTAAAATTCTTTTGATTATTCAAGTTGGGAGATATTGAATCATCAGGTATTTCGTTTCTTCCGTAAAATTCTTTTGATTATTCAAGTTGGGAGATATTGAATCATCGGGTATTTCGTTTCTTCCGTAAAATTCTTTTGATTATTCAAGTTGGGAGATATTGAATCATCAGGTATTTTGTTTCTTTCGTAAAATTCTTTTGATTATTCAAGTTGGAAGATATTGATCATCTGGTATTTCATTTCTTCTGTAAAATTCTTTTGATTATTCATCCCTAATCTGGGGCAGTTATGCCGAGATCTCTTCAAGAGTTTGAAGATATTGAAACACCCTGTATGCCAATTCTTCTATAAAATCCTCTTGTTATCGTATAGACTGTGGTAGTTATGCCAGTGGAATGCATAATTACTTTGTTAGCTCCCCGTCAAGTTGCTACATCAGCTGATTTTGACAAGCTCCCAATGGATTTATTCCCCCAATAGAAGAGCTTTCTCAATATATCCAATACATTTGTCTAAGCTAGGTTTTCACCTTTGAGTACCTGACCCCATCTCTTTATGCAGGAATCCCCAGAGAAGTCAGCTATTAGACGACAGAATTCTTGGTCACTAAAGTTGTTATTGATCTTTGAACACAATAACTTCGTCATTTTCATCTGATTCTTGGAAGCGGAAATGTTGCAATTTCTAAGAAAACACAAAGATAAACTAAATCTTACTCTGGAATCAGGATGTTGTATGGAATCAAATTGGTGCAAGAAAAGTTAGTAGTACTGTTTTTTGGCATGGATCTACCATCTCCAGAGGAAAGAAGATTGCCTCGGTTGTCCTAGATGTTTGGATTTTAGGGTGTTGGCTTGTGTTATCCTCTCTTCTTTCTTGTTTTGCGTTGTTCGCGTCGTTTCTAGCATATAGCTAAGCATATGCATCATACCCTAGCATCTTTGTGCTCTGTTTTGCTTGTGGTCTTTTGTTGGTGTCTGTCTTTATTTCCCCAGTGAAGTAAAGACATCCCCGGTTTGCCTTGTGTCGTGCTTGTTCGGTCTTAACCTTTGCGCTCCAGATTTGAATCTTTAAAACCTTTTTGCTGTTCCCCAAGAAGTTTAACTTTAAAGATTTTGGAAAACTGTTCTTGTTTGAATCATGTCAAACTTGAACTTGGACTTTGTTTGAATCGTGTCAAGCACTGTCTTTTGTGTTCTTGTTTGAATCGTGTCAGACTTGAACTTGGACTTTGTTTGAATCGTGTCAAGCATCGTCTCGTGTTTTAAAACTGTTCTCGTTTGAATCGTGTCAGACTTGAACTTGGACTTTGTTTGAATCGTGTCAAGCACCGTCTCGTGTTTTAAAAACTGTTCTCGTTTGAATCGTGTCAGACTTGAACTTGGACTTTGTTTGAATCGTGTCAAGCATCGTCTCGTGTTTTAAAACTGTTCTTGTTTGAATCGTGTCAAACTTGAACTCGGACTTTATTTGAATCGTGTCAAGCGCTGTCTTTTGTGTTCTTGTTTGAATCATGTCAGACTTGAACTTGGACTTTGTTTGAATCGTGTCGAGCAACGTCTCGTGTTTGAAAACTGTTCTTGTTTGAATCGTGTCAGACTTGAACTGGGACTTTGTTTGAATTGTGTCAAGCATCGTCTATTTGTTTTAAAACTTGTTCTAGTTTGAATCGTGTCAAACTTGAACTCGGACTTTGTTTGAATCGTGTCAAGCATCGTCTACTTGTTTTAAAACTGTTCTCGTTTGAATCGTGTCAGACTTGAACTTGGACTTCGTTTGAATCGCGTCAAGCATTGTCTTCTAGTCTTAAAATTGTTCTTGTTCGAATCGTGTCGGACATTGAACCCTTATCTTGGATTCTTTTGAAACTTACTTTAAAGCTAAGCTTCTTGGAACAAATTTCTTCAACCCTTAAGGCTTCTATCTGGTGCGCAGGGTTTGTTTCCGTCTTCCTGGCTTTTCTTGAAGATCCCATGTTGAACTTTTCAGCTTAGGTTCCCCAGGAAGTCTTTGCTTGGTTATCTGTCTTTTTAGGCTGATCCCTAGTGATCAGGTTTTTCTTCCTGGTTTCATGCCCAGGAAGAATGTGGGTTTGTTGTGCCCCCAGTAGTCTATCTCCCCGGATCCTTCCCCAGTGGAGATTTTCTGTGGTCTTCTCCCCAGCGTTTCTTTGGAGTCTCCCCGGTGGGTCTCTTTTATTGGTTAGCTTGTATCCCTAGTGAGTGTTTCTCATGGATACTAACTTTCCTCCTTCCCCAGTGAAGCTCTTGTGTTTGCTTCATGTCTGTCCTTTGGTGTCTTGTTGTGTCTGCATTTTCTTGCATCCTCTTGGCATCATGTTTGCTGCATTGCATATGTGTGCATCTGAGGGTAAAATTTTCGGTTATCTGTAGTTAAATATCTTTCACTGTTGATTACATGAGGATCTTCATCTCTCATGTCATCAGGTGAAGATATTTAAATAGGGGCAACTGTTGTAACCTAAATTTTACCCTCATTTTTTCCCCGCTATATGCTATGTGATTTATTTCTCTCTATTTTATCTTAATTTCCATTTTTGTCATTTCATTTATTTTATCCTAATTTAGCATTTGTATTTTTTATTTATTTTAATTTAAATTTTAATGTACTTTATTTTATTTATTTATTTGCTTTTAATTATTCAAATTAACCTAATTTAGTCTTGTTTTTAGCTTAATTAATCAATATTGTTGGTAATTAATTATCTTTCTTTTATTTAATTATTTTTGTTAAATTATTTTATTTTTATGATTTTTCCTTAAGTTAGTTTTCTAAATTAATATTAGTTTAATTAACTTTCATTGAATTATCATTTAACCTTTTAAGAAACAAAAGCAAACACACGTGCCATTATCTTAGTAGTCCATTGTGGATTTCATGAATTTTGATTGGAGGAGGAATCTACACTATCAGCCAATGGAAAAGCAGGATTCTCTCCTTTGACTTTTCAACGTGGAATGAAAACCAGTAAGAGTGTGACACCTGTGATAGAAAGAAAATTTTCTTCTTCCTTGTTCGTATGAGCTATGTTTTGCAGAGAAATTTGCTTCCAATCAATTTCAACGGTTACATTTCTTCAAAGCTTGGTTCAAGTATCACAACAACTTTGGCGCGGCATTCCCAATTTCAATTTACCCTAAAGTTTCCTCTTCAAGCTCAATGGAAATTCACTTGAATAAAGGGTCTGTGAGGTTTACTGTTCTTAGCTTCCTCTGCACAAGACTGAGAATTGATCAGGGTCATGTCACGATCAAAGTTTCCTCTTCAGTGCTTATTTCATTTGCAACCAAAGGGAGCCAAAGAAGCAATGTCGTTTTGGTTGTTTCAACTCTGTAGCCATCTGCCAAGACTCAGAAGGAAGGAGCGTATGTCTCCCCAAACTTCAACATTGAAACCAATTTCAAAACCCTAGCATTTTGAAGGGAGGAATTTTTCTTGACCCGGCCCACAATGCTTCACATTGATCCATCAACCTGGCCTATATAAGGAGGGTGGTTTTTCAGTTCAGATCATCAACACCTATCAATAACACTTATACACACAAAATTCTTGAGAGGACTCTGAGAGTGAAGCTGCAGCAAGGAAAAGAGAGGAGTAACCATTTTTGTATAGCTATAGAGTTTAAGGAAAGCAGTGGAATTGTTCCACGATAAGGTAAGCTCACTAGTCTTTTATGTTTGAAGTCTATCATGCTCATTCATAAGTAACTGTGATACGCATACTTGTTTGTTTACCAATTATGTGCCATGAGGTGTGTTTAAATGATTATCCTTTATATTGTATGCTGGAGAGTTGAGGAATTGTTGAGTTCAAAACCCTCCCTTGTTCCCGGAATAGACTTTAGGCTAAATGTTGCTGACTGTTAGTTATATCTTAAGCTCAATGTGATTTTGTGTGCAACACAGTTGAATCCCTGCTCGGTATTTGTTGATGTGTCAAAATGCTTTAAGTCATAGTGACAAGAATCTGCTTGTATTTTCCTTTGACATATTTGGCTTAATGATGAGATATTGTATATTTACTATTGCTCATAGTTGAAGTTGCTTGCTGATGATGCTTATTTCCATGCTATGATATCCTGTCAGAGTAGTTGTCATGTTCCATAGGATTCTAGTTTAGGGTACCCTTGTCTTTGCTGTCAATTTTTACATTTTGATCATAATATGTGGAGCATGTGTGTATCTCATGTTGAGCTATACCAAATTTGAACTATTATAGAGGCCTTATCAATCTGCTTGTTATGCCAAGGGTGTTTAAGTCATTTGTACTGCACTTGAGCTTTTTTTGTCTTGATACTTTCATAAGGTCTTTGAATCAGTTTTTACTAATGATCACGCTATTATGTTTACACATCACCATTGAAATGTTGCCTCTTCTTTTGCATGTTAGATAGCATACTAAAGCTGATCATTGTACTCTAGGATTAATGAATTTCTAGGATTCATGCTTGTTACCACTATGATAACATGTTCCAACGTTGAGATTCATTTTACTTTATATTCAACATATGTACAATTCATTGTTAATAACATGAAATCTTGAAATATTGCTTCAAAGTGGATCCACTGACAAAATATTTTGGTTATGTTATAACCATTTATTCTAGTGAATTTTACTTGAGCTGCCACTGTTACATATATTTATGTGTGCAATGTTTTTTTTTTCTCTGCTTGGTTCAAGTGTGAATTGCTTATCTTGGTAGTATATCACTTATGAACATATGCCTGTCTTGTTACTCTACTTGGTTAACATGACCTGTACTGGTAAGACAAACTATTAATCTTGTAGAGTTTGTACCTAATGTTTCTTAGCAAGGATAATTTAGTGGGTAATTACAACTGAATTTGGATGGTACCCGCTATGTTATTTGTTATTAGTTGTTATTGCCTTGCTATACATGTTTCTCCTTTGCCTATATCAGTATGTGGCATGACGGCTGTCTGTCTAATTTTTTTCCATATGCCAGACTTGTTACAATGCTTTAGCTCTTTACTTTGCCTCTTTGAAGCCGTTTGGTTGCAGTTTTGTTGAGAGTTTGATTGATGATTGAGCTTTTTTTAACAAGTTCAATTTTGTGGAGTATGTTGTTTTGATCTGTTCCCTACATTATTATTCTTTGTCAAGACTGTGTGAATTGTGGATTGAAAGCTTCACTTTAGATTAAGACTAGAGTATTCTTGCTGTTTATAATTATTTCAGCTGTTATCGAGATATGTTTGTGTCCTTTGATTTGTGAATATACCAAAGTGCCGTGCTCATCTTATTATGTTTATGATTGTCAATTTATGAGTTTGAAATGTTGACTTTGGATCCCTGTCTTCACTCTTCTCGTGACCTTAAGTTTGGAACACGTTTGGAACCTACAGGCCATGCGTATTCGCTAGTTTTTATCCTATGAATACATACGCGGATGAGTTTGTCTTGGAACTGGAATGTGAACGTTTGTTATTTGGGGTGGCATATACAACAGATGTATCACCACCCCAGTGGTAGAGGACGCGTATTGTGAACCAAAGGGACTGGGGTTCGAATCCCCCTCGCCCCAGTCTTTGGTTTTTTCATCATCTTTTGCTCGCCTCATGTTATTTCATATTGGGCCCATGCGCGCACCACTATTTACACCCCCCCATTTTTCTGGCCCATTCTGTTTGCTTTATGTTTTCTACTATCAAAACTTCTCACTGCCCCCCCACCCCCCCCCCCCCCCCCCCCCCCCCCCCCCCGCGTCACATTTTATATATATAAGCTTATTCAATTCAATTTTCTTTTTTATTTTAAAAAAAAAAAATTTCAAAAACTTTATTTTTATTTATTGTAAAAACTCTTCTCTAATTTTAAAACTCAAAAATATTTTATTTTATTGTTATAATTTATTTTCTTAATTGATTTATTATTATTGTGTAGGTTTTTTAGTCATTTTGATTAAATTGTTAAACCTTCACTTATGATTTTATTGACATTTTTGAATATTTGATTTAAATCATCTTTAACTTATCTTGTCATAGATATTGATTTAATTGTTATCTTTTAACCTTGAATATTATTTTTGTTTTAATTTCATGTATAACTATGCTTTGACTTGTCATTGTTTGTGTGGTATCTTTCTCAAGTTGGATAATATCTTTGATTTGTCTTTATCTACTTATTTATACTCATCATTTATCATGAAGTATCTCTTGCCACACTTATGCTTTTGTTGATTCCTATCTTATCATCTCTTATCATTTATCATCATATCTTTTATCTTCAACTTTTTATTTATACCCCTTCATTCCAAAAGAAGGTGATATATGTTGACTTTTGAAGTCATTAGCCCCCCACCTTAACCTAGGTAACCTCTTAGGAGAAAACTTTATTTCTTGGCCTCATCAGAGCCATAGAAATTACAACTAGCATTAGGAGAGAGTTCCTAAACTCTTAGTGATATTCATCATAATGAATTTATCACTTCCTCTGCTAACTAACCTTTAGCATATAACCCTTTAGCAAACATAAGATAACATTAAAACAAGAGGTTCCCGTAGAGTACTACGGACGTTTAGGGTGCTAATACCTTCCCTAGGCGTAACCAACCCCCGAACCTTAGATCTTTCCCTTTAGGTTTTTCTAACGATCTTGAACCTTTCCTTTGGATAAATCAAGGTTGGTTGTAAAAGAAAATGATGCAAATTAATTAATAATTTGTTATCCGATTTTCACCGCAACCTTATGCCATGCTTAAGCTTATGGTGACAAAGCAGACAAGAAGCGAAACTGGAGATGAAATAAACATCTCGACGAGGATACCCAGCCAAACTCAAAAGGTTAGACCATCACTGGGGGTGAAGTAGCTTTACTTCAAGGTTATGTCCTTCTCTGAGGAAAAGAGTACTCCACTTGATATAGCATCTTGACTTCACTAGGAATACCATCATGAGTTTAATTTCTTCATTGGAGATAAGAGATCCATTGGGAAGTGCCAAGATTAGCTGAAGAGACAACTTACTGGGAGTTGACAGAGACGCCACAAAAGCTGAGTAGTTCTGCATAACTCATCTGCCCCAGGGTACATGGTCTGTCAGAAGAATACATCAAGAGGATTTTATAGAAGAATTGGCATACAAGGTGTTTCAATATCTTCAAACTCTTGGAGAGATTTACCGAATCTCGACATAACTGCCCCTGATTGACTGCTTTGCACGACAGAGCCCGTGAACTAGTTATGTGTCTTGATCGAAACCCCAGGTTGAAGCTGAGAGATTGATTGGGTTCCGCTAGGGAAAATCATTATACAAAGCCTAAGAGGAGGCTGGATTCTACTTGGAGAAAAATCACTATACAAAGCCTAATAGGAGGCTATCTGATAGTTTATACTCATCCCGAGTGTCTTGTACAAAGCCTAGATTAACAGCGTCTGCACAACAAAATCCTTGAGTTAATTATCCAGTCTGGTTGTTGACAACTGGGGAATAAACTTGCCCCTGTCAGCTTGGTTAATCTGTGAAGAAGATGTCCCAAACTAGTTGACCTTTGAGAGGTTTGTCGAATCTCGACTTGACTGCTTCTGATTAACTGGTCTTGTGATGATAAGTCACCAAGAGGATTTTACAGAAGAATTAAAATGCCAGATGCTTCAATGTCTTCAAACTCTTAAAGAGATCCATGAGTCTTGACATAACTGCCCTAGTTCAACTGTATTCGCAATACAAAGTCCTTTAAACTGTGGTAGAGAATCCCGACAAAGTCCTTTAAACTGTGGTAGAGAATCCTTTAAACTGTGGTAGATAATTCTTCGTATTGTTCAACATCAAAGGAATCCTGACAAATGCAGTCAGCTAGGGAATTTGATTTGATAAAGGAAGCTCAGTCAAGGGGCAACTAAGCGGAAGGTTCTGCCGATCCATCATTTCAAGAATTGTTGAATCATTTCACAAACAAGTATTGTTCATTTAAAATTGGCAATTTCAGTGCAAAAATTCATGCAAGCTTTTGAAATCAAGTTTTATTGATGAAACACGCACAGTGGAATGATTAAGTAATCAAAAACAAAGTGGATCTGGTTATTTACAGAATGACAGATGAAGTGATCAACACACACAACTAGCAAAGATCATTAGGAGTCAGGTTAATCAACCTTGTTGTAGTATGCTTTCAAAACAACCTTACCTCAATTAGGTCTTTTAAGGGTTGTAACGTGGCTTGGTTCACGGTTTTATGAAACAAAGATAAAGGCTCAAAGTTTGTTTGGTACCCACCCTATCTTCGTGATGAACTCCAATCCTAAGCTTAGTTAACTTAAGCTATACATCCAGGTTCCTACAGACTAGGAACGAGCTGATGATCATTGATGATGATTTAGACACCTTGGATAGTCAGTACTCCCTTGCAGAATTTGGTTAATCTTTGAGACTTTGAGACTTCTCCTTGTCTTTGCTGGTTGAGGTCACGATACCTCTTCTTTTGATTTGATTGAGGTCATAATACCTCTCTTTTTTTGCGGTTAGAACCTCCTTATTGTTTGATTATTACTTTGAAACTCCTTTTTTTGCTGTTGTACAAGTTCTTTTTGTATAAGGCAAAGTTCTGGGCTTCCCATCTTTCTTGGCTTTTGCCTTGAAAGGGACTCGGCTTATCCTTTGATTAAGGATTTTTCAGCTATCCTTCCTTATTGTTGCTTGGATGAACAACTTGTACAACGCTAACTCATTTGATTTAAGAGAGCTGACTGGTGTCTTGCATGAAGCGCTTGCGTTCGAATGCGTAACCAAGTTAAACTGAGAACTACCCTGCCCCAAGGTTGAGATTTTAAGGGTTTTTTGTATAAAGAAAGAAAACTCCTACTTCTAGGCTCGAAGGGTTAACGAGGGATTATCTTCCTTATTTCTCCAGTGTTTGGGGATTGAACAATGCCTTACATCCTTGGCGAGGTTTAATTGAAAGCATACCACGACAATTATGGATAATATTTTCATCATCCTCCCCAATCTTTGCTTGAACAAAAGGATTGATATGGGAAAAAAAATTTATCTGTTTTTTTGTTTTTTTGTCTTTATGAACACAAAAGTAAATGAGTGAAACGAATGAACTTAATCAAAAGATGCATAAACATTTTATTAATCTTGCCAATTTGAAAGTACAACGATGCTTATAAGCAAATATAAATTCAAACATGCAAAGAAAATACAACAAAATGCTAAACAGCCAAAAGTTTTCCAGCTTCGGGGAACCGAAATTTTCTTCTTGATCTGCCAAACTGAGATAGTCATCTTCAGAGTTCAACGTCGAGATCAGTATGAGGATCATCTTCACATCCACTCTTGGAAATTTCTTCCATTTCAGAGTCTGATGAATCTGCTTGATCAGGTGTAGGATTGTTGATTTGATTTGAATGAGAACATATTGGAGTCAAACAGAGTCTGAATCTTGTCTCTGAGCACGTTACAGTCTTCAGTTGCACTCCAAAAACATACCTTGAATACTATCATCTCTCTTTGCCAAGGCCGCCACAATCTGATTCAACTGGTTTCTCAACAAGTCGAAATCTGCTCTGGTTATAGAATGGCTCTACTCTTCTGTGTTCATAATCCTTCACAAGCTACTTCAAGTCCACTGATGGCTTCAAGAAGTCAACTGGGTTACAAACAGAGGATGGATGAGACTCAAGGCTGAGAAATGAAAATGCAATGCAAATGCAAATGTGATGCAATGCTAATGCAAGCCAAATGGTTTCAAGGAACTTAAAGGCGAGCTGCAAACATTTTGGAAAACTGAAGAGTTTCGTTTTAAAAATCCGTGATCTCTAAGGATCTTTGCAAAGAAAAGAACGTCTGAGTTCCTTGAAACCATTAATGGATGCGATGAGATGTATGCAATGTACAAAACACAGGCACACAAAAACATAGATATATGTACACACAACAGTACACAAGCCCTAGATTTAGGGGTCTCATGCATGGATGAACGTATGCACAAACACACATATGCAGATATTCGCAGATATGCACACACAAACAAGAGAGGACCTAAGTTTGAAGATCACAAGCATGGAGCCATGGTCTACCTGTCCCAAAAGGTGTGTACTACGGGTTTTCATCTGCAGAACAGGGTTCTAAAAAGTTCCCAGAGTCGACAATCCATCTTTCAGATATTATCGACTTCCCAATTAACTTGGTAATCAACAATATTCTCAAGAAAATCTCGTCTGAGTGTAGTATCGCGTGACAACCATTTCAGAAATAGACTCCCTCATGGTCACTGCACTACATCCTAAAAAGGCCAAGTGGGGGTAAGGATAACTACGGTCCTCAGTATCTCCGACACCAAGATTGAAGTGGCAACGCTTTCACGATTGCTCGTTCAACATATACCAACTACGAGAGGGCCTCAACTGAGTGTGGAATCTCAAGTCAACTCTTTTGGAATTCAACTTCCTCAAAGTTTCCTTGACTATATCCACGGTTCCTAAACAAATGTGCTCTCAAGTTCGGGTTAGGACTTATCTCACCACTCAATAGTAGTATCCTGCACACAGAAAATCCAGTACAGACAGAGATATATACAAATATATACAGATATACAGATATCACAGATCTATACAAGTAAACAAGCAAGACATAAATAACACAAGCAAAAAACAAGGTAGGCTTAACCCTAAAAAATAAGATTCCCCAGTGAAGTCGCCATTTCTGTTGCTGTGAAAATCGGATAACAAGCTATTAATTAACTTGCATCATATTTCTTTTACAACCGACTTTGATTTATCCAAAGGAAAGGTTCAAGATAGAAGAAAACCTAAAGGGGGGAGATCTAAGGTTCGGGGGTTGGTTATACTAAGGGAAGGTATTAGCACCCTTAATATCTGTAGTACTCTACAGGAACCTCTTGTTTAGTTTATGTTATTCTATGTTTGTTTGCTAAGAGAAATCTATAAAAGATAAAGGTACAGACCCAAGGGATATGTACACTAGTTTTCTTGCCAAGACGTCGCATCTTGTGCCTACGTATCTGACTAAAGAATCAGAGCAACCATATTTCACCTAACTAAGAGTGAAAGAGGAACCATTGATTGTGGTGGTCAAAGTTCCAAAGGGAAATGAGTATAAGCTCATTTTAGAGTTCACGATAACTCTCTAAGTCTAAGTTATAAGGGGAAAGTGAATTCTCATGATGGTGAGAATCACATAGAGTTCACGATAACTCTATAAGTCTAAGTAAAGGGAAAAGTGAATTCTCATGATGGTGAGAATCACATAGAGTTCACGATAACTCTATCCTATTACTAAACTATGAGGAAAATGGCTCTTATGAGGCCAAGGTGAAATGGGAATGGATTGTGACTTAGGAGTCAAAGTGAAAAAACTTTCCTTTGGAAGGAGGGTCAAATGAGTCAAGTATGAATATACAATGAACAATATGAATATGAACAAGATATAATAAAAATATATCAAGATATATTGACTGAAAGTAAAATTAGTGGTTAATGATTAATTTATTGGATCGATGAATCAGGTCCAATGTAGGGCTAAACCGTCGTAGCACGGTCTATGAGGAAGACCATACTATAGGAGGATGCACAATTCGATCTTCGTGCTAAAACACGATGGAGAAGTGACATTGAGAATCATTCTCCAAAGAAATCGTGTCACACAAAAAGAAAAGGTGGAGATCTCGTTTTAATCACAAACTTTCGTTGATTAGTTGAAGATAACCTATCACGATCCCAAAGTATAGAAAGAGATCTCGATGATCACTCACTACAGATTTGAAATAATGAAGGTTGATCGCTTCGATAAACAACATTCGTGAATAGAAAGACTTCATTGATTGAAAATGAAAATGAAGGTAAAAGTAGATGCGAAATTAAAATAAAGTTGGTCTCGTCTTAATCGAGGTTTGAATCGATAAATTGATAGCCTTGATGTTTGACTTTCATTGACCAACAAACTAAAAAATAGAAATGGCCTCATATTTATCAAGACTTTAGTGATTTTGAATAAATTAACCAAGTCATGATTTTTGTGATATCATCGGCCAAAAAATAAAGAAAAATGGGCTCGGAGTGGAAATAAAGTCGGTCTCGTCTAAATAAGGATTTAGATCGATAAATCGAAAACCTCTTGATTAAATTTTCATTGACCAACAAAAATAAAACATGGGCCTCATACAAAATCAAGATTTTCTGTAATGACTTGAGTAAATCAATAAATCAAGATGGTTGTAATATCATAGGCCCCAAAATAAAGAAAATGGAATTGAGAGGAAGACAAAGTTAGTCTCGTCTAAATCAAGATTTTAAATCGATAAATCGATAACCTTTCTATTAGACTTTCATTGACCAACACAATAGAAAATAAAAAGTGGCCTCATATTTATCAAAACTTATGGGTTTGAAATAACCAACAAAGTTAAGATTTTTTTATATGTCATTGGCCCATAAAAGAAAATGGAACCGAAATGGAAATGAAAAATCAAATATTATTTATCAAGAAACTTCATCAAATCTAACAAATATATTAAAAACCTGTTTGATAAAAATAGAGCAAAAAGAAATTAATTAAAAAACAAAGAAAGGTGATATGGAGGGTGTGGCGATAGACCTGGTGGTATGAGTAGAGAGTGGAATCACATGGGCTTTGTGAAACCCATCATCCGCCACGGATCCAAGCAGCATCAATAAAAATAAAAAAATAAAAACAGAAAAAGATTAAAGGTCAAAAAGCATCATCAGTTTTCTTTTCAAAATGAAACTAGGGTAGAGCAAGCAAAGTGCCACACAACAACATCGCATTTTTTCTAGAAAACAGATTCACGGTCAATATAACTTTCCAACCTCAAAGAAACTCACGCTCAGAATCAACGTCATCATCAAGTTATTGATGTGAAGAAGCACAATGAAATGATTATAGTGGTTAACAATAATGATATTCAACCTTCGTGTTTGTCGACCTCGCTATCGAATCTCAGATTTGTTTTCGACGGCGGCGAGCAGAGCGGCGTCGGTTCTATTGTTTATTTAGTGGCTTGATGAGTGTGGTGGTGATGGCTTATGGTGGTGTTGATGAGGTGCAGTTTTGGTTCACCCGTGTTTGTTGATTAAAGAATATGATTTGGGTTGTTTGATTTTGAGAGGGTTTGTGATTTGGGGATTGTTTTGTTGATGGAGGAAATGGAGATTTGGATTCCGTGAGGTTTGAGGTTGATGAAAGGTGAGGTTTTGATCAGAGGGGATTTGAGAGATGTTGAAGTGAACGGGGTTGAAGGAGAATGAACAAAGTTTTTTTTGGTTTTCGGATAAAGTCGGCGAAGGTGATATTTATTGATGATGAAAAGCAGTGGTCGGTTCTTTTTTATGGTAAGGTCATTCTCCTTTTTGTTATCTGTCTTGGTTATGGTTCTTATTTTCTCCTCTTTAACATTCTCCAAACTTCTTGCTTAAGTTTTCCATCCGTTGTTGTCGTACAAATAGCAGGTTTTATGGTTTTTAGCAGCTGTGGCGTGTTGGAACCTTGGCGTGGGAATTGTCATGGCTGATGGTACGTTTTTCTGGATGCTTGTGGGAGCAAATCTTTGGCAGCTGGTTTTCTTGTGTTTTGGAGCTGACTTTTGGTACGCTTTATAGATGGCTTTTGGTGTGGGATGGCTTGTGTAAAAGCAAGATTTTGTCTTGATTGCAGGGCGTGAAGATTGGTTGCTACATTTGTAGCAGTATGGTTTTAAAGTGTTGTCAAGTTGCAGTTTTTTTGGGAGATAGAAAAGGGTGAGTGGGTCGTACGGTTGTAGTGTAGGATGGTGGTGTGTTCATGTTTTTGGAAGCTGCTTTCGAGGGAAAATTTGTACTTGTTGTACGGTTTTGGAGAGTTGTTTGGTTTTGGGCGGAAAGGTTTGTACTTGTTGGCTTGTGTGCAATGGTTTTGCACAAGTTTTGTTTGGTTTCAAAGTTATAGAGAGGATGTTTGTAAAGTTCTGCAGAAAAAATGGGAGGGTAGCAGAAGACTTTTGGACCTTTTATTATATTCTTGAATCAATAATTTTTAAAAACAAGACAAATATCTTAAATGAAATAATAATAGAAAAAGACTAATTAAATTAAATTATAAATTAATTAAAATTAAACCTCACTAAATTAAATAAGAAATTAAACTAAACCAATAGCTAATAAATTATTTAAATTGAAATTAAAATTAAACTAAATTAAAGATGAACTAAATAAATAAAATTGAAATTATACTAAAATAAAACTTAATTAAAATTTTCTACAATTAAATTTAAATAATCTAAAATAAGGATCTAAATAATAAAAATCAAGAAATGACAAAGAATGATGAGATCGGCTAGAAAATGTATGATTAATGATCAATGGCCCAAAAGACCGCAAATGCTAAAATGACCGGCAAAAAATGACGTGAAGAAAACCATAGTATCTGAGGGTAAAATTTGGGGTGCAACACATGAGAATTATATTCCCCGCCCTCTATCTGTCCTAAGTATCTTAACCGGTCTTCCACTCTATTTTTCAGCCATAGCGTTATCCCTTTTGAACATGTTTAAAGCTTCTACGTTGATCTTTATCAGGTACACTCATAACATTATACTAAATTCATATACAAATGAGATGAAGTAGTTGCTTCCCCCCACATGAAAGAGTTTCAAAAGGACCACAAATGTCAGATGAAACTATATTCAATACATGTTTGGCTCTCATTGACAACTGCTTCGCAAAAGGTAACCTACTTTACTTCCCAAGCATGCACATTTCACATGCTTTATCAGGTGTCACTATCATAGGCAATCTTTCTAATAAATTCATAATATTCATCTTGCCTAGACTTATAAAATTCAAATGCCCATACCTTTTGTGCCAAAGCCAGCTTTCTTTATCAGGAACACATGAATAAAGAGAGTGTGATTCTGAGCCCTCCTTCCATGATTACCGAGAATCTTTTATCTACCAACTGACCAATGCTCAGCATATTACATTGCATACTAGGGACAAATAACACATCTTCTATCAATGTTGTTTTACCTTCCTTTCTTTGTATGATAATTTGGCCCATGTCTTCTGTCATTAAGCGTCTGTTATCTGCCAGCTTCACACTTGTCTTCTTGATTGAGTTAAAGTTAGTCAACTACCCCGTTTATCCAGCAATGTGGTTAGAACAACCAGAGTTTAAATACCACACATCAGAAGCTGAATCCTCTTAAGAGATAGTTATCATCAACATGACAAGGTTTGAATCTGAATCATCTTACACCATGTTAGCTTCCTCTATGCCAGTCTTTTTCTTTTCCTTTCCAAACCAGCAATCTGAAGCAAAATGACTATACTTCTCACAATTGGAGCATTGAATCTTTCTCTTGTCTTGAAACTTTTTCTTGTTTTGAAATTTGCTAGATCTTCCTCCTCCTTTAGATGATTCAGATCTTTCTTCTAACTTCTTCTTCTCTTTCTTATCTGGTGTGGCTTCTCTCAGGTGCTTTCCTTTTCCCTGCTTCTGGTTTCTCTTCATGTCATAAGAACCTCCCTTTCTTGAATGAGCAATCAGAGATTGTTCAAAATTTTTATTTGTTTCTCTTAAATTCAGTCTCAATTCTCTAGTTTCAAGAGATCCTTGCAGATCCTCTATCTTTATTGTTTCCATATCTTTGGTTTCCTCAATTGTTACTACTATCATATCATATTGAGAAGTAATACTTTGAAGTACCTTTTCAACCTTTATTTGCTCTATCAACCTCTCTCCAGAATTCTTGATCTAAATGGTTAATTCTTGAACCCTTGTGAAGAAATCTGATATCATTTCTCCCTCTTTCATATGTAGCATTTCATACCGCTTTCTAAAAGATTGAAGGCACACCTTCTTGACCTTGACATCTCTACCATAGTATTTTTCCAACATATCCCATGCTTCTTTCGAAGTTGTAGCATGAGCTATTTTATCAAACACATTTGCTTAAAAGCATTGGTGAATGTAAAATAGGGTCTTATAATGATCTTTCTTCTTGGATTTCTTGTAAGCTATCTTCTGAGCATCGATCGCATTTTCTGCTACTGGTTGAAGTCTCTCTGCTACATACTCAGACACATCTTGAACATTGAAGATGACTCTCATCTAAATGCACCATTTTTTCCAATTCTTGCCATCAAGAACTAGAAGATTTGCAGGGAAGTTGTTGCCGCCTATTCTAACCAATAGCTACAATCACTATTGAATCTGGATCAGAACCAGACTCTGATACCATATGTTTGTGTTATTACACCTTGCGAATGCGGAAGTTAATTGAGAAAAAGATAGAGAGAGTGTTGGAATGGAAAGAAAGAAAAGAGAGAATAATCAATATTGAATGAGAGAAAGTTTTGTTATGACAAGTTGTTACAAAACTACACAAGTAGTTAATATATATACACATGTAGTAACTAACTAACTAAGATTGAATTAATACACAACATTTACAAACTAATTTATTAACTTATTTTAAATTAATATTTTTATCTATATATTTTTAAATCTAATTTATCTTTTTAATATTTTGCTAACTAATTTAATTAATAATTTACTTCTAAGTTATTTATTTACCAATTGATGATATATTTAATCAATTACAAACCTATTTTTCATTAATGAATTTAATAATAAACTATAATTATATTCTAAAAATACATATTTTAAAATAAAATTAAATATAAATCATATTTAATTTATTTTCTATCTTATTTTATCCATAATCAATAATAAGTTAGAATTATTTTTACATCTCTTAATAAAACTTATTAAAAAAAATTATTTTACCTATTATTTTTATCTAGCATTAGGTATGTTGATAAGCTTTACAAGAAAACGCCCACATTGTTGACTCTTCACTAAGACAATTCAAACTCGGTGATAAAATATGTTGCCACAATGCCACGTATCTGTTTCATGCGGTTTCTCGGTCTTTTAAAACTCTTACTAGTCAAGCCCCATAAGCCTATATATATCTCTTCCAATCTTCACATATATATCACACACACACACAACATACTAAGTGTTATTAAAGTGAGTTATATTAAGTTTATATATTCATATCATTCATTAAGCCATGGAGAAGAACTCAGCTGTTGCCTTGTCCTTCCTCTTCCTCGTTCTCTTTGTTGCACGTAAGTAATCATCAATGCTTAGTTTAGTTCAATATTATTCATGATTACTCTATAATTAATATTTGTTGTATTGGTATCTTGATGCAGAAGAAATTGCGGTGACAGAGGCAAAAACTTGTGAGCATTTGGCTGATACATACAGGGGAGTATGCTTCACGAATGCTAGCTGTGATGATCACTGCAAGAACAAAGCGCACTTGATCAGTGGCACGTGCCATGACTATAAATGTTTCTGCGCTCAAAAGTGTTAAACTTGGATGGATGGATGGATTCTCCAACACAAAGACGCATAATATAAATAAATAAATAAATAAATAAAATGCATGCTGTAGTAGTAGCTACCACTGCATCTATGTATGTATGTATGTGTCTTCTTTGAATTATGTATGTGTGTGTAATAAATATCGTGCATAACGTATTAGTTATGCACTTTATCATATGGAATAAAATAATTATTAATCAATAACTTTATTTTAAAGTTTGGATACTAATTTTCGGCCCGTTTTGTTTGTTTTTTCAGCAATGCTATGGCAACTCATTTTGACACTAATGTTTTTAAAATAAAAAAGTATTTATGAATAATGTTAATACTCTATAAATAACTTCTATTAACCGTGGTTTTAAGAGGTAAAATAAATTTTTAGTTAATAAAATATAATATTATAAATAGTGTTTGTTAATCGTAGTTTTAAGTGGTAAAATAAATTTGGTTAATAAAATATAAAAAATTAATTAATGAAAAATAAATGAAAAATAAAAAGATAGTTAATAAAATTATAAAATTTATTAATAAAAACAAAATTTATTATTAATATTATTATAATATTTTACTATTTATTATATATTTTACTATTTATCATATCGGTGAAAAGTGACTTATATTATGGTATAAGAAAATATTTTTTTTATTATTGCACTATTTTTTCATTCTCTGTCTTATATTTTATATGCCATTTTGAATTGTTGAATTAATCTAACTATTAAAAGAACAAAGAGAAAAAAAAATTATAATGAAGTAAATATTTTGTTTTGCTGTAGCTTATTTTTTAAAACAATTTTTATCTATATTTTATTATGTAATTCATATTTTATTATATAATTTTTATTTAGTAACTGCTATTATTAACTTACATAACTTATGCAGTTAACTTTAATCTACTATATTTTTTAAAATTATATTTAAAAGAAAAAATCGTTTATATTTTTATTTATCCACATTAAAAAAGTGGGACGCTGGCATTATTTAAAGAGAGGTATATGTATTAGTTTTAGGGTTAATACCTATTTTGCCCTTGCCATATAGGCGCTTTTTAAAAAAACTCCTGTAAAAAAAAATTTGCAAAAAAAACCCTAACATTTGAAGATTCTCTCAATTTTGACCTTCATCACATTCAGTCACCAAAAACCTGTCATTTGACCCCTGCCATTTTGGCAGTGTTTTTATTTTGACCCCTGCCATTTTGGCAGCGTTTTCATTTTGACCCCTGCCATTTTGGCATTTTTAGTGACTGAATGTGATGAAGGTCAAAACTGAGAGAATCTTCAAATGTTAGGGTTTTTTTTGCAAGTTTTTTTTACAGAGGGTTTTTTCGAAAAGCGCCTATATGGCAAGGGGCAAAATGGATATTAACCCTTAGTTTTAATAATAATTGTTATTTTAATTATTTTCATTTTTTTTAAATATTAAAATTAATTTAATTAATTAATTAAATATATACATAAAAGTATCTTGTTTTTTTGTCAAATAAAAAAATTAAAAATTTATTTGATAAAAAATATTAATACAAAAAAAATTACATAGTAACAAATTATATAGAAATGGATTGTGATTTTTTCATGGTCTTTTGTTTTCTCATATGAAGAAAATAAAAGAAAATTAAAGTTCATCTTTTGTTTTCTAAAATGAAGAAAATAAAAGAAAATTAAAATTCATATATATTTCTCCCTCTTTTTTATTTTTTTTAACTATTTGATTAAAATTACACATGAAAGAAGGCGTGAGAGCAATAATTGGAAAATATCTAATTCCATTATTTACGGTAATTGTTTTAATATAATAACTAAAACTAAGAGAGGAACTCATCTAATTAAGGACTAAGTTGGATTTGATGATATCTTATGTTTTGGACTGGGCCGAGGCTGTCTAACAGGCGAGCAGACCCAACCCATACAACCTGGGGAGGCCCAGTAAGGCCCTTCTGCAAGACACGTGACTGCCACGTGCAAGCCACAGTTTCGCCGGGCACTCTGGCGGTGTCGGGCACTTGGGACATTAGGAAAGGAGGATATCACACCCTGCTGAGATGTACCTCCCTGACAGATCAGTTTCTCCCCGCGAGAATGCTACACATCACTCCTCGATGGGCATGATGTTCCCCGCGAGGCCATGCCCATTCCACGGGCTTGATATATCCTCGACACAGAAGGCTCCTCCCCGCGAGGCCATGTCCATTCTACGGGATTCATATCTCCTCGACCCAGAAGGCTCCTCCCCGCGAGGAGTACCCAACGGTTCATACCACGTGGACACGTTCCAAGTAACCTCCCACGTCCGAAGGATTCGGTCTGCCCTACTTCCGGAAATCTAGGAGCAGTTACTCTAGGGCGAAGACCATGTGCTGGTCTTCACTACTACACGTAAGCCCTAACAATTGCTTGGAGTAAGCCTAGTTGATCCAGCCCACTGCAGGTAACCGTTGGCCCCGCGTTGGGGGCTCTCTATAATACCCTCTCATTTGAGAGGGTCAGGTTAGACACATTCTTCTTGCCACTCTACACTTTCTGTATTTGCTGTTACTCTGTGCACTCTCTCACTTGAGCGTCGGAGTACCTTGCAGGTACACCTCCCCCGCCGTCTCTCACCATCACCGGAGCTGCCGTTCCAGACGCCGTTGGCCACTATCAACTGTCTGATCCAGGTACGATCAGTGGCGCCGACTGTGGGGAATTATAAGCTTCCCCGTTATTCTGCTCGATAAACCAAAGCTTTCTCCATTCAACAACCATCATGGCCAACCCGCGGCGAATCAAGCTCTAGACAACGTTATCGCGCAACTCAGTACTGACAACCGCGTCGACAACAACGCTGCCCAACCTGTCGTGGAGAACGACATCAGAGACGGACTCACCGCCTCACCATTTTGCGAGGAAGTGGAGTACGAGACAGCTCACCAAGACGGACATGAAACAGTCCTCCAGCCCGTTTTCCAGCCCGTGGACCCTCCGCCAAATGCGGACCCGAGCACTGCTGTCCTGTTTGCTTTGGTCAATCAGACCAACCAGATGATCTTCAACCAGAACATCCGGATCGAGGCGCTGGAGAAAGGTCGTGGTCGGACTTCCCCGCGAAGGCACCGACCACCGCCATTTCCAAGACATTCGCAGTCCCCAGAGGCATCTCGCAGCCCCTCCCCTGTTCACAGGGGTCGCAGGCCATGCTTAGAGCGTACTCAGCCGAAACATCCTCAGAAACGCCACCGCTCCCCGCCACCAAAGGGGCCAGTTCGCTCATCGAAAAATAAAAGGAGCAGGCCGGACGCCGAGGAGCCCAGAGGCCGCCCAAAGGACCACTCCCCGAGGCGTCACTATGTTCATGGACAACACTCCCCCTCTGTGTCTCCGGGAGCCAGCGAGGATGACGATTACAGGACCCCTCTGGCCAGGCACATCATGGACACCCCTATCCCTAAGGGCCTAGAGAGGCCCCCATCCTTGGGGACATATGACGGGACATCTGATCCTGATGACCATGTCGAGAGTTTTGAAGCTCTGTTCGATTTCAGGAATGTCTCCGGTGCTATCAAATGTCGATTTTCCCCACAACTCTTCGGAAAGGGGGCATGGCTTAGTTCAAAAACCTAGCATCTGAATCAATCACGTCGTGGAAGGTCCTGAGGGAGCGCTTCAGAAAACATTTTACGACTTCTCGTCGACATCCGAAGACTATAGCCTCCCTAGAAGCCATCTTTCAGGGGAAGGATGAACCTCTCCGGAGCTACATCGAGAGGTTCAACAAATAAGCGGTCGAAATCCACGTGACCGATCACATCAAAATGTATCTCATCATCAAGGGTTTGCGACTAGGATCCAAGTTCGCAGAATCCGTCGGACTACACCGTCCCCGTAGCTTTGAAGGCCTCTTCGAGAGGGCTCAGTCGCATATTGAGTTCGAGAAAGCTGAAGCGGCACAGATTGCCCTCGATTCGAGGCGCAGAGAAGGCCCCCGCGGCAACAAGGAAGAAGACTCCCCTCCACCCAGACGAGGAGGGGATAGGAGATGAGAAGACTCCCCTCCACCTAGGCGAGGTGGGAAAGAAAAAAAGAAGCTCGGACCAAAGAGCCCCGCGAATCACAGGGACCGTCTGGCCTTTTCAAAGACTACACACCGCTGAACGCGTCCCGCGCGCGCATTTTTAGCGACTGTGCCAATTCAGAGTTCGTCAAAGGGGGAATCTGCTTCCCGAAACTGACGGCTGCCAAACCAAATGCTGACAAGTCCAAGTACTGCCGGTTCCATCGCAGTCACGGGCACGTTACCGAAGATTGCGTCCACCTTAAGGATGCAATCAAAATGCTGATTAAAGAGGGGCACCTGAAGAAGTACGCCAAGCAGCAAGAGGCCCCCCGCCCCAGCGGCCAGGAGGCCCAGAATGTCGAGGAGTCAACTCCTTCTCCCAACAACGGATCGCTGCAAGTCGCGTTGAGCATGACGCGACCTGAAGACTTTGGCTTTTCGGGAGAGCTCGACAACCCTGAAGCTGTCCGAAACATGTGGAAGAGCTTCCCAGCAGAGGAGCCAATAAGTGCCCGCAGTACCTGGGAGTCTTTTCCCCAAGCCTTGGTCATATCTGGCGGAGCCCCTGACCGTTTGACCGTAGGGTCAATAAAGAGGAAATTCGACGAACTGAAAGCAACAACTCCCCGAGCCCCTACCCTCGAGAGGGTTAATGGAAGATCAACTCCGATTACCTTCTACCTCGAGGAACTTCCCGGTGGGGCACCTAACGCCAACATCCCCCTCCTGATCCGGGCACAGCTGGCCAATTTTGATGTCCATAGAATTTTGGTTGACCAGGGGAGCTCGGTGGATATCATGTACGTCCACCTTTTCGAGACCCTCCAGCTGACCAAGAGACACTTGTCCCCGTACGTAGGGTCAGACCTACAAGGATTCAATGGCGCGACCACCAGACCATGGGGCTTCGTGGAGTTGATGGTCACCTTCGGGCTTGAGGAAACTGCCCGACAGGTGAAGACGCGTTTCTTGGTGGTGGACTGCCCGTCCCTCTACAACTGCATCATGGGGAGGACCATGTTGGCGGAACTGACGGCCGTACCATCAACGGTTCACCTAAAGATGAAGTACTACATGAAGCGTGGACGTGTGGTCACTCTCCATGGGGACATCAAGGCGGCCAGAAGATGTTTCGACGCAGTAATTAAGGGTCTGAGTGTCGTCGGTGGTGTCAAACCCAAGACTCAGGTTGGGGCATCTCCAGACGTCGTGCAGATTCCACTCCCGCCGGTCAGCGCGGTCGACCTTGACTGCAGGTTTCCCGGGGAGCAGAAAGAAGCTGCAGGCGAGGACCTCCCAGTTGAAATCAATGGGCACCCTCTCCACCCAACGCGCCCTGTCCCAGACAGAGATTTCGAGCTGGTTCCTCTCGGCGACAGCCCAGATCGAAGCGTGAAGATTGGCTATGGACTCCCCGACCTGGCGAAGAAGCAACTGAAGGCATGCCTCCGGGAAAATGCATATTTGTTCGCCTGGAGTGCTGCAGAGATGCCCGGACTGGACCCTAGAGTAGCTTGTCATCAGCTGACTATAGATCCGGCCGCTAGGGCTGTAGCTCAACGTAGGCGTAGGCAGTCTCCGAAAAAAATGGAGGCTGCTGAAAAAGCTGTAAAAGACCTCCTAGAGGCAAACTTTATTTCCGAGGCCAAGTACATGACTTGGCTCTCAAATGTTGTACTCGTTAAGAAAAATAATGGAAAATGGAGGATGTGTGTTGACTACACGGATCTTAACCGGGCATGCCTGAAAGACTCTTATCCCTTACCTAACATCGACCAGCTGGTCGATAACTCTGCAGGATTCAAATTACTATCCTTCATGGATGCCTACTAGGGGTACAACCAAATCCCCATGGACGAGGCCGACAAGCAGCATACCGCTTTCATGACCGAGTCGGGCAATTACTACTATAACATAATGCCCTTCAGCTTGAAAAATGATGGCGCCACCTACCAACGGATGATGAACAAGGTCTTCTGGCCAGATATCGGCGACGTGCTCGAGGTCTATATGGACGACATGATCGTCAAATCTGCAGAAGAAGTCGACCATGCTGCATATCTCAAGAAAGTGTTCGACACGGCGAGGAAATGTCGCATGAGGTTCAACCCCGATAAATGCACCTTCGGTTTTCGCGCAGGGAAGTTCTTCGGCTTCTACCTCACGGAGAGGGGAATCGAGGCGAACCCCGACAAATGTAGGGCATTCTCCGAAATCCCTACTCCGAACTCGAAGAAGTTGATCCAGTCACTTAACGGAATGCTGACCGCTCTCTCCCGTTTTTTTGCCAAATATGCTCAGTACGCACTCCCCTTTTTCAAGCTTCTCCGACAGAAGGCGACTTTTGAATGGAGTGAAGAATGCGAACAAACCCTCCTCCATCTAAAACAAGTCTTGTCACAACCCCCGGTCTTGTCCCGACCAGATAACGGGGAAACACTTTTCTTGTACCTGGCCGTCACCGGCGAAGCGGTGAGTGCTGTCCTCATACGGGAGACCCCCGACGGACAGAAACCGATTTATTTCACCAACAGATTGAAAAGGTCGCCTTGGCCCTCGTATCTGCAGCCAGAAGATTACGTCATCACTTCCTGGCCCACACAATCGTGGTAAGGACGGAGCAGCCTATCAGACAGCTCCTCAGTCGGCCAGATATGGCGGGGAGAATGCTCCGGTGGTCTCTCGAGCTATTCGAGTTCGACCTTCGATACGAAGGAAGAAAATCCTTAAAAGCTCAGGTACTGGCCGACTTCGTAGCAGAAATGATCGTCCCTGAATCCTCGACCAATGGCTCCCAGTAATGAACGATTTACGTCGACGGAGCCTCTAGTGCAAAAGGTAGCGGAGCGGGCATCATCCTCGAAAACGAGCAGGGCATCCTGATAGAGGTCTCCCTCGAACTGTCCTTCAAGACATCGAATAACCAAGCCGAATACGAGGCCTTCCTCGTGGGACTTCGACTTGCGGAAGACCTTGGCGCAAAAGAAGTCAAAATCTTTACAGACTCCCAGCTCATGGCATCACAAGTTCGGGGAGAATTTCAGGCCAAAAACGATAGTCTCGTCGAGTACCTAACCTTGGTGCAAGAAAAGTTGAAGAAATTTGTCTTCGCGGAGGTGGCTCACATCCCGCGCGAGCACAACACTCGAGCAGACGTGCTCTCCAAGCTTGCGAGCACTAAGAAGAAAGGAGGGAACAAATCAGTTATCCAGGAGATACTCTCCCAGCCGAGCATAAACAAACCCACACCGACCACAGAGGTCAACGCCATCAGGGACGCAAACTGTTGGATGACCCCAGTTTACGAATACTTGATGACGGGCAAACTGCCCGACGATCCTAAAGAAGCGGGGATAGTCAAAAGGCGGGCATGTGCGTACACCGTCGTCGAAGGTAAGATATACCGTCGAGGATTCTCCATTCCCTTACTCCGGTGTGTCGAAGAAAGCAAAGTTTCGGGGATCCTCCAAGAAATCCACCAAGGGATCAACGCCTAGCCCGAAAAGCACTCCGAGCGGGGTATTATTGGCCCACTATGCAACATGATGCAAAGGAACACGTCAAGAAATGTGACCGCTGTCAAAGACACAGGGACATGCACCTCGTTCCTCCAAATGAGCTTAAGTCATTGTCATCCCCATGACCGTTTGTGTGGTGGGGAATGGATATCCTCAGACCTTTCGTCATAGGGTCGTACCAAAACAAGTACCTCATCGTCGGGGTAGATTACTTCATGAAGTGGATTGAGGCAGAGGCGCTGGCCAAAATCACTGCCTTCAACATACTCCGTTTCTACAAGAGAAACATCCTCGCCCGATTCGGTGTGCCCCAAGCCATTGTCACCGACAACGGGACACAGTTCACCGACAGGAACTTCCAAGACTTCGTCGCCAAACTGGGCACGAAACAGCATTTCACGTCGGTCGAACACCCTCAAACCAATGGGCAGGCCGAAGCAGCGAATAGAGTGATACTCCGGGGACTGAAGTGATGACTCGGCGAGGCCAAACAACGGTGGGTCGAGGAGTTGCACAGCGTCCTCTGGGCGTATCGAACAACCCCACACTCCACGACCGGGGAGACCCCGTTTCGCCTAACATACGGAACCGAGGCAGTTATCCCCGTGGAGATCAGGGAACCCTCGAGGAGGACAGAAGCTCCCCTCGACGAAGAAACAAACAACGAAGCCCTGTGAGAGGAGCTCGACCTCGTCGAAGAGATAAGGACCGGCGCTTCCCTCCAAGAAGCCTCTTTAAAACAAAAAATAACTTTGCGTTATAATGACAAAGTTGTCAAACGAGACTTCCAAGTAGGCAGTCTTGTCCTACGGAGAAATCAGAAAGATTCACGCGAAGGAAAGCTGGCCGCAAACGGGGACGGGTGCCTATTACCTCGAAAACCTCCACGGTGAACAACTTGCTCGACCATGGAATGCTGAGAAGCTCAAACAATATTACAGTTAGACACTACCCGCGATAGTACGACGTCACGACCACAGGGGCGTGCAACGGTACATGCGCGACACCTCTATATAACACACGACGGCCAAAAACCACGAAGTGTGTGCGTGAGACTTTTTGGCCCGACGAGGAGACCTCAACCGAGCTCCGTCATTGACGTACCAAATAGGAAGAACACCTAGCTCGCGATGGGAAGTTCACGCCACGAAGCCAAGACCTCGACCGACGTCTTAGCCTCATTAAAGGTCGGAGTACAACCCCCGACCACTCGACTAGCTCTCTTCACAGTCGAGGATCATCAGAGTCGAGCAAACTCCCATAGACGCCAGCGATCTCAACTACTTAGGCAAAAATAAGTAATGTATAAAGTATCACACACAAGAAAAATAAATAAAGAGGCAAAGCGAAGTATTAGAATCGGGTAAAACCCATTGTACGAATATTACATCAATAAGCTCCTGGCCCACAAGCCGGGCAAAAACAACAAAATGGCACGCAGGCCAAGTAAACTATACTCCTATGCAGCAGCAGTCTCGGCAGCAGTCTCAGCAGCGTCTGGCCCACCTCCTTCGTTGGCATTTCCTTCTTGCCCGGGCAGCACTATCCGGCCATCGACCACCTCGCAGTTAGCACCAGCCCCGTCGGTCACAAGGTCGGGATTTAGTATCCGAAGCTGCGCCACTGCATTTCAGAACCCTATGTCCGCGGCCTCAAGAGTATCATCCTCGGCTAGCCGGAGATCTTGCTCGACTCTCCTGAGTTTGGCCACCAGAGCTGCCCGAGAGGTTAGGAGTTTATCCTCTTCAGTTTCACCTTCAGCTGGCCGAACAGCATCCTCTAGCTCTGCGACCCTCTCCTTGAGCCACTTCTCCTCTGCCTCCAACTCGGTGATCTGGGCAAGATGACCTTTCTCCGCTTCCTCAGCTTCCTTTAGCTTTGTCTCCGCCCGCTGCTGCTGCTCGCTCTGTTCTTTATTCAGGTCCCTGCATTCCTTCAACTCTTTGTGCAGGTCTAGCAGTTCAGCCTCCAAGGTCTCAAGCCTTTCTTGCAGTCGAGAAAGTTCAGCAGTGGGGCAGGTTTCGTCGTTCAGGACAATAGCAGTCGAA
The DNA here is from genome assembly GCA_022829125.1 of Lathyrus tuberosus. NCBI lineage: Eukaryota > Viridiplantae > Streptophyta > Magnoliopsida > Fabales > Fabaceae > Lathyrus > Lathyrus tuberosus. The sequence goes on along the minus strand of JALAZF010000503.1, from coordinate 4,414,079 downwards.
CAGAGCCGCATAACGGCAGACATGTCCTCAAAGATCGTTCTCCTCCTCGCTTCCGCAGCGGTCCCCAGCACAGCTTGGATTTCAGAGGGAGGGACGCAAGGATAGATGACTTCAGAGAAGAAGCAGGGCTTGAGATAGCATGGTGGGAGTTCGAAGCTTGGAGGAGGTGGGGGACTTTCTTCGAAGGCCAGGTCGACAAACTCCGCACTCGAAACCCGTAGCCGTTTCGGCGTCCCTTGATTACCCGGGGACTGGCTCCCAGCAGGAGGTGTGCGCTGGCCTGAAGTCCCCGACGCAGTCAAAGGAAGCTGGGATTGGCTGGAACCTTCGGGCATCGCAGCAGAGGAAATACCTTCGGGCATGGCCCCAGAAGGAGCAACACCTTGACCCTTTGAATGAGATGGCTCTCCTCGAGCCTGTTCTTCCCGAGCCCTCTTCGCCTTCAACTTCTTGAGCCTCTCCTCAGCTCCGACCATTTTCCCTGCAAAAAGAAAGAAAACATTAGTAAGGCAAGGTATACAGACGCGAGGAAGGCTTAGGTCGAGGATATTTTCACCACCTAACAGCTCATCTGCTTCTTCATCGGAGAAGGTCTCAAGAAGAACACAGGTATTGATCAAGCGACGTTGCTTCATCACCTGCCCGTCTGCTCCTGTTATAGGCTCGCCATCTAGTGTTTCGTACTTAGCTTCATTGAAGCTTTCTACGAACGCGACGATCTTATCATAAGCTGCCCGGTCGTCGACGTCCAACTTATTATGTTTCACCTTGTATTTATCCACCCCTTTTTTGAAGTGTTCCTCCGTCCAGTACAGGGGGAACTTCGGCTCCATAACCTCCTCGGAGCGACCGTCCACTTCACGGGTAACTCTCCGGTACAACGAATTGATAGCCCCAAGGGTGACCGGCTTCACAAAATAGTAACGGTACTTGAAATCTCAGATGGAATCCAAATACGTGTGGAACAGAGCTTTGCTTTGCTTAAAGGACACCCAGTCGTGTCGTCCACCATCCGACGACCTTTGAAGATGGAATATTCGAAAGAAGAGGGACACTGTCGGTCCGATTTTCAGGTGTTTACAAACAAGCTCAAAAGCCCGGATAAAGGCCAGCGAGTTCGGGTGAATCTGCGAGGGTGTCAGGTTCAACCAGGCGAAGACCCCCTCTTGGAAATCTGTGAAGGGCAGCCTCCACCCCGCTTCGTCGAACATGAACTCGTATAACGGGATACGCATTCCTCGGTAAGGCGAGCATATTCGGTGATGTTCTTCAGGGCGGAAAACCTTCCATGATTTATCGGACCCAATTAGCCGATGCTCGACGGTATAGAACGCATCTTCCACGTCTCGGTAGACAAAGATGGACGACATCTCTAGGGCTTCGTCGCAGACCCACTCCTCGAGCGGGCGCTCTTGTGCGAAATCCATATGAGCCATAGGAGACTCTGGGTGGTCGTCTTCTTCAAAGGATCCTACGGCCACCTTCGCAGCCAAACCGTCCATTTACCTGAAAAGCAGAAGGAAACGGTGAATTCGATGGGTCATATCAAATTCACCCCTCCACCGCTGTTCAAGCGAACGGGCGAGGAAGGGGCAAGGCTTTCTCGTTTCCCCGACATAGTCGGCCGAGGAACAACATGGTCACTGGGGAACTCATCACCTCCTCGGAAAATTCTGCCCCTTTTTCCCATAACGCCTACGAAAAGAGTAACCATTGGGGACCCCGGGACATTCATCGCGTCCCCGACATATTCATCCCTTGTCCCCAAGACATTCAACAAAAGCGAGAGAAGTTCTCAACACTTCCTCTCTCAACAATAAAAGATTCACGCCGTATTCCTCAGGAACCCTTTCATTTCTCATGGGAACTTCATCAGTTCACCAAGGAAGTGCTATACGCTAGTTAAAATCAAGAGGAAACGCAAGAAAAAGGTCAGTTTTTGAACAAATACCTTATAGGCGACGATTTAGGTTTCCGGTGCGGAGTTCTGGCAGTTGACGGCGGCGAACGGCTGCTGTAGAAGATAGAGAGAAGGAGAGAGATTATTGAGAGAGAAACGAAAAAAGTGGGAAAATGAACAAGAGGAGGAGTTTTTATAGTGGTTTTCACGGAACTCGAGGGACATAGGGCACTTGAGTGCGCTACCCTAGCTAGCCGCCCTAGGTAATGATGACAGACGACACGTGGCACACATGCAGTCGTTCATCCTCCCACGTGTGTCCTTTCGATTTTCCCCAACGTCTCGAACCTGAAACCCCTCATCTCCCCGGTGTTACGACTAGACACAACTGTCTGATGCCCGACTTGTGTGCGACCGTAGGAACTTCGAGCACGAGAATGACCTCCTCGGTTCTTCTCTTGGCGTATCCCCGACATGAAAATAACCCTTAAGTCATTACTCTGACATCTCAGAGCAACGACTTGGGGGGCTCCGGTTCTGGACTGGGCCGAGGCTGTCCAACAGGCGAGTAGGCCTAACCCATACAGCCTGGGGAGGTCCAGTAAGGCCCTTCTGCAAGACACGTGACTGCCACGTGCAAGCCACAGTTTCGCCGGGCACTCTGGTGGTGTCGGGCACTTGGGAAATTAGGAAAGGAGGACATCACACCCTGCTGAGATGTACCTCCCCGACAGATCAGCTTCTCCCCGCGAGAATGCTACACATCACTCCTCGACGGACATGATGCCTCCCCGCGAGGCCATGCCTATTCCACGGGCTTGATATATCCTCGACATAGAAGGCTCCTCCCCGCGAGACCATGTTCTTTCTACGGGATTCTTATCTCCTCGACCCAGAAGGCTCCTCCCCGCGAGGAGTACCCAACGGTCCATACCACGTGGACACGTTCCAAGTAACCTCCCACGTCCGAAGGATTCGGTCTGCCCTACTTTCAGAAATCTAGGAGCAGTTACTCTAGGGCGAAGACCACATGCTGGTCTTCACTACTACACGTAAGCCCTAGCAGTTGCTTGGAGTGGGCCTAGTTGATCCAGCCCACTGCAGGTAACCGTTGGCCCCGCGCTGGGGGCTCTCTATAAATACCCTCTCATTTGAGAGGGTCAGGTTAGACACATTCTTCTTGCCACTCAACACTTTCTGTATTTGCTGTTACTCTGTGCACTCTCTCACTTGAGCGTCGGAGTACCTTGCAGGTACACCTCCCCCGCCGTCTCTCACCATCACCGGAGCTGCCGTTCCAGACGCCGTTGGCCACTATCAACTGTCTGATCCAGGTACGATCATCTTATAATCTATATCATCCAACTTATGAGAGCCAAGACTTGAAAATAAGGAATTAAAGAAAGTGACATATAAAGACATTTGGCCGTTTTGTTATAAGTTTATTAAAAGTGATTTTATTTTGTATTTTAATAATGATTTTTTTGAATTTTATTAAATAGTAGAAATATTTTTCACTAATCTTTTATAAATTTAAAAACTAATTTTTACACTCAATAACATTAATATACATTATTAAAGATTACAAATATATATAAAATAATATAAAAGATATATTTCAAACATAATTTTAAATTTTAAGTACATGTTTTATAAAAAATTTAATATCTAAAATAAATTTTATAATTTTTTTTTAAGTTTAAGTGATTTTTTAAAATTTAATATCCAAAAAAAATTTCATGAAAAAGTATTTAAATCAAATTTTTGTTTGAAATATTTTTAATAAATTTTATTTTACAAAAAGTATAATATTATAAAAATCAAGTAAAATGTGAGGAAGATGGTATAGGCATAAGATGAATTATGCATCTTTAAACCAACGCCAGGATTTGAAGGAGATCCCAGACATCAATTATCATGCTAAATGTGAGAAACTACAAATTGTTGATTTAAGCTTTGTTGATGATAATTTATTATTTACTAGAGGAGATATAAGGTTTGCACAGTTGGTTATGAATAGGTTTAATGCTTTCTCAAAGTCCACGAGACTCTATGTGAAGTCTAGTAAGTGCAAGGTATATTTTGGAAGCATGGAGGAAAACGTAAGCCAGAGAATAACAGAGCTGACTGAGTTTGCAGTACACCCTCTACCCTTCAGATATTTAGGGATACCCCTGACAAGTAAGAAGTTAACTAGTATTCAATGCATCTGCCTGGCGAAAAAAATTGGTGCTAGAATCAGGCATTGGAGTGCTTTACTGAGCTACTCAGGGAGAGTCCAGCGTATTAAAAGTATTATTTTTGGAACAACAAATTACTGGCTGCAATGCATACTAAAGGGGTTACATGAAGAGTTGAAGCCATGTGTAGATCTTTCTTTTGGACTGGAAAAAGTGACTACAAGGAAGGCATATGTAGCATGGAGAAAAATTTGTGCACCTAAGAAACAATGGGGTTTAAACGTTTTTTTTTTTAAATAAGCAATGTGATTAAACAATAGCACAAGGGGTGTTAAAACCCGAATACAAGACGCATGAATATTACTTCCGCTTTAAACAGTCTACAGAAGCGCAAAACCAATCATATAACCCACATTAATTCTTAACTGAACTAGAAAAAGGCCACTTCCAAGAAAGAAACTTAATAGCATATAACGTATCCGCTACCGACACCAGCTTCTCTTTAAAAATCAGGATGTTTCTACTTAACCAAATGCACCAGACTGCTGCTACCCAAAAGACTGCACCTTTATCGTTACCAATCTCTTTCCTTGCAGACTGAATGTATGAAACGAATGAACCAGAACAAGAATACTGCACTGGGACTTGAATACCAGTCCAAAAAGAAATGCCCCTCCAAACTGCTACCGAAAACTCACAGAAAAGGAAAAGATGAGAAGTAGATTCCTCCACCATATTACAGATCGAACACAACAAACTCGACTGCCCAAAGCTAACATTCCTCCTCACCAATTGAACGTTCGAAGCAATCCTATCCCTGAAAATTCGCCACATAAAAACTTGAATTTTCGAAGGCAACTTAACCTCCCAAACAAAAGTAAGAGCTGACTGCACATTTCCATCAGGATCAAACAACAACGCAGCAGAATTAAAACTCTCCGCAAATATCATGTTGTAACAGTCAGTCACTAAGAATGAAGTCGAGCAGCCGGAATTCCATAAAACAACATCATTCTCGTCCTTTGAGGGAGACAAAGACACAAGCAAGGCGTTCGAATCCTCGAGTTCTCTTTCCATAACAGAACCCGCAGGAATAGGATAGAACTCCACCTTCCAATTCCAAGAATTATCCCTCCAGAATCCTGCATAATAGATGGAAGAACATGAATTCTTCGAGAAGGAAAACAAATTAGGAAATAAAACCTTTAGGGAACAATCTGCCAACCAATTACAATGCCAGAAAGACAAATCTGCTCCGTTACAAGAGTACACGAAAGATTATCTACAAACAGATCATTATCGGAGACTTTGTCGTAACTAATCGACTTTAAGTCTCTCCACCAAATCGAGTCCTCCTTATTCCCTTGATGCCCATCAAAACTCAAAACAGATAAACTCAATCCATTATTTGCATACCTAACCTTCAACAGCTTGTGCCAAATCACATCCTTATCTATTAATATTCTCCACTTCCATTTCAACAATAATGACTTATTGAAACAAGATAAATCCTTAACACCAAGACCACCCCTATCTTTTGAAGAACAACCCGACCTCCAGTCCACCCAATGAATCGGCCTTTTCTTCGAACAACCTCCTCATAAGAAGTTACTTTGAATACTTTGAATGACCTTGATAACAACCTTCGACGCCTTATTAAAAGAAAGCGAATATAGAGGTAGCACATTGAGAACATAATTAAACGTGATAGCAATGGTTGAGTGGAACCAAGCACCTATAATTAGGCTGCTGTGGAATTTAAGTAATAAAGAGGAGAATCTTTGGATCAAATAGATCCATACCTACTATATGAAGAAGGATGATTTAATGAGTGTGCCACTAAATTCAACTTATTCTTGGATACTGAAGAACATTCTCAAACATAGGAATGTTGCGCTCGGTATGCAATATTGGCAAAATGTTATGCAGACTAAGAAGTTTAACATGAGGAAGTTCTATTATGTGCTCTTAGAACAACATCAGCAAGTTCAGTGGAGGGGGCTTTTCTATGATAATGTTGCAAGGCCTATAGCTTTGTTTGTTTTTTTGCTTGCCTGCCAAGATAGGCTAGCAACAAAGGAGAGACGTCATAGGTTTGGCATGCTGGGAAATGATAATTTTAGTTTCTACGTAAAAACTGAAACTATTCAGCACCTTCTATTTGAGTTCAAGGACATGGTAAAATAGTGGAACTATATCATGGATTGGCTGCAAATATCACATGTTCCAAAGGAGTGGACACAAGAATTGAATTGGGTGATTCATACTAGCAAGAGTAAAAATTGGAGAGCAAAAGTCCTAAGGGTTGCGTTTGCAGAGACAATTTATGAATGTTGGAAGTATAGGAATGACAAGGTTTATGGCAATAGTGTAAGTAATATCAATATAGGCCAAAGAATTATAGATATACTAGTTTATAGATTATGGAAAAACCCAAACTACAGGAGCATGGTACTCATTTGATGATGAGGTAGTTGGTTTTGTTGTTCTCATAGGTATGTTTTGTTGGTTGTTTGGCTGGACCTTTTGGGTCGCTTTGTTCATAATTATTTTGGTTGTACAAATATTTATTTCTAAAAAAAAATTTCACACGAACGGCATGACAATCAATTTTAAATTTTAATGTATTTATATTGTTTACAAAAAGTGGGATCGTGGACAAAATATACAGCCAAATGATTATCACAATATACACGATAGATAGAGTCGTAGGATCAACATGTAAATAAACTAGGAGCAACATGTAAATCAACCAGAAGATAATGTAACCACTGGACTTCTCATATAAAACTTGCCAGTGCTATATATTCAACCTTTGCTTCTTAAACTTTTATGAAATAAAAAAGAGGCTAAAAAGACAGAATATTCAACAATATAGACTTACAATAAATTGGTTAAGTTTATCAAAATATGAAAATTGAATGTCTGGTCTAGTGATAGTAAGGTATAATAAGTGGCCCATAAGGCACATATATGTTTAATGATTAGGGTAGAGAGGGCTACCTTTAGAATTTAACTTGATGGAAGGATTGTATGGTGTAGAAGCAGAGACACACATACATGTTTTAAGGGTAGAATCTCGCGTGGATAAATGAAAAAATATATCGGGAAATAGGGAAATTCAAGACAAATGAGGGGCGTCACATACTCCTACCAATGAGAAAATTCACACATTATCTACACAAATATCTTAACAAAGCTAAATTATGTTAGGAAGGTAGTAAGTAATAATATTTCTAGCCCTAGACCTATTTTTACTGTTTGACTGGCTTGTCAGGATTGGTTGGCCACAAAGGAAAGACTCCATTTAGACAATGATATCTATTATTTTTAGGGTTAAATATGTTTAAGGTCCCTATAAATATTCCACCTTTTAAGATTGGTACCTCTAAAATTTTTCTTCAAACATTGATCCTCCAAAAATTTTCCGTTTCCAAATGTAGTCCCTAACGTTAATTTCATCTAACGGAAGGTGATGTGGCGTGCCAACTGTACAGATTTCATTTGCTTTATTGCATTGACCAGTCAAAAAATACTTTTTTATGTTAAATTTATTCTCTTGCTTCTCTCTCTCACTCCTCTTCTTCTTTCCCTCTCCACCTTTTCTCTACCCTCATTTCTCTCTCTCTCTCACACATAATCCTTCTAAAAGCCAAAAAAGAACACAACATAACTTACATAGTTCATCAGTGCTCTCACATATTTATGTTAAGTTTATGTTACGTCAAAAAATGAACACAACATGACTCACTGCTCTCACATAATCCTCACTGCTCTGCTTCAGAGACCAAATAAATTAAAGAATTATAAATTGATTTGATGACATCTCAATATTATAATGAAATGTATTATTGTAAGTAAACACTATGAGCAACATAAATTTATCCCAATTCTCATTTGGCTCAAACACATAAGCTCTAAACAAGCTTTTCAAAGATTGGCTGGTTTGCTTAATTTGATAGCAGATGCTAGACAAAGTTCATCATAACTTGAATACCATACTAGATAAAATTTCATGTGTTTTAAGGACCTCCCTAGCAACTTCTGGCGAGGAAACAACAACAAAAAAGATCTCACCAAGTTGGAGATGCGTCAAGGGTCCATATATTTTGGCTAAGTCTCTTAATTTTCTAGGTGGGTTTATTGTAACAAGATTCATAATATTGCCTATAATTGGTAGCTTCCATGGCCCTGGGGGTATTTTTTTAGTACTTGAACAGAAAAATAGCAAAAAGGGTGACGAAGTTGAGAATTTGAAGAGCCATGGAGATGAAAAAGTACTTTGAGATTGGAATATCACTGGAATATGGTACAATATATATAATTTGTAATATTGTGCAGCATTGAAAGTTTGCCTCGAATCCATAATCACGTTGTGTAGTAAAATACACACAAAGCAAGGAAATGACAACAACAAGTGGTGTTTCCAAACAAAAATAGCTGCATCATGGACAAATTATATATTTCAATATATATTTTAACCCATTAATAGTGAAATAATATAATTAGATTCCATAATCATCTCTCTTACTTGTCCTCTCCCTATTTTCTCTCTTTTCTGTGAGTGATCTAAATGTTTCTTAGTGTGTTCTAACTCAAGGCTATTAAGTCAACTAGATAGTGCGTATGGATATTAAGTCAACTATTAACATTTATGTATTTGCTACTACAGCTAGATCTACGTATGGATATTGAGCCAACTATTAAGATTTATGTTTTTGCTACTACAGCTAGATCCCCTGAAAGTTTATTCCTCAAAGTGTACTATCTTTTTATTCATTTGGCTTTTAGAAGTGAGGATTATGTTACGTTCATCAGTGCTCTCACACAACATAACTTACAACTGTGCAGAATTCAGTCAAAAAATGACCTTTATGTTACGTTTTGTGTCCGTGCGATCCACAACCAGTGAGGATTATGTCAATTTCCTTTATCCCTTCACTTCTTCATTTTTAAATCTAAATTCTCAATCTTAAAACCTTGGAACCAGAGTACCTAATTTTTTTGCAGCAAAGGTTCGAATTTACGAACCCAGAGCAGTGAATCATTTAACTCCAGTGTAAGCCGTGATGAATGGACACCTGAACATAGTTCATCTCTGGTTGTGGATCCCACGGACACAAAACGTAACATAAAGGTCAACAATGCAATAGGAGCATAACTTCAAGGTTGATGGTGCAAACAACATGTGTCAATATCACTCAAAACTTCCACACATTCCTTAAAATCTGAGTCATTCACCAAACTATGCTTTCTTCACAATTGATGTAAGTTATGTTGTGTTCTTTTTTGGCTTTTAGAAGGATTATGTGAGAGAGAAAGAGAAATGAGGGTAGAGAAAAAGGTGGAGAGGGAAAGAAGAAGAGGAGTGAGAGAGAGAGAATGAGGAGAATAAATTTAACATAAAAAAGCATTTTTTGACTGGTCAATGCAATAAAGCAAATGAAATCTGCACAGTTGGCACGCCACATCACCTTCCGTTAGATGAAGTTAACGTCAGGGACTACATTTGGAAATGGCAAATTTTTGGAGGATCAATGTTTGAAGAAAAATTTTAGAGGGGCCAATCTTAAAAGGTGGGATATTTATAAGGACCTTAAACATATTTAACCCTTATTTTTATGGACAACAAGAGAGTTTGCAACATTTATTCTTCAAATGTTTAGTGATGAGAAACATTTGGAAGAAGGTTCTTGACAGTTGCAGATTATATACATACCAAAAGTTTGGCAAGAACAAATGCAATGTATCATCAATGGATGCAAAGGAAAGGGCTAGAAGGCTCAAATTCTGAAATGTGCTTTTACAGAAACTGTATATGAAAGCTGGAAGTAAAGGAATGCTATTTTTTTTCGAAACTCTTATGACAAAACAAATATAAATACTCATATTATTGATGTAATTATGTATAGAAGTTGGACTAGGGCTAAACTTATAAGTCAGATTGTTCGTCTTATGATGCCTTAGCTTTAGGATTTAGTCTTGGTGCTCAGGTTGTAAGTTAAATGGATCATTAGATCCCTTAGTTTGTATTTCTTTGGTACATTCAATATATATATATATATATATATATATATATATATATATATATATATATATATATATTCTTTGTTTAGAAAATAAGAAGCTAAATTATTTAGAAAATAATGTATTAATTAGTAGGTCGAGTGTTTGTTTATAAATATCACATTTTGTATATTATTTAGAACACACAATCAACCAAACAAAATATTTACACCTTTTTAAAGCACTTTATACTTTTACTTTAATTTACATTTATGCATTTCTCATCTATTAGTCAATATCTAGGAAAACATTCAAGTTCACATACAAATATTTTTTAATAACAGATATAATATTATATATATATATATATATATATATATATATATATATATATATATATATATATATATATATATATATATATATATATATATATATATATATATATATATATAACAAATGGTTAATAAGAATCCACTAAAGTACAAAGAGTGTACTACCAGTCAACCACGATATATCAAGCTGATACCAATAAACTCAAAAAATAAAAATATCTAAACAAACAAAATGAACAATCAAAGCACAATGAAAAAACGCAAAATACATATGAGAAAATGGCCAAAATAACAAACAATTGAAAAATAATAAACCAAAGAAAAACCCCACCATCAACAGAAACATAGTTCCCTGAGAGAAGAATCAAGAACACTCAACCACAAAATCTAGCACTACAAAAAAAATACTTTTTATGACAAAAATTTCACCTCGAACATGCCAAAAACCGAGTGTATAGATCTTAGGAGTGACATGTTTGATTTTTTTTTTATTTAAAAAAAAAACCTTTTCCCTCGATTTTATAAAAAACTGGTGTAATATAGATATAAGTGAGCACCATATTTTTTCCATAAAAAAAATAATAAACTTATTACTTCGGTGTTTTTGAAAACCGAGGGAATATAGCTATAAGGAAATACGCTTCGAATCCCTGTAACCGCATTTAAGATTTTAATGATTTCTCACTTGGTGTCTTCCAATGTTCCCTTTTTTTTAGTTAATTTTTTTTTTCATTTTTTTCTTGTTAATTAGTAATTCTCAAAAATTTTGTTATCAATAAAAACGAATAGGCACTAATATGAAAGTAAATATTTCATTAATTAAAAACATGATAACAAATAACTATTCCACATATTCAAAATTCTGACTCCACTCAACTTCAATAGTATCACTATTAACTCTCTCTAACTGAGAGAAAAGTTCAGAAAGAAGTCTTCCATATGGTATGAGGAAAGTCATTTCCTCCCTAGAGATGATTATCATTTCCCTTAAGAAGTTAAAAATGGTAAGAGGAAGACTAACTCTGATTTTCTTGGTAAGAAATAATAAGAGATGTTTGTCATCCCATGTAAGTGTTTCTAGTTGTTTCTCTCTTGGACGGAGATTTGACTCTAGAAGTTAATACAAAACTTTTCCAATTGGTAGTAGAGTCGCCTGACTAATGAGATTATCATAGTTGACATAAATTAGGCGAAAGTGATCTAAGTATACTTTGTTGAATCTATAATGTTCAACACAACAACCTTCCTCTTTATAGTTTATTGTCCGAGCAATAAGTGACTGAGTAATTGTGATAGGAGAGCCATTGACATATGAGTGGATTGATTCAATATCATAACCAGATGGCCCTACAGAGATATTTAACCATAACTCATTAAGGAGATTAATGTAGATGAGTTCATGAGGAACGTCAAAGTAATCATTCAACTTTTGTTTGCGAATAATTTTCCTTAGATCAATACCTTTGTCTTTCAAATCATCGAAATCAACAAAATTTTCATTGATAATGAATAAAAGATTTTCATCTAAGGTTGTTGAAGACATTTTTGAAGAAAATAAAAGACTTTAAAACTAGGTTTGAAGACACAAAGAGTTGGATATGAGACGTTGAAGCTACAAATAGTGTTTAAATAAAGTGGTGAATAGGAGGTGAAACAATCAGAGAAGTTCAAACGCCTCCTTGAAAATCCAAAAGATACGTTACTTTTTTGAATATGGATGATCATTGTTATTCTAATTATATGATTCTAATGTGTACCATAATTTTTTTTAGAAATAGAAACCACATATTACCCGGACAATAAACTTTTTGTATCGGTAATTCAAAAAATTCGAGAGGAAAAACAATTCAGGAACATTTTTTTATTATTATAATTCTTTTTGTAAACTAAATGATATATCACGCCGGTTTGCTTAATAACCGAGGGATAAGATAATTTGATTTTACAATAAAAACACTTGTTAAACAGATTTTACCCTAATCCACCACTCCAAACTCGAACTCATCATTCTTTTGGGATCCATCTCACAAAATGGTGTTGATGTTATTGTATTTAGAAGCTTGAAAAGGTTCTTTATGTTGGATTGCAAGTGCAGAATTTTTTTTTCAATAGTTGGAATAGATAATTCCTTTAGAAGTTGGATGCATTCCATGTTTGGAACAAATAACTCCTAGAAATTGGATGCGTGCAATATTTAGAACATATAACTTCTTACACCAAAATTCTTCTTTTGTTGTATTATTGTTTTTCAATATCATGTTCACATCGGGTTTTAACAAAACCGAGGGGATAACTTAGCATGATAATTTTAGATATTGATTGTCGTCCTTAAACAAATCTTTGTCGTCTATTTCATGATTATCAATGCTCTAGACACTACCATTATGGATCCGCGTGAAACATAAAAAATTCTGATTATAAATGCCTTCTGATATCTATAATTAATAAAGAAATGTCATGAAGCGCTTGAAACTATCTACATCATCCACTTTAACTTTTGCCATTAAGAGTTCTCTATGATGCATTGCAAATGCAGAAAATTATCTAGGTTCAAGGTTTGTGTTTTTAAATATTTATTTTAGCAGAAAATTATTCATTTTTCTAACCCTTTTTTGTTTTATATCACAAACAAATAACTACAAGGTGAAGCATTTGATCTTGCTCATATATCAAGGAGTCGAAGATCCCACATATGATCTTCAGGGATAAATTAATTTTTATTTTAATATTCTGTGTAAACAATATAATATTCTGGGTAAACATTGTAGTTTGTAAACAAATTATTTTTATTTATTTTCTGTGTATACAATGTATCAAATTTCAATTAAAAAATAATCTATCTTATCCCTAGGTTTTATTGTAAACTGATATGTATGAGGCGCTATTTTTGTAAATAATAAAAATGTAAATGCGGGGGTTCGAACCCATTTGCAAATTAATTTATCCTTCGGTGTTTAAAAAATCGAGGTGATAAGCTGTTACTTTTCATGACGCCATTTGTTACCTCTCTACTACAACCGAGGTAAAATGGATTTCTCGTCTGACGTTAAAATCACTTTTTGTAGTAGTGTAGGTTAAAGAATCTGTTGATCATTATTGATTTAGACATATGATAGAATTCTCAAGACAAACAGAGAAAACACAAGAGTTGGTAATCGACCTACCAGGATACAATTTCTAAGACAAGAAAATTCTTTTTTTTTCTTTCATGTTCTTCAAATTTGATGACGAATGAGAAAAAATAATATTATTCAAGGATTTCCAAATTGATCCCCCAAATCCTATTCCCACCACAAAGAGAGATAAACAACTCAAAAAAGGACATAAGATTCCTATGAAAAACTAATTACAATTTCAACCACTTAAAAAAAATCTTATATCATGCAACTGAAGGAACATTACAAGCAAAAATAAATTAAAAACCGACTCTACCAACCCTTACACATAACACAAGAAACCTAAGCTGGATCCATTAAAACCCTATGTTCAAACACATTTTTTTTAGTCAAGATCGTATCTTGTAGAAGTTGCCAAAAAATCCACTTTAGATTCCAAACCATAACAGCATCCTCTCACAAACTAATCTGACTCACAAACCAATATTATTGATAATAGATACTAAAGAGCGTAGGGAATATAATCTTGTCGCAGATGAACCCAACCCATAGATTTTCTCTGAAAGACGTGTGAAACCCATATCACACTCGCTTGCTCATTATCCATATTCCCCAGGAAGTCAAATCTTCATTTATGCAACCCTGGTACTAACCTATCAGATACTAAACCTCAGATCACCTATGAACCTAAAGCCCAGTAATTGCTGGCATCATTTATTTCAGGTCAACTATGAACCTAAACCTTGGTCAGCTATGAACCAAAACCTCAGGTCACGTATGAAACTAAAATCCAGTAATTGCTGGCATTGTTAGTTTCAGGTCAACTGTGAACCTAAACATCATTCAGGTCAACTATGAACCTTGGTTAGCTATAAACCAAAACCTCAGGTCACCTATGAACCTAAAATCCAATAATTACTGGCATTGTTTGTTTCAGGTCAATTGTGAACCTAAACATCATTCAGGTCAACTATGAACCTTGGTCAGCTATGAACCAAAACCTCAGGTCACCTGTGAACCTAAAGTCCAGTAATTGCTTACATCGTTTGTTTCAGGTCAACTGTGAACCTAAACATCACTCTGGTCAACTATGAACTTTGGTCAGCTATGAACCTAAAACTTCCGGTCAGCTATGAACCTAAAGTCCAGTAATATCTGGCATTGTTTGTTTCTCGGTCCGCTGTGAACTAAAACATCAGGTCAACTTTGAACCTCAATCTAGGCCCAATTCATATTGGTGGCTTAAATCCAGGCTTTACTGGTAAACCAACTCAAATTAGTATCCTATCCAAATCATATTGGTGTTTAATGACATTTTATTTCCAAGTCCAATCATTGTTGGCACTTTAATCTTGTTCCCAGCAGAGGTTCAATCATTATCAACATCTCTTTAAAAGTCCTTGTGATCTTCATCATTTGGCGCAAGCAAAGCTTGTGATTGTCTCTGTCTTTTCTGACTTTTCTTGAAGATCCCGTTTGAACTCTTCAATATAAGAAATCCCCAGAAAATCTTTGTAGGTTGTCTATCCTCTTATTTCAAGTTGATCCCAAGTGGAGATCATGTCTTCTTTCTGGGTTCATGCCCAGTAAGAATGTGTTTTATTTCCCCAGTGTCGTCCGGTCACCTATGAACCTGTCGTCCATCTCCCTGGATCTTACCCAGTGGAGAACACCTCTCTCGCTCCTATCTCCAGTAAGGACCTGTGGGATTTTCCCCTTTATTTTTCTATCCCGAGTGAGTCTCTTTTTTTGCTCAGTCTGTATCCCCAGTGAGTCTTCCTTGTGGATACTAACCTCCATCCCTCCCTAGTAAAGCTCACATGTGGTTGTTTCCCCTTTATCTCTGGTGTCTTAATTGTCTGCATCTTTGCACTATCATGGTGTCATACCCCAAATTTTGACCACTAAGGTTTCCCATCATTGTGTTATTCATCATCACAATATGGATGTGTCATCATGCCTCATCAATTTCCTCAAGGATTGTTGAGCATTCACTACAATCAAATTTAGGGTTTCAAACCCTCTCAGAGCTCTTACGCAGAGGATCAATCAAGGAATGACATGATCTTCAACTTTTCTAGCCTCTCTAACTTCCATAAAGGATCAAAAGGACTCCCACTTCAAGGATTAAGCATAAGGCTGCTCCCTTCTAGGTGGATCAAGCCTCACGATCGCCAGTATCGCCAAATTAGGATTTTGGTCGACCAGGGCCTCCAGATGGGAATTTTCCTCTGGGCATGAGCCAAAGATCCAAAACATAACATAATATGCTCCATGGAACCTCATGGACCTAACCATCAAGTCACAAAAATGGTTTTTTAACCCTAAAATGATGTTAATGTATGATTTGAATCATCATCCATCAAGAAAAATCAAAGAAAGAGGGATAACTTGTAAAAGGGGTAACCATAAAAACTTAGAAAATTTTCCAAGTTATGAAATAAAGTGGCAAGGGTACCAACTTTGGAGGATCATAACTCCTAAACCACAAAGCCATTTTTCCCCATCCAAAGCTTAATTTGTAGCCCTCATGGCCCTCTACAAAAACTTCAACTACACCTCATTCCAATTCCTCAGGGATTTTGAGTTATTGAATGATCAAAATCACAAAAAGTGAAAATGTCACTTTTTCCAACACTTAGTGAAATTTTCACTAAGTCAGAATCTGCCTTCACTTTTTTCCAAATGTAGGGGCATTTTTCAATTGGGTCCAAAAATTATCAAAACCAAATATGATCAAACATTTGTTGTATCATATGAGGGCTTTCCAAAATGGCCAAGAACATCACCAAATTTAATTTGAGCTAAGAGTTATGGTAGTGGCAAAATGCCTTGCTGAAAACTGCCAAGGCAAGGCAGAATTTTGCATTTTTGGTCGATTTTCCAAAATCAGTCAATTCCAAGCCTTGTCATCATCTTGGACACATCTGAGGATCAAATCTAAAGGGGACAATAACTGAGACAAGCCTCCAAAGTCCTTGGAACAAAAAGTATCATGTCAAACCTAGAATTGCCTAAAAGAGGGACAAGACTCCGGTTTTGGATTGGAGCGTTCAATGCATACACCAAGGTGGCATGGACTGAGCTATTTGCAACTGAATTTAGTCAAGACTTATCCAAGACCAAGGGAACCAGCAGCCTGTGCCCTAACCTCTAGTCAATGGCTAGAGGAGACTTAGATTCTCATTGCTCAACAATGGCCAACCCTACTCAGTAGTTACCATTCACTATTCCTTGCAAAATAAACTTGATCTACTATAAATAGAGCTCAATTTTGATTAGTTTGAGTACACCAAAGCCATCAAACAGAAGCTTTCCTCAAAATCTCTTCTTTCACTCCACTTTTGCCTTCTAAGGCAAGTCATTATCGGGTTTTGAGTTTGAGAGCTTTTCCAATCAAACCAATCACACACACACCTCACATAGATCATATAGAAGTGATCCAAACACTCACATAACATCTGGAACACAGATTTCACAAAATCACCAGCCAATTGCTCAAGTTCTTGACAGATTTGCAGTTGGGGTACCATCTCAAGTTCCAAATCATTTCAATCCACTCCAAGCATCCAGACATACTCCATGGCACCTAGGGAAGCTATCCACATCATTGGAACCTAGCTGTAACACCTCCAACACAAAACACGATCACCAGCTGCAAGTGGTAAGCATGAGCTCTTCTAACTCTATGATCCATGCAATTTTTGCTGCACAACAATTTTGCCATATGTTCATAATCATGCATAGAGTGTTTTCCCTCAATCAATTGTATTATTTGAATCGTGTATGAAATTTCTGGACCTTCATGCAGAATTTAGGGTTCTTGAGGTTTCTCTTTGATTTCTTATTCCATGTTTAAAATAAATGAAATTAAAGACCATAGACATGATCGTGAGGTTGAAACGAGTAGATTGATATGTAGATTGCATGATATAATCAAGTATTCAGTGAGATTGGATAGAAAATGCAAATCTGCAGAAACAGAGGAAGGGCGCGTGTTCTTGGCGCCCTATTTCAAATATTTGAATATTTGAATTTTGTGATTTTATTTAATTGATTCAAAAATTAATTTCTCTCTGAATTTTAATGATTTTTAGTTGATTCTTTTTTTAATAATTCACAAAAATGTTAAAATATTTTATTTTCCCAAAAAATCCCAAAAATATTATTTAGTTCATATAATTGATATTTTTACAAAGAATTAATATTTTAATTGTTCTTAACATTTAAAATATTTTTTCCTTCTTGATTTGGCAAAGATTAATGGCTTCTAATTATTTTGTAGGTCAAAACTTGATTTGTGAAACATTAATCCAAGATCACAATTTGTTTTCCACATATTAAACAATTTTTTATCAATTTAATTGAATTTATATTAAATTAAAATGCATTTTGGAAACAAATTAGGGTTTTGATTAATTCAACCCTCAAATCACTTTAAAACAATTTTGGGCCTCTAATAGAGTGTTAGATCCAACCCCCTTCGTACATAAAAACTTTGTGGGCCTCATTCATTGTATAAGTCCCTCTGTACATTTTCAAATAAAACGGCGCGATCGTCGCCTTTTTTAAAGATCAACTGGGCCTCTCCTCGAGCTATAAGACCCATTCAAAACTTTTGGGCCTCTATTAGAGTGTAAGACCCAATCCCCTTTTAACCAAAATAATTTTGGGCCTCAGATATTGTATAAGTCCCTCTGTGTTAAAAGAAAACCTCGGCGCGATCGCCTTTTCAAAACGAAAAATCATCTGGGCCTACCCTCGTGTTATAAGCCCCACTCTTTTTTATAACTTTGTGGGCCTCTAATAGAGTGTAAAACCCAATCCCTTTGTACAGAAAACCTTTCTCGAGCCTCAGTCACTTGTATAAGCCCCTCTGTACAAAGTCAACAGTGCAATCACTGATAAAACCCTGGGTCTCTCCTTGAGTTGTAAGCCCCAGTCTATCTTTTCAAAGCACCTTCTCCTTTGATTTTGAAATATATTGTTGTTTTCAATCTTTCTTTGTTGAACAACTAACCAAACAGCATGGAAGCTCTACAAGTGAGTAAGTGTTTATATGCTTTCATTTACCGCTTTCATATACATATAACTGTATTGTGGGGCTACTCACTGTAAGTCTCCTTTCATAAACTCATATCAACTGTGTAATAATACTATAGAGTTTCCCCGGCAACTACGTCTTAAACTAAGTAAATCCGTTTTGATTACTCGTAGAAATAGACAAGCTAGACCCCCAATAGGAGCACCAGATACAGTCTTCTCTTCGGCTGTCACTCTTTAGGTATTGTCAAAGAAATTCTATTCCCCAGAGATGAATTATTCTCGGCGAAACTTCTCTTGAATTTCTTCAAACCTCAGAACTGTTCACTAAATGAATTATTCTCGGTGAAACTTTTCTTGAACTTTTCTTTGGTTTGGGACCCACAGGCTTCTTAAAAGTATCAGCCTTCTCTTGGGCATTGTACAAGGACCCATAGGTTTCCTAAAAGCATCCTTGCCTCCTCTTGGGCTTAGTACAAGGACCCGTCGGCTTCTTAGAAGTATTCACAACCTCCTCTTAGGCTTCGTATAATGATTCTTCCCCCGGGAATGATAGCCTTCTCTTGGGCTTCGTACAAATTGTCCCGACGACCTCCTAGAGGTATAGGAACAAAAATTAGTCATCTTAATAGAACAGTCTTTCAAAGAGTCTAGATCCTGCTACTACTGTTTCTTAAGCATAGTACAAAAGATAAAACTCTAGACTTGGACAGTCTATTTTCATTGAGTCTCAAAGACATTCTCAAGCTCCTTTCAACGATAAAACCAGTGGACTCGGACAGTCTCAATACCCTTTGGATTTCCCATTTCCTTAAAGTACAGGAAATAACCCTGATCCTCGAATCAAATCCCTGAGTGCACACATTACTCATATAAGAACTGATTTTCTCTTTAAATCACCATATTGGACCTATCACTCAACTGAAACAGTTACCATGGCCTCCTCTTGGGCTTTGTACAAATGATTCTCTACAGTAGAGCTAACCTTTTCAGACTCTCTTGTTGAGTCACATCTTTTAGCCTCCATCTCGGGCTTTGTACGAGATACATAAAAGACTCTCTTGTTGAGTCACATCTTTTAGCCTCCATCTCGGGCTGTATATGAGATACAAAAAGACTCTCTCATTGAGTCAAACCCCATTTAGCCTCTCTCTCGGGCGTCGTACGAGACACAAAAAGAAACACCCTCTTGTTGGGCCAATAACCTCCTCTTAGGCTTTGTATAAGGAAACCCTGGTTGAACCAATCAACATTTTAGCATCAAAGTTGTGCCTCATTCACAGTATACAAACATCAACAATTCCTTTCCCTTCATCTAACTGCTGTAAGCGGCAAGCCTCTGGATTATTTACATCTATGCCACTGTCCCTCTTTTAGTATGAGAAATTCCTAAGGAAAGATGGCATTGCTCTACACTGAGTTAAAGTCTTCTCCTCTAGGTTGGAAAGCCCTATGAAAGAAATTATGGCATTGTCGGATTCATATATCTAGGTTAAAGTAATTCTCCTTTATAATCAGTCACCCTAACAGTTGTGATAGACAAACCCCTCTTTACAGATGACAAATTCTCTCTAAAGTCGAGACCTTTCAGCTTCACATCTTGGGCTTCGAACAAGATACAAATAGACCCTTCAGCTTCACATCTTGGGCTTTGAACAA
This sequence comes from Lathyrus tuberosus, assembly GCA_022829125.1. NCBI lineage: Eukaryota > Viridiplantae > Streptophyta > Magnoliopsida > Fabales > Fabaceae > Lathyrus > Lathyrus tuberosus. The sequence continues at coordinate 4,393,840 of JALAZF010000503.1, read as the reverse complement.
GATACAAACCACCTTTAGCTTCACGTCTTGGGCTTTGAACAAGACACCAAAACACCATTTCCTCCCATAGAATAGGAGGAACTATGATCGCTCTGATTTCCCTATTTCGAAAAACGGGAATACGTGGGCATAAGATTGAAAGAAAAATCTTAGCGAGCACACTAATCCAAAACCTAAAATCCCTATCTTTACCCAATCTGGCGCAGTATCCTACCAAGATTCCCCATGAACCGTCCTGTCATTTCCACCTTAAATGAGTAGGAAAAAAAGAAAGGCCCGATTACCATATAGCATCCGTAACCTAACAGACCGCTGTTTAAACTCAGTATGCAAGCAGGGTTAGTTGGAGACATCTATTTCCCTTCCTTCATCAGCTTCAATAGGATAAAAAATGAATCGACCTGTAGTAACCCCAAAAGAGAGACAGCGCCTAAGAACCACGTCCCAAAATCGCTCGCTACAGAAAAGTGCCGCCCACCGTGGGGCCGTTCACTGACTTTCTTAAAATTTAAGGTGAAAACCTTGGACGAATCTTTTTCATGGCGGTGGCCACCACAGAAAAGTGGCGCCCACCGTGGGGCCCTTCTTTTTTTCTTTAGGAATTTCACTGAGATAGGACTTTTTTGTTGACTTTCACTAGGATCTTAGGTCAAAACCTTTAAATTAGAAACCGCAGAATGGCGATTCCGTCGGGGAACCATTTTCTGTTAGGAACATAAGATTCATAGATTTTAAAAGTCTAGGATATTAGGACAAATATATATACTGCTTTTCCTAATTGATATATGTGTTTATTTTTCTGCTAATGGGAATGCGTGTGATGCTGCATGTGGAAAGATTGAGTATACACCTAGAAAAAACCCCTTTAGTGGCGCAGAGGCTATCGGAAATAGTTGTCATGCGATGCCACCCTCTTCTAAGGACTCGTCAAAAAACACCACCTAGCACGGTTCCCGGCCCCGCTGGTGTTTTCTTGACAAGAGTTGATGATGATGAGAGACAGGTACAAAAATCATTAGTAAACCTTTGGGATGGGTAGAGCCTTGACTCCGTGACAACGACCCTTTGACCCCATATTTTTTCTATGTTTTTGTGTGCTACATTCATGCATTCATTTAAAAAAAAAACATTACAACAAAAAGAAAAATTTCTCTCCTAGTCTCTTTTTTTTTCAAATTAAACTAAGACTGTGATTGTAAATGTCAGAGAAAAAGATTGCGCTCATGGATTTCGGTAGGAGAAGAACTCATAAGTACACTTTCAAGGTTCCGAAACTAGAGGATTTGAGAGGTTTGGCGAAAATGATCACAAACCAAGAGGCTTTCAGAGCCAAGTACGGAGGTCTGTTACCTCTGTTAAGAGTCCATGTGATTGAGGGAATCCTGGAAGCACTCATTCAGTTTTACGATCTGGTTTATCACTACTTTACATTCCCGGATTATTAGCTAGTACCAACGCTGGAGGAATATTCTCATCTGATTGATTTACACATCACTGATCGAGCTCCTTTTTCTGGGCTGGAAGAAATTCCAAAGGATCAGACCATTGCAAGAGCAATTTATTTGGACGAGTCAGAGGTCAGGGCTTACATGACCACTAAGGGTGGCATACATGGTTTGCCAGCCCAGTTCTTGACAAAGAAAGCCCTGTATTTCGCTAGTGTCGGGAACAGGACTGCTTTTGAAAGCATCTTTGTTTTACTCACCTACGGGTTATTTATGTTGCCCAACATTAATAACTTCGTCGATATCAACGTCATTAAGGTTTTTCTCATTGGAAACCCTGTGCCGACTCTGCTCGCAGATGCGTATCATTCTGTACACTTAGGGAATTTGTACACCGGAGGGGAGATCACATGTTGTGTACCTCTGCTATACAAATGGTTTATCTCCCACTTGCCTAAGTCTGCTGCTTTTTGGGATCACAAGAGTGCCTTACGTTGGTCGCAAAAAATCATGTCTCTCACCAACTCTGACATAGATTGGTGTAATAGGATTTATGACGGGATCAGGATCATTGACCATTGTGGAAACTTTCCCAACGCCCCCTTATAGGAACTAAGGGGGGAATCAACTACCATCCAGTTCTCGTTCGTCGTCAATTTGGATACCCGATGAGGTATGTTCCGCGCAACGCTCATCTGGAAGGTCTTTTCTTCAAGGAAGGAGAAAATGACAGGGCATTAAAGACAGAAATAGTGCATGCTTGGAAGCACGTTCATAAAAAAGGACGGGAGTCTCTAGGAAAACCGGACTATGTCTTGGTGGAGCCTTATCTCCACTGGGTATAAACTAGAGCTCTCAAGCTAAAGATGCCATATCCTCGTCACGGAGTTCTTCCGCCAAGGGAATCTGTTATGTGCTTCATGACTGAGACGGAAAAACTCCAGGTTACTCTCAACAAAGTTCAACGGGGTAGGAGGTCTTGGAAGAACAAATACCGCATTCTCAATGTGGAATGTATCAAAATACAGTAACTACTGAAAGATAAGGATACTCTGATTAAGATTTTAGAGCAGCATGATGTAGAGAATCAGGATGATCAAAGGAATTTGCTCACTCCTTTCAGCTGGAAAAGGAATGACAACCCGACGACGGCTCAAGAGCTCCGATCAAAGAAAAGGAAAATACCAGAATCAGCACCTGGGTTCTCCTCAAAGAGGACTCAGGACCCATTAGCTTAGGTTTCTGTTTCTGTACCTTGTAATCTACTGTATTTTCATTTCCGAAATCCTTTGAATTTAATAAAACGGGGTTTCCCCGCTGTTTGATATTTGCAATCTAATTGTCAGAGTTTATTTTGATTAAACAAAAAAAAATAATTAATATAATCATTGCATTCATCATTCCTCTTACCTACGAATCTCACGTTTGTGTCTCGGTTCTAGAGTCAAACTGTCTCGATCATACAATACTCGGGTAAATCGTCAGAAAAGGATGGATGATCTTGAGGAAGAAGACAGAGAGTTGAAAGAAGAGATCGACGCTCTGAGAGAGGATGTGAGAAAGCTTCGTAACGACATGCAAGCCATGGCAGAAGCTCAGCTACAAAGAACTGTGATCTCAGAGATCACCTCAACGCCCATAGTGGAGAAGTTTGATCCTAGGTATTAAATGCCGAAAGATGGTCCATGGGGCATGCCTGTTAACTATATCCCGAAAGGATATGTTCGCCGATCACTGAAGATCAGGGAACCACGGCAGAAGCCGCGGGGCCTGAAGGTTACAAATTCGGGAAAGCGAAGATGCCAGGGGCATACTGAGGACTCCTAAAGGTCACAAACTTCGGGCGCCAAGATTCACTGCCGTAGTCACGGTACCACCCCCTGCGGTGTACACTGTCCCGAAATGATAGATTCCACAGATACCTTCGGGTAGGAAGGAAACTATGTTTGACAGAATAGATGAATTCCAGGAATAGTTCTTGGAAATGCAGAAGGAACTGCAAGCCATTCGCGGTCAGGATTTATTTGGAAAGGACGCCGCAGACCTTTGTCTGGTCCCCAATGTCAAAGTTCCGCACAAGTTCCAGGTGCCCGACTTTGAAAAATACAAGGGTAACTCTTTCCCTCAGAGTCACTTGGTGATGTACGCTCGGCGAATGTCAGTTCAGACAGAGAACTAGGACCTACTGATTCACTACTTTCAGGATAGTTTAACCGGTGCCGCATTAAAATGGTACATAGGTTTGAACCATGCTACGATTAGCACATTCCGAGATCTAGGCACTGCCTTCCTCCAACAATACAAGTATAATTTGGACATGGCACCAGACAGAGATCAACTCAGGTCAATGTCACAAAAGGACAAGGAAACCTTTAAGGAGTACGCTCAGAGATGGCGTGAAATTGCCGCTCAAATTTGTCCACCTCTTGAGGAAAAAGAGATGACAAAGATCTTCTTAAAGACCTTAAGCTCATTTTTCTACGACAGAATGGTCACCAGTGCACCCAGTGACTTCACCGAAATGGTCGGTATGGGAGTTCGTCTTGAGGAAGCCGTCCGAGAAGGACGTTTGGTAAAAGACGCTGGACCATCAAGTAGTACAAAACAATACGGTAGTACTCTCCCTAAGAAAAAAGAGCAAGATATTGGGAATATCTCTCTCGGAAAGCAAAGGAGACGTTATCAACCAGTAGCAGCTGTAACGCATGTTCCTACGTATCAGCCTCAGGTTGCGTAGAGCCAACCTAATCAGCAAAGGACACAACAGCCTCTCCAGCAGGCTCGTCCTCAATACAACAACATCCGTACAATGCGGCCGCAAGGATTTGATCCTATACCCATATCGTACGCAGAACTATTTCCGTTACTACTAGCCAAGGGGCACGTCCAGACCAAGGCTCATCTTTCAGTACCGAAAAATCTGTCTTTTTGGTTTAAGATGGATCAAACATGCCCTTATCATCAAGGAGGATCAGGGCATAACATAGAGAATTGTCTTAATTTCAAATCCGACGTGCAAAAGCTTGTTAAGAGCGGGGTCTTATCTTTCAAAGATACGAATCCGAATGTTCTCACAAACCCGCTGCCTCAACATGCAAAAGCTGCAGTCAACCTGATTGAGGGAGAGACTAACAACGTCTATCAAATTCATGATGTACTCTTATTAAGGACTAATCTGGTCAAAATGCATTGTAGACAGAGTGGATATGGCCATGTGCCACCTCATAATTATCATCAATGTGATGTCTGCTCTAAAAACCATCGGGGGTGTTCTATGGTGCAATCAGCTCTACGGGAACAGATGGTTCTCGATGGATCCAAGAGCACCGAGTTCATGGAGTTAACATGGTTTATACAAATTCCAACATCGTTCAAAACCACGATATTCGTTCGTTGAATGTTAACCTAGTGGCAATGCACTCCAGGCAAAGCCAGTATCATAATCTGCCGCGACACGATTACAGTTCTTATCTGACTTGCTCGGTAAACAAACAGGGATGCTCTTTCATACATGAGGCCCTCCAGCGTCAGATGGATCTTGGATGGATCCAGGACTACCATAATAGGAATCCCTATCAGATCAACATAGTTCAGATCTTCAATGTTCACTTAATGAATACCAACCTGGTAGAGTTACATGTTGAGCAGGTCCGACTCGGATTCCTGATATCACATGACTATCAAAGCTGTAAAGCGGGTTGCAAAAATGATCAAGGTTGTACCCTGATCTAGCAGGTACTTCAGCACTTGTTGAACCACTGGTGGCTTCCAATCTATATGGACGAAACACATACCCTATTCTGGTTTCCCACGCAGAGTCCGAGATTTATACCCCGGCCGGACGTCGAAATGATATACGGAGATTGTGATCTAGAAGGATGCCGTGCTCCACCAAATTCATTAGAGGAAGACACTCTGATGAAGGACAATTTTGACTACACCTACTATGGCTCAATGGATGGTCTCCCAATGTGGCAACCTTACCCAGGAAACTTGGGGCAAGAAAGTCAGCCGAACGATGAAAATCAGTTGAGCATCATTGAACAGAATACCTATGTCCCCACCATGTCATGGGATCAACACTCAGGTCATTCAGAAACTACTCAACACGACGATGAATTTGCAACGTTTGCAGGGCTAGAATTCATCAACTACGCTTTTCCTGAGGTCAACGTCATCGAGAGAGATGACTCCTCCAGTTCCAAAGAAGTATGGGACACCTTGGGACAACCATGTGGAAAGTTCGACTATATGGTCAAGTACACCGCTCCCGAAAGCTCTCGTATCAGGCTCGAAGACATCCAGCCAACTGGATGGGGAGATACAGCTGAGAGTACAAATACCATGCAGAATGCAACAGAGGAATCCTCCTATGGCAACTCTGCCTGGGAGACAGATTCCAATGATCCTGCTCCGCCAGAAATCAGCGTTATTTCTGAAGACAAATCAAGGAAGGTGCCAGACTTTGTGATTCACCGAGGAGTTCGCCGCCAATGGGTTGCAGTCGATGTTTCGAAGATTGTGCATAAGTCAAAGTAATTGCCATCTTTAACCTTTCACCCTGCCCAGGTGAAACAGATGTTTTGATAGGGCTCGCTTTCTGTAAACTTTCCCTCTTCGCTTCGCCCAAAGCGACAGAGTTTTGTTTTATAGGGCTGTAGTTTCAAGAATCAAATTGTTCATTAATAAAATAACGTCGTTCTGTAATTTTCGCATTAATTCCTGTTTTCTCTTTTCGTTTTTCAGAAAATGGTAATCCTAAAAAACAACTCAATAATAAAAACAAGCAGTAAAATAAAAATACACTGCACACACTTGCATTTTCTCTATCTCTTCTAAACACAAATCATCACGTCATGTAGATTGCTTGTTTTAAACCCAGTTGAAACATACGATCCGATGCCTTCTCCCGACTTTGAATTCCCGATATTTGGGGCTGAAGAAGTTGACGACGAAATTCCAGAAGAGATCTCCCGACTACTCAGACAAGAGGAAAGGTCCATTGAACCTCACAAAGAGCCACTGGAAACGGTAAACGTGGGTTCAGAAAAAGAGAGAAAAGAAATTAGGATTGGAGCACTGCTCAGTCCAACTGCTAAAGAGAGTCTGACAAAGCTTCTCACAGAGTTCCCCGATGTATTCGCTTGGTCCTATCAGGACATGCCAGGGTTGGATACCAGCATCGTGGAACATCACTTACCATTGAAGTCGGAATGTCCGCGGTAAAAATAGAGATTGAGAAGAACTCATCCAGACATGGCCATCAAAATCAAAGAGGAAGTACAGAAACAAATTGACGTGGGTTTCCTTGCCACATCAGAATATCCTCAATGGTTAGCCAACATTGTACCCGTTCCAAAAAAGGACGGAAAAGTCAGAATGTATGTCGACTACAGAGATCTAAATAAGGCTAGTATAAAGAACAACTTTCCTTTACCACACATTGACATGCTGGTAGACGGTACAACAAAGTTCAAGGTTTTCTCCTTCATGGATGGATTCTCAGGCTATAATCAGATCAAAATGGCGCCGAAAGACATGGAGAAAACTCCGTTCATTACCCCATGGGGTACCTTTTGTTACAAGGTAATGCCTTTCGGATTGAAGAACGCCGGGGAAACCTATCAAAGGGCCATGCCTACTCTTTTTCATGACATGATACACAAGGAAATCGAGGTATATGTCGATGACATGATCGCAAAATCTAAGACAGAAGGGGAGCATGTGACCCACCTGTCAAAACTATTCGAGCGGTTGAGAAAGTACAAACTCCGCTTAAATCCCAACAAGTGCACCTTCGGTGTCCGTTCAGGGAAACTCTTAGGGTTCATCGTCAGCCAGAAAGGAATCGAGGTTGATCCTGACAAGGTCAAGGCCATTCAAGAAATGCCTTCTCCGAAAACTGAAAAACAAGTTAGAGGATTCCTGGGACGTTTGAACTACATCTCTAGATTCATATTCCTCATGACCGCGACATGTGCGCCGATCTTTAGATTACTGAAAAAGAACTAGGACTGCGTTTGGACAGAAGACTGTCAATCTGCCTTCAACAGTATTAAGGAATACCTGTTGAATCCACCAATTCTATCACCTCTAGTGGAAGAAAGACCATTGATCATTTACTTAACTGTCTTGGAAGACTCAATGGGATGTGTACTTGGCCAACAAGACGAAACCAAAAGGAAAGAGTCTGCCATTTACTATCTGAGCAAGAAGTTCACCGACTGCGAGACTCGGTACACGATGCTTGAGAAAACTTGTTGTGCTTTGGCTTGGGCAGCCAAGCGTCTTCGCCAATACATGATTCGTCACACTACTTGGTTGGTCTCTAAAATAGATCCAATCAAGTATGTCTTTGAAAAGCCTGCGCACACGGGAAGAATCGCCCGTTGGCAGATGTTGCTATCAGAATATGACATAGAGTACCACGCTCAAAAAGCTGTTAAGGGAAGTGTTTTAGCCGATCATTTGGCTCATCAACCGATTGACGATCAGGAATCAGTAGGGTTCGACTTCCCAGACGAAGATATCATGTATTTAAAAATGAAAGACTACGATGAACTGCTACCCAGTGAAGGGCCAGAACCAGGTTTCCAATGGGGACTTATCTTTAATGGAGCAGTCAATCATTACGGAAACGGAATTGGGGCAATAATTGTTACCCCTCAGGGTACCCACATTCCTTTCACTGCCAGAATTACGTTCAAATGTACGAACAACGAGGCCGAATACGAAGCTTGTATCATGGGTCTCGAAGAAGCGATTGATTTGAGAATCAAAAACTTGGACGTATATGGCGACTCAGCTCTGGTCGTCAATCAGATCAAAGGAGATTGGAACACATACCAATCAGGATTGATTCCTTACAAAGACTATGCAAGAAAGTTGCTACCCTTCTTCAACAGAATCGAGTTTCATCATATCCCTCGTGAAGAGAATCACATGGCTGATGCTTTAGCCACTCTCTTTTCCATGATTAGTGTAGGTCAATGGAATGACATACTTAAGATCGACATAATGCGCCTTGAACGGCCCACCTACATCTTCACGATCGAAGCAGTCATAGACGACAAACCTTGGTATCATGATATCAAGTGCTTCCTTCAAAAACAAGAATACCCACCTGGGGCATCCAAGAAAGAAAGAAAGACCCTCAGAAGACTGGCTGGAAGCTTCTTCCTGAGCGGTGATACACTCTATAAGAGGAATTTTGACATGGTTTTGCGCCGATGCGTCGACAGACCAGAAGCAGACATGCTGATAAAAGAAATTCACGAAGGATCCTTTGGCACTCATGCCAACGGACACACAATGACGAGAAAAATTCTAAGAGCAGGGTACTACTGGTTGACCATGGAATCCGACTGCTACAAGTACATGAGGAAGTGTCACAAGTGTCAGATATACTCCTACAAAATCCATGTACCACCATCGCATCTCAAAGTTCTTTCTTCCCCATGGCCTTTTTCCATATAGGGAATCGACATGATTGGCATGATTGAACCTAAGGCTTCGAATGGACATCGCTTCATTCTGGTAGCCATTGACTATTTCACCAAGTGGGTCAAAGAGCGTCGTACGCTAATGTAACCCGACAAGTGGTAGTCCGATTTATCAAAAACAATATCATCTACCGTTATGGTGTTCCAAGCCAAATCATTACAGATAATGGATCCAACTTGAACAATAATATAATGAAAGAGTTGTGCGCAGAGTTCAAGATCGAACACCATAACTCATCTCCCTACCGACCCAAGATGAACGGAGCGGTGGAAGCGGCTAACAAGAACATCAAGAAGATTGTTCTGAAGATGGTCGTAACCTACAAAGACTGGCACGAGATGCTACCCTTTGCTCTTCACGGTTATCGTACATCTGTCTGCACTTCCATAGGGGCAACCCCTTTCTCTCTAGTATATGGCATGGAAGCAGTACTCCCCATAGAAGTAGAGATCCCATCAATCCGGATAATGATAGAAGCTAAGCTTACAGAAGCTGAGTGGTGTCAAAGTCGACACGAAGAACTGAATCTAATCGAAGAAAAGCAAATAACAGCATTATACCATGGCCAGTTGTATCAACAAAGAATGAAGAAGGCGTTTGACAAAACGGTCCGACCTCGCGTCTTCAGAAAAGGAGACCTCGTGCTCAAAAATATACAATCATTCCTCACTGATTCGCGAGGCAAATGGACTCCGAATTATGATGGCCCCTATGTGGTCAAGAAAGCTTTCTCAGGCGGTGCCTTGAGACTTGCAACCATGGACGAAGAGGAATTTGCCTACCCCACGAATGTTGATGTAGTCAAGAAATACTTCGCCTAAAAAAAACGCCTCGGTGGATTGAAAACCCGAAAGGGCGGTCCAGGCAAAAATTAGAGACATAATAAAAAATCATCCCGGTGGATTGGAAATCTCTAAGTACAATCTAGGCAAAAATTAGAGATAATGGCAAGTAACTACGCTCAGCAAAGAGGCAAATCCCTCAGCAGCAATTACATCATCCGTCAGGAAAACTCCAATCAAGATCATCTTCGACAGACGCTCAGGATGTCCCGAATTCAAAGTTGGTAGAAGGATAGTGGTCGTTATGTTTCAACGTAACCCTTTTCCCTATAAATTACCATTTTCTAACTTTGTAAATACTCTTTGGAATCACGCGTTTGGCTGATTTCCATCCTATCAATAAAATTTGAGCCCTTGTGCTTTTGTTTGTAATACTCATTTGTTTTAGCTTTACAGAATGACGTTGTTAACATGATTGACGATTCTTGAAATAAAACAAAAATGAATTTACTTTTTAAAACTTTTTCTGCTTTTAAACTAAAGATGGCAATTTTTTTTACTGTTGAACATCGAAAGAACATCGTTCGTTTCTCCAGAAGTAAGCGAACTTTAAAGTGCAGAATCAAAGTACTCCTTCTAGACCAGCACACCTGAACGAAGGATCAGCTGTATCAGATACGGCTTTCCCATCTGATACCCTCGGTCGAGTTCTCATCTCCTAAGCCCGACCAACATAGCTCCCAGCAGGGACTATCTCTCCTAAGCAAGGTAGAATTGTTATTCTGAACCAACGGTACTTCTTCACCCCGCGATGGCCGAGTATCCAATCGTGTTCACCCGTCAGTCTGTATGTCGTGTCAGTTTTGTCAGCATATACATACATACATCGTGCATTGTACATGCATTATTGATTTCCATTCATATTACATCATCATCACTCTGGTCGGTCTTATCCCCTAGTGATAATAGCCCTCTCAATCGAGTTATCAGCCCTTTCCTCATCAGGATGCGTTGTGTCTAAACAATCCCTCTTCCAGTATATTTCTGGATTGAAGTTGGGTCCTCGACCACTTTGATAACTTAAACCTTTGAAAGGCCAGAAAACGTTCAACATATATCACTCTTCGCCATTGAAGATGATATCCTTGCTTTCCCGGATTAAGGAAAATCCCCAGAGAAAACCTCTTAATCGAGAGATTTGGCGGTACGATAGTTTTTCTCCGAAAAAACCACTGATGAAAAGGTCATCGGCACCTCAAAATTGGATCCCATCATATGGCATTTCTCCGGGGAGAAACTGAGAAAAGTATGATGTAATATCCCCAAGCGAAAGCGGTCTCTCAAGAGACTCGTTTTCCCCGATAGAGTCAACAAATGGCGTCTCCAGTAGAGAAGTTTGTGCACCTCTACAACTCAGACGACAGGGTTCCCCAACAAGTCTGACGTCAAAACTTTGTTTCATCAAATGGAATTTCCCCAGGAAAATTCGGCGAGAAGTTTGAGGAAAAATTGCTACGGATAGCGTCCATTGTTAAGAAGGTTTATTGACAAAAGAAACTGAGACCAGATCCTTGGTAGGAAACCAGGATCGAGGGGAAGTTTACATCAGAAACTTAGATCAGTTCCTTGGTAGGAAACCAAGATCGAGAGGAAGTTTACATCAGAAACTTAGACCAGTTCCTTGGTAGGAAACCAGGATTGAGGGGAAGTTTACATCAGAAACTTAGACCAGTTCCTTGGTAGGAAACCAGGATCGAGGGGAAGTTTACATCAAAAACTTAGAACAATTTCTTGGTAGGAAACCAGGATCGAAGGGAAGTTTATTTCAGAAATTAAGACCAGTTCCTTGGTTGGAAACCAGGATCGAGGGGAAGTTTTTACCTTTTCTGAGCATCATTGCTTAGCAAAAGAAGATGAATGCGTAAACTGTCATTCATAACCGTCATCAAAATTTCGGGTATTTTGATATTTAATCCTCTTGCACCCCAAATGTCCGAATACCTTCGCCATTCACACCTTCGGGTCCAAGAAGATTAAATAGGGGCATCTGTCATACCCCAAATTTTGACCACTAAGGTTTCCCATTATTGTGTTATTCATCATCACAATATGGATGTGTCATCATGCCTCATCAATTTCCTCAAGGATTTTTGAGCATTCACTATAATCAAATTTAGGGTTTCAAACCCTCTCAGAGCTCTTAGGCAGAGGATTATTCAAGGAATTACACGATCTTCAACTTGTCTAGCCTCTCCAACTTCCAAAAAGGATCAAAAGTACTCCCACTTCAAGGATTAAGAACAAGGTTGCTCCCTTCTAGGTGGATTAAACCTCACGATCTCCAGTATCGCCAAATTAGGGTTTTGGTCGACCAGGGTATCCAGATGGGAATTTTCCTATGGGCATGAGCCAAAGATCCAAAACATAACCTAATATGCTCCATGGAACCTCATGGACCCAACCATCAAGTCAATTTTGCCTCAGGGGATACATTCAACAAAAATCAGGAATTAGGGTTTCTTGACCTAATTCACCCCTAAGTTGACTTTTGGGACAAAACATGAGCCAAGACCTCAAGAGAGGATTTGAGGGTCTCTAATGTACCAAATTGATCCATTTACAACAATGGATTGATCCAAGAAGTTTGAGCAACAAGTCTCAATTTCATCAGTACCACATGTAGGGTTTCGCAGGAAAAGTCAACTGTAACTTTGACTTTTGACCAGGACATGCTCCCAAGCCCTAAGAAATGATTCAATATACCCTATAACACCCATGGAACATGTCCATCAAGTTTGATTTAGGTCAAGGACATGATTTCATAGAGGATCGCACAGTTTGGAATTCATCGGATAAAAAGTCAACTGTGCACAAAAGTCAACTTTGACTTTTTCAGATTTTTCACAAAAATGGTTTTTTAACCCTAAAATGATGTTAATGTATGATTTGAATCATCATTCATCAAGAAAAATCAAAGAAAGGGGGATAACTTGTAAAAGGGGTAACCATAAAAACTTGGAAAATTTTCTAAGTTATGAAATAAAGTGGCAAGGGTACCAACTTTGGAGGATCATAACTCCTAAACCACAAAGCCATTTTTCCCAAATCCAAAGCTTGATCTGTAGCCCTCATGGCCCTCTACAAAAACTTCAACTAGACCTCATTCCAATTCCTCAGGGATTTTGAGTTATGGAATGATCAAAATCACAAAAAGTGAAAATGTCACTTTTTCTAACACTTAGTGAAATTTTCACTAAGTCAGAATCTGCCTTCACTTTTTTCCAAATGTAGGGGCATTTTTCACTTGGATCCAAAAAGTATCAAAATGGCCAAGAACATCACCAAATTCAATTTGAGCTAAGAGTTATGGTAGTGGCAAAATGCCTTGCTGAAAACTGCCAAGGCAAGGCAGAATTTTTCATTTTTGGTCGATTTGCCAAAATCAGCCAATTCCAAGCCTTGTCATCATCTTGGACACATCTGAGGATCAAATCTAAAGGGGACAATCACTAAGCCAAGCCTCTAAAGTGATTGGAACAAGAAGTAGCATACCAAACCTAGAATTGCCTAAAAGAGGGACAATACTCCAATTTTGGATTGGAGCATTCAATACATACACCAAGGTGGAATGGACTGAGCTATTTGCAACTAAATTCAGTCAAGACTTATCCAAGACCAAGGGAACCAACAGCCTGTGCCCTAACCTCTAGTCAATAGCTAGAGGAGACTTGGATTCTCATTGCTCAACATTGGCCAACCCTACTCAGCAGTTACCATTCACTATTCCTTGCAAAACAAACTTGCTCTACTATAAATAGAGCTCAATTATGATCAGTTTGAGTACACCAAAGGCATCAAACAGATGCTTTCCTCAAAATCTCTTCTTTCACTCCACTTTTTCCTTCTAAGGCAAGTCACACACACACACCTCACATACATCATATATAAGTGATCCAAACACTCACAAAACATCTGGAACACAGATTTCACAAAATCACCAGCCAATTGCTCAAGTTCTTGACAGATTTGCAATTGGGGTACCATCTTAAGTTCCAGATCATTTCAATCCACTCCAAGCATCCAGACACACTCCATGGCACCTAGGGAAGCTATCCACATCATTGGAACCTAGCTGTACAAAACATGATCACCAGCTGCAAGTGGTAAGAATGAGCTCTTCTAACTCTATGATCCATGCAATTTTTGCTGCAGAATAATTTTGCCATGTGTCCATAATCATGCATAGAGTGTTTTCCCTCAATCAATTGCATTGTTTGAATCATGTATGAAATTTCTGGACCTTCATACAGAATTTAGGGTTCTTGAGGTTTCTCTTTGATTTCTGATTCCATGTTTAAAATAAATGAAATTAAAGACCATAGACATGATGGTGAGGTTGAAACGAGTAGATTGATATGTAGATTGCATGATATAATCAAGTATTCAGTTAGATTGGATAGAAAATGCAAATCTACAGAAACAGAGGAAGGGCACGTGTTCTTGCCATGTTCTTGGCGCCCTTTTTCAAATATTTGAATATTTGAATTTTGTGATTTTATTTTATTGATTCAAAAATTAATTTCTCTCTGAATTATAATGATTTTGAGTTGATTCTTTTTTGAATAATTCACAAAAATGTTAAAATATTTTATTTTACCAAAAAATCCCAAAAATATTATTTATTTCATATAATTGATATTTTTACAAAGAATTAATATTTTAATTGTTCTTAACATTTAAAATATTTTTTCCTTCTTGATTTGGCAAAGATTAATGGCTTCTAATTATTTTGTAGGTCAAAACTTGATTTGTGAAACATTAATCCAAGATCACAATTTGTTTTCCACATATTAAACAATTTTTGATCATTTTAATTGAATTTTTATTCAATTAAAATGCATTTTGGAAACAAATTAGGGTTTTGATTAATTTAACCCTCACAAATCACTTTAAAACACTTTTGGGCCTCTAATAGAGTGTAAGACCCAACCCCCTTTGTACATAAAAACTTTGCGCGTCTCATTCATTGTATAAGTCCCTCTGTACATTTTCAAATAAACGGCGCGATCGTCGCCTTTTTTAAAGATCAACTGGGCCTCTCCTCGAGCAATAAGACCCATTTAAAACTTTTGGGCCTCTATTAGAGTGCAAGACCCAATCCCCTTTTAACCAAAATATTTGTGGGCCTCAGATATTGTATAAGTCCCTCTGTGTTAAAAGAAAAACTCAGCGCGATCGCCGTTTTAAAACGAAAAATCATCTGGGCCTACCCTCGTGTTATAAGCCCCACTCTTTTTTAAAACTTTTTGGGCCTCTAATAGAGTGTAAGACCCAATCCCTTTGTACAGAAAACCTTTCTCGGGCCTTAGTCACTTGTATAAGTCCCTCTGTACAAAGTCAACAGTGTGATCACTAACAAAACCCTCGACCTCTCCTTGAGCTGTAAGCCTCAATCTATCTTTTCAAAGCACCTTCTCCTTTGATTTTGAAATATATTGTTGTTTTCAATCTTTCTTTATTGAACAACTAACCAAACAGCATGGAAGTTATACAATCGAGTAAGTGTTTATATGCTTTCATTTATCGCTTTCATATACATATAACTGTATTGTGGGGCTGCTCACTGTAAGTCTCCTTTCATAAACTCATATCAACAGTGTAATAATAGTATAGATATTTAGAGTTTCCCCAACAACTACGTCTAGAACTAAGCAAAGCCGTTTCGATTACTCATAGAAATAGACAAGCTAGACCCCCAATAGGGGCACCAGATACAGTCTTTTCTTAAGCTGTCACTCTTTAGGTATTGTCAAAGAAATTCTATTCCCCAGAGATGAATTATTCTCGGTGAAAATTCTCTTGAATTTCTTCAAACCTCAGAACTGTTCACTAAATGAATTATTCTCGGTGAAACTTTTCTTGAACTTTTCTTTAGTTTGGGACCCACAGGCTTCTTAAAAGTATCAGCCTTCTCTTGGGCCTTGTACAAGGACCCATAGGCTTCCTAAAAGCATCCTAGCCTCCTCTTGGGCTTAGTACAAGGACCCTTCGGCTTCTTAGAAGTATTCACAGCCTCCTCTTAGGCTTCGTATAATGATTCTTACCCCGGGAATGATAGCCTCCTCTTGGGCTTCGTACAAATTGTCCCTCGGCTTCTTAAAAGTTTCCCGCCTCCTCTTGGGCTTCGTACAAATTGTCCCGACGACCTCCTAGAGGTATAGGAACAGAAATTAGTCATCTTAATAGAACAGTCTTTCAAAGAGTCTAGATCCTGCTACTACTGTTTCTTAAGCATAGTACAAAAGATAAAACTCTAGACTTAGACAGTCTATTTTCCTTAAGTCTCAAAGACATTCTCAAGCTCCTTTCAACGATAAAACCCGTGGACTCGGACAGTCTCAATACCCTTTGGATTTCCCATTTCCTTAAAGAACAGGAAATAACCCTGATCCTCGAATCAAATCCCTGAGAGCACACATTACTCATATAAGAACTGATTTTCTCTTTAAATCAGCATATTGGACCTGTCACTCAACTGAAACAGTTACCATGGCCTCCTCTTGGGCTTTGTACAAATGATTCTCTCCAGTAGAGCTAACCTTTTCAGACTCTCTTGTTGAGTCACATCTTTTAGCCTCCATCTCAGGCTTTGTATGAGATACATAAAAGACTCTCTTGTTGAGTCACATCTTTTAGCCTCCATCTCGGGATGTATACGAGATACAAAAAGACTCTCTCGTTGAGTCAAACCCCTTTTTGCCTCTCTCTCGGGCGTCGTACGAGACACAAAAAGAAACACCCTCTTGTTGGGCCAATAGCCTCCTCTTAGGCTTTGTATAAGGAAACCTCGGTTGAACCAATCAACCTTTTAGCATCAAAGTTGTGCCTCGTTCATAATATACAAACATCAACAATTCCTTTCCCTTCATCTAACTACTGTAAGCGGCAAGCCTCTGGATTATTTACATCCATGTCACTGTCCCTCTTTTAGTATGAGAAATTCCTAAGGAAAGATGGCATTGCTCTACACTGAGTTAAAGTTTTCTCCTCTAGGTTGGAAAGCCCTATGAAGGAAATTATGGCATTTTAGAATTCATATATCCAGGTTAAAGTAATTCTCCTTTATAATCAGTTAGCCTAACAGTTGTGACAGACAAACCCCCCTTTAGAGATGACAAATTCTCTCTAATGTCGAGACCTTTCAGCTTCACATCTTGGGCTTCGAAAAAGATTCAAATAGACCCTTCAGCTTCACATCTTGGGCTTTGAACTAGATACAAACCACCTTTAGCTTCATGCTTGGGCTTTGAACAAGACACCAAAACACCATTTCCTCTCATAGAATAGGAGGAACTATGATCGCTCTGATTTCCCTGTTTTGGAAAACGGGAATGCGTAGGCATAAGATTGAAACAAAAATCTTAGCGAGCACACTAATCCAAAACCTAAAATCCCCTATATTTACCCAATCTGGCGCAGTATTCTAACAAGATTCCCCATGAACCGTCCTGTCATTTCCACCTTAACTGAGTAAGAAAAAAAAGAAATGCCCCATTACCGTATAGCATCCGTAACCTAACAGACCGCTGTTTAAACTCAGTATGCAAGCAGGGTTAGATGGAGACATCTATTTCCCTTCCTTCATCAACTTCAATAGGATAAAAAATGAATCGACCTGTAGTAACCCAAAAGAGCGACAGCGCCGAAGAACCGCATCCCAAAATTGCTCGCTACACATGGCATCATATCATCATACTAGAAGTTATGGCATGTCAGCGTTTGCATGTCTGTTGCCTGTCCTTAGCATCTGCATTCCATCTAAGGGCAAAATTTTTGGTTTGCTATATTTAAACACCTTTTCACCTTGATGTCCCGAGGATTTCCATTCCTCATGCCATCCGGTAAATTTATTTAAATAGGGGTAACTGTTATACCCCAAATTTTACCCCTTAGATGTCATAACATCTTGCACTTACATTTAGGGTTCAATCATTAGTGCATTGTTAACAAACCACCATATCTTGCTAGTTAGTTCTTTCATGTGAAAGCTAGGGTTTGCACAGGAAAGAGAACAAAAGTCAATAAGCTTGACTCTCACATGTTTCAAGGTCTCCTAAGATACTCCTTGGCTCCATACAATCATCATAAATGCTCACTAGTTGATTGAGAATGGTATGTGAAGTCATTTGTTCAAGAAAGACAACTGAGGCTCCCAAGTGCAACCATTTGGCCTTGGAGGCTAATTATGAAGTGCTCTAGTCATATGCCTTGATCTCATGAGATTGGGTTAAGAGAAATTAAGAAGAAACTATCAAGTCATGATTTACAAGAATTAGGGTTTCAACCTGAAGAATCATTGAAGAACCTTTTTGCAATCAGTCAATGCCTTGATGGGTTCACCAAGCATTTGAGCTCACATACATCCAAGAGGTCTTATTCAACAAGAAATCAAGTGTATTTGGCTCTCATTACAAGTACCATGAGCCACAAGTTCATCATGCCCCAGATTAGGGTTTTGGTCAAGAAAGTCAACCATTATCTTTGGTGTCTTTTCTTGAAATGCAAGTTTCACACTTAGTGCATAATGATGCATTACCACTTCTGATCACTAAAGCATTTATGAATGTTGTTTAAAAAACTGAAAAAGGAAAGGATGTAGATGGCACTGGCCATGATGATGTATGGCACCTGCCATGATGGTGTGGCACTGGCCATGATATGGTGGCACTTGCCATGAGAGCATGACGTCTGCCATGATGTGTGTGGCACTTGCCATGAAGCATGGCGCTTGCCATGATGTGTGTGGCATTTGCCATGAAGCATGGTGCCTAACATGATGTGTGTGGCACTTTCCATGAAGTAATATGGTGCCTTCCATAGTGTGTGTGGCACTTGCCATGAAGAAATGACACTTGCCATGATGTTATGTGGCGATTGCCACGTTTCCCACAATCTGCGCACTTAAAATAATGTGTTTTAAACAAATTAATGCAAGTGGATGCATGAGAGAGAAACTTTTTCAAGAGCATGGTCATTCCAACTTTCTCTTACAGCTTGGAGCCTTGTTCCAATCAAATCAGACCACATCAACAGTGTAAACCCTATCCTGATCAGTTACTAGAGCTGAAGACTTTTTGACCCAGCCAGCTCACTTACACTAGGGAAAACTTGGAAAAGGGCAAACTTGGAAAGATGTACAATCTCACCATACCTCAAGCTCTCCATATTTCCTATAAATAGAGGCTTAACCTCCTCTCCAAAACACACCAAATTCACCCCAAAAGAAGGCTGAATACTCACTCCATTCTCTCATTCACCAACTCTTGCAAATTTGCAAGAACACTCCAAACACCATTCCATTCATACACTTTCCATATAAACTCCACAAACCAGCTATATACATCCATTAGAGATCATTCTAACATCTGGAATAGTTCTGTAACACCATATACATCCTTTCCCATTTTCAACCTCCATTGTTGCAAGAAGATCGTGAACTGTGTTCCATTGTGTTTCCAACTGATCCAACCATCCAGATAAGTTCTAAAGGATCCAAGGAAGCTAAGAAGAGGGTTTTCTCGTATCTATAATAACTAGAAAGAAGCCTTGGACTTTCTCCAAGAGGTAAGGTTTCTTAATCTTTGAAACTCACATGCTTGTGTACTGTTCTATGCTCATTTGATTGTTAAAATGTAATATGTATCGTGTTTTGTGGTGTTAAGTGATTGCTAGTTTCATCTTGACTGAATATATCATGATATGGCATGCTGAAACTTTTTGATGTTGCACTATTGTTTGATGTTTTGTGAATCGTGTGTTTACCTTTGGTTGAAACTATTGTCATATTGTTGTTACTCATAAAAAATGCTACAGCTTTGGTTCTTACAATTTTGATTTTTGTTGAGAAATGAGTGAGATATATAAGATGGAAGTTCTTGCCATGGTGGGGGTGGCACTAGCCATGATGTAGTGGCACTTTCCATGGGAACATGGCACCTGCCATGATGAAGATCATGGCGCCTGCCATGAAAAATTGATGGCACTTGCCATGCTTGGGTGGCGCTGGCCATGAAGGATTGATGCCACTTGCCATGATGAAATGGCGAGTGCCATGTTGATTTTAGGGTGAAGGCTTCATGTGCATGGCGACTGCCATGTTGTTAGCTTGGTTTTTGCAACATGTTTTCATGTGTTTCTTTTAGAATCCTTTTTCTGAACATTGTTGGTTTAAGTAGTTTTAAGGGTGGCTTATACATTGGATGTATAGTCACCCTAGTGGTATGAGCATTGCGTGTGAAACCAAGGGGTCTGGGGTTCGAGTCCCCCTCACCCCAGACACCCTTTTGCCATTTTCTTTCTTTCCTTTGAGTTATCCTTTTGTTTTTTCTATTTTATTCATTTTCAAATCTGTTTTATTAAAAATAGTTTTTGTTAATAAAAAAATTCCAAAAAAATTCATGATAACACTTCAAGGTTTAATTTAGTTTTTTAAAATTTTTATTTCCATCTTTGTTTAATTTGAATAATTATTTTTTATTTTTATAAAATTAGAAGTAATTTTGACCTAGTTTTGAACCTCTTTTGAACAAACCCTTTGCTCTTTATCTTCTTGAGCTAATTTTCCAAGGTGTCTTAGGACATATTATAGGGATGTTTGAAGGACGACTTATGACCTTGAATGAGGTCTTTTGTTTAGGTTTATGGTTCATTATTCGATCCTTAAACTTAATACCTTTGTTACTCACCTTGAAGTTTTAACTTTGAGAGGGCTATCTTTGCCCAACTTGTATGACACTTCACACACACATTCTTAAATGTTGTAACTTGAAAGTAAGCTTTGGATTTAGTTATGTTTTGGTTATTTGGACCATTTATTCATGTTTAAGTTATGTGCATCGTTTCATTTACACTTTGTCATGCTAAGAGGTAATTCACATGGATTGTTTACCTTGACATTTTGATGTTATATGATTTGTGCTTAATTTATACTATTGTCCTTCTTGGTTGTTTATCCCCTTGAGTTCTTAAACTCTTATTGCTTATCACTCATACTTCAAATCTCTTTCCAACACTTGTTTTTACAAGAAGTTATGTCCCCTTCTTCCAAAGGAAAAGTCTCTTTATTGACCTCAAAGTCATAGATAGCTCATTATTTTTCCTTTGACCTCATAGTCATAGGATCCCACCTTGGCCTCCTAAGAGCCACCTCTTACCTTTGACATCATAGGGTTCCTCATTGGCATCTTAAAAGCCATTTCCCTCCTTGACCTCATAGTCATAGGACATCCTCCTTTGCCTCCTAAGAGCCATCTTCCCCTTGACCTCATAGTCATAGGTGGTCATCATCCTTACCCTTGGCCTCCTAAGAGCTATTTATCTTATAACTTGGAGTTAGGGTAGAGTCCTTGAACTCTATGTGGGACTCATCATCTTGAGTACTCACTTTACCCCATCACAACTTAAACTTAGAGAGTTTCTTAAACTCTATATGAGCTCATACTCATTCCCCTTGGAACTTTGGCCATAGTCAATGGTTCCTCTCTCACCCTTAGTTAGGTGAACTACGGTTGCTCTGATTCTTTAGTCAGATACGTAGGCACAAGATGCGATCTCTTGGCGAGCATACTTAGTGTACATACCCCTAGGTCCTTACCTTTACCCTTAGCAGATTCCCTTAGCAAGAAAACATAACATAATACAAAAACAAACAAGAGGCTCTTGTAGAGTACTACATATACTTAGGGTGCTAATACATTCCCTTAGTATAACTAACCCCCGAACCCCCGATCTCTTAGTTGTGTCTTCACATGGCGCAAAAGGTTTTTCTTTCGATCTTTACCCTTTCCTCTGGATAAATCAAAGCTCGATGGTGAATTTCAAAGTTTTGCGATTCAAGTTAGTTAATAGCTTGATATCCTATTCTCACTACAACATCGTCTATATATTGTCTCTTGAATGAGATGATATCATTTTCTTTGAGTTATTACACTAGAGGATGACATTTACCTTTTAGCTAGGAAGTTTTTTAACTCATGAAGAATGTTATGAATTTGGGCGTTTTGAACTACTGAGTTAAAAAAAATACAAAGTACAGTTAAAGAAGAATGAGAAAGTGATAAAATGCGTAAAGAATTTGTTTGATCAAATTCTTTTGTTGAAAAGATTTACAAGGTATATATAGTCAGAAATTAGTCCTACTGACTAAAAGAATGTAGTATAAGAAGTAGATCTTTATTCAACAAAATATGTGAGTAGGTTGTTCTATTTTCTACTACTAGGGGTACATGGTGGCGCATGTTCGACTTTTGATTCTCTATTTCACGACATTTCTCATTTTTGTAATCTACGCGTCCACCATCTCCTCAAATTTGGCTTCGAGTCAATAATTACTTTGGTATTTTTTAATAAAAACAAAAGGGTACATAAGTAATATCCAAAACATATTAACTAGGTTTGCACCTCAAAGAGACCATCTAAGAAGCACCCTAGTAAAATATATTAATAAAATTGAAATAAAAAATATACAAAAAAAATATTGTGGGACTAGACCAAAATTCAAAGTATGAGAACCCCTATGCCCCATTAAAAATCTTATTAAGGAAAATCAAATGATATAAAACCTTGATGAATAAAAAAATAGTGCAAATATAAGACAAAGAATAAAACATAAATAACCAAATCAACAAAATCTATATAAAAGTAAACCTAGCATATTATGATTAACATCATTCTAAATAGATCTAGAAATAAACCAATATTTACCATTTATCATAACAACAAACCACCTCTTTAAAAAGTGTTGTTTTGCTCACTGATTTTGCACACCCTTTGTTCAATTTCAGAAACTTTTTGTTATTAAAAGGAACGACTGTTGGTTTTTAGGGTTTATGTTCTTTTTCTTCACTTAAGAGTTGAACTGAGTCAGATCCAGAACTGACCCGCCCTAGTACCCCGCGCCTTTGTTGTGATGGGCTGTTTTTTTAGGCTTAATTGCCCTTTGTCTTTCACCCCATCTAGCTGAACCCCTTGGCCCATCATTTTGTTTTCATTTTCATTTTTAGATTATGTTATTAAAAATATAAAAAAGGGATAAGATATCATTTTATCAAATGAATATAAAAATATTGAGTTTACAAATAATAATAATAATAATAATAATAATAATAATAATAATAATAATAATATATTTGTTTTTATCTCATGTTTTTTTCTTTCTTTCTCATTTAAATTAAGATAGAATAAGAGAGTTTTAATATAAATTGTTTTATTTCATTTATTTTTATTATAAAAAGAAACAACAACAAAATAAATAATAAGTAATAATAATATTTAATCTTAAATTTAATTTTTCCATGATCCTAAAGTCCTTTTAAAGGTTACTTTTAGGAATAAACTTAGATGTTTGGATCGTTTGATTAGAAGTTTGTATGTTATTTGCTTGATTGTGTGATTTAATTTTGAATTGAACTCTTAATTTTTTAAACAAATATGAGGTGCACAAATAAAAATCAATCTTTCATGATAAATTTTAAGAACTTAAAATCAAGTTAGTCTTCAAAATTTCATTAATTTCAAACCATTTTCAAAACCAAATCCAACGTAATGTTAAAACCTTTTCTTAATAAACACGAAAGAAGAGGACTGCTAGAATCTAGCATTTCGGTGCGAACCCTCGAATGATCGGTCCCGAACCACGCATTTTGAGTTAACCTTTCATTATTTTCTTTCGTTCTTAAAAACACTTAATAATTAATTTGGACAAATAAGGGCCGTTGGGATCAAGCATTCTGTCGTAACTCTTTGAACAACTGATTATTATTAAGTGCTCGTTGTCCATCAAATAATTTTCCTAATAATCTTGAATGAAAAAGGACCGTTGGAATCTAGCATTCCGGTGGAACCCCAAATGATTGATCCCGAGGCTTAGATCTCGTTCTCATCAAATGTTCGTCATTCACCTATAAAATACATCCAACCAATCAAACTCTTTTTTCTCTTGCTGTAGTGCGATCTCGAAAACCTTTTAAAAAATGAAAGCCATTTTGTCTTAAGATGATGCAAAACAATGCTTCATCCACAATCGTTGAGTTGAGATAAGTGACGTTTTCCAGTGAATGTTGATTCGTAAATCCATTCAATGTGAAGCAAACGCCCGATCCTTACTAGTTTTGGGTAAAATAATGTTTTCCATCGATTAATACAAGATAACTTTCGCTAAAATCGCCCGTCAAACAAACATTTTCTACCCATAAGTACGCATGCCTTGAGTTTTCTTTTGAGATACGTATGAGTAGGATTGCGGAATCTTGTCAGGCCCCCTAATAATAAAAACCTTTTTAGGTCTTTTCTTATTAATAAAAATCTAAAAACATTTCTCTTTTCTCTCTTTCCCCCCTCAATAAGTAGAGGATCAGAAACTAACATCACACTATCACTAATTCAAAACTAATTAAATGGTTCATGTTGAGTATAATGGACGTGAGGGGTGCTAATACATTCCCCTTGCGTAACCGACTCCCGAACCCTGATATTGGTTGCGATGACCATATCTTATCCTTTCTTTTAGGAGTTTTATCGATATTTTTCCTTTCTCTCTTTGAGAATAAATAAAGTTCAATGACGTATCTGTTAAGTTCATCCTGCGTGCGTGGGATTGCGTTTCGCAAGGCCGTGTTCTCATTTTTTGAGGCACGACATTATCCTTTTACAACCTTAGTCAAGATATCAGTAATCTGGTCCTTCGTAGGACAATATCTCATTGCCAACCTTCCTTTGTTCACTTTCTCCCTTATGTAATAAAACCTTGTTTCAATATGCTTGGATCTTCCATGAGAGATATGATTCTTTCCTAAGTTTATTGTAGATTTGTTGTCAATAAAAAGCTTGATTGGTACTTGAATGTTTAATCCAAGTTCAGTCAATACAACTTCAATCCAAGCAGCTTGAAAAATATCTGAACAACTAGCAATATATTATGTCTCACAGCTAGACAGAGCCGCAATAGGTTTCCTCTTGGAGATCCAAGAGAATGAAGCTCCTTGAAACTTGAAGATATAACATGTGGTATTTCTCCTGTCTAATTTGTCACCACACCAGTCTAAATCAGAAAATCCTATCACCTCTTCTTTGATTCTCTTTCTTCCATATAAGAATAATACACCATGCCTCAAGGTTCCTTTAATGTATCTTAGTACTCTTTTTCCATCCAGTAGATAAGACTTCCTTGGATCATGCATGAATCTGCTTAATACTCCTACAAAAAAGTTGATATCTGGTCGACTATTGCACAGGTACCTCAATGATCCAATCATCTGCTTGTACATGGTGGCATCTACCCTTTCTTCATCATTATCTTCTTCTAGCTTCTGATCTGATTCAACAGGAGTCATAACAACATTACAGTTCAGCATGTTGAATATTTTCAGCATGTCAATAGCATATTTTGCTTTATTCGAGATTATTCCACGTACCTTATTTGTATAGAAACTCCATACTAATGAAGTATGACAAGTTACTTAGATCAAACTTCTTAAATTATGACTTTATTGTACTTTTGAGGTCTTTAATTTCGAGTTGAGATTCTCCAGTTATCAAGAGGTCGTCGGCATACGAACATACCAGTAATAGTATTTCGCCTTGCTTGTATTTTGCATACACACCATACTCAACTAAACATTTTCTAAAGTCATGTCTGACGAAGAAAACTTCATTTCTCCTGTTCCATGCTCTTGGTGCCCGCTTTAAACCATACAAAGCCTTGTATAGTCTATACACCATATGCTCTTTTGCCTTTACTTCAAATCCCGGAGGTTGAGACACATATACCTCTTCATCAAGAGTACCATTTAGAAATGCAAATTTTACATCCATGTGTGACAGAGTCCACCTTCTACTAAAAGCTAATGCCACTACAAGTCTTATAGTCTCATTCCTTGCCACTTGTGCAAATACCTCAAAGTAATCCAGACCTTGTCTTTGAAGGAAATCCCTTAACACAAGTCTTGCTTTGTGCTTCACTATTGTTCCTTCAGGACTCAACTTAACCTTGAAAATCCACCTGACATCAATTTGTTTATTTATTTCAGGTAGTTGAGTCAGTTTCCATGTGCCACATTTTTTAATTGAGCTGAGTTCATCCTTCATTGCATCTTTCCACACTTTGTCTTGCATTGCATCCTGATAATTCAGTGGTTCTACACATCCTAACATTGCCAAGTGTATTATTTTTCCTTCCTCATCCACTGTATTGTTAAGCACAATATCATAATCATTCAGCCTTGCAGGTATCTGTTTATTTCTGGTTGGTCTTGCCCTTTGGGTAGGAATCACAACATCAACTAGAGTCTCATTTAAAACTGTATTCACTTCATCAAAATCAAACTGCATTAGAACCACTCTTTTTCTTTCTCCACCTTAGTTCCAATCCCAGGATTTTGCTTCTCTGATGATTACATCTCTACTGATCACCAATTTCTCAGTAATTGGATTATATAACCTATATGCTCCGGTTGGATGGTAACCAACTAAGATCATATGTTAACTTTTATCTTCTAGTTTGGTTCTTCTTTCATTTGGCACATGTCTATAGCATAGTGATCCAAATACCTTGAGATGATAAATGCAAGGCTTGCTTCCGAACCAACATTCTTATGGAATCTGATTCTTTAAATTCTTGGTAGGATATATATATTTAATACATAAGCAGCAATAGACATTTCTACATCCCAGAATTTATGAGGCAATGACTTTTGTTTCAGCATGCTCCCAACCATTTTAACCAAGCCTCTATTCCTTCTTTCAGCCATACCATTGTGTTGAGGTGTGTAGGGGAGTTACTTCATGCAAGATGCCATTTTCATTACATAATTGCTTGAATTCATGGGAATTATATTCCCCACCCTCCATCTGTCCTAAGTATCTTAACTGGTCTTCCACTCTATTTTTCAGCCATAGCCTTATCCCTTTTGAACATGTTTAAAGCTTCTACTT
This sequence comes from Lathyrus tuberosus, assembly GCA_022829125.1. Lineage (NCBI taxonomy): Eukaryota > Viridiplantae > Streptophyta > Magnoliopsida > Fabales > Fabaceae > Lathyrus > Lathyrus tuberosus. Next base: position 4,367,121 of record JALAZF010000503.1, on the reverse strand, counting down.
TGGTCTTTATTAGGTACACTCATAACATTATACTAAATTCATATACAAATGAGATGAAGTAGTTGTTTCCCCTACATGAAAGAGTTTCAAAAGGACCACAAATGTCAGATGAAACTATATTCAATACATGTTTGGCTCTCATTGACAACTGCTTCGCAAAAAGGTAACCTACTTTGCTTCCCAAGCATGCACATTTCACATGCTTTATCAGGTGTCACTATCTTAGGCAATCTTTCTACTGAATTCATAATATTCATCTTGCCTAGACTTCTAAAATTCAAATGCACATACCTTTTGTGCCAAAGCCAACTTTCTTTATCAGGAACTGATGAATAAATAGAGTGTGATTCTGAGCCCTCCTTCCATGATTACCGAGAATCTTTTATCTACCAACTGACCAATGCTTAGCATATTACATTGCATACTAGGGACAAATAACATATCTTCTATCAATGTTGTTTTACCTTCCTTTCTTTGTATGAAAATTTGGCCCATGCCTTCTGCCATTAAGCGTCTGCTATCTGCCAGCTTCACACTTGTCTTCTTGATTGAGTTAAAGTTAATCAACTACTCCGTTTGTCTAGCCATGTGGTTTGAACAACCAGAGTTTAAATACCACACATCAGAAGCTGAATCCTCTAAAGAGATAGTTATCATCAACATGACAAGGTTTGAATCTGAATCATTTTGCACCATGTTAGCTTCCTCTGTGCCAGTCTTTTTCTTTTCCTTTCCAAACCAGCAATCTGAAGCAAAATGACTATACTCCTCACAATTGAAGCGTTGAATCTTTCTCTTGTCTTGAAACTTTTTCTTGTTTTAAAATTTGCTAGATCCTCCTCCTCCTTTAGAGAATTCAGATCTTTCTTCAAACTTCTTATTCTCTTTCTTATCTGGTGTGGCTTCTCTCAAGTGCTTTCCTTTTCCCTGCTTCTGCTTTCACTTCATGTCATTAGAACCTCCCTTTTTTGAATGAGCAATCAGAGATTGTTCAGAATCTTTATTTGTTTCTCTTAAATCCAGTCTCAATTCTCTAGCTTCGAGAGATCCTAGCAGATCCTCTATCTTTATTGTTTCCATATCTTTGGTTTCCTCAATTGTTACTACTATCATATCATATTGAGAAGTAATACTTTGAAGTACCTTTTCAACCTTTATTTGCTCTATCAACCTCTCTCCAGAATTCTTGATCAAATTGGTTAATTCTTGAACCCTTGTGAAGAAATCTGATATCATTTCTCCCTCTTTCATATGCAGCATTTCATACCGCTTTCTAAAAGATTGAAGGCGCACCTTTTTGACCTTGACATCTCCACCATAGTATTTTTCCAGCATATCTCATGCTTCTTTCGAAGTTGTAGCATGAGTTATTTTATCAAACACCTTTGCTTAAAAGCATTGGTGAATGTAAAATAAGGCCTTATAATGATCTTTCTTCTTGGATTTCTTGTACGCTATCTTTTGAGCATCGATCGCATTTTCTGCTAGCGGTTGAAGTCTCTCTGCTACATACTCAGACACATCTTGAACATTGAAGATGACTCTCATCTGAATGCACCATTTTTTCCAATTCTTGCCATCATGAACTAGAAGATTGCAGGGAAGTTGTTGCCGCCTATTCTAACCATAGCTACAATCACTATTGAATCTGGATCATAACCAGGCTCTGATACCATATGTTTGTGTTATTACACCTCGCGAATGCGGAAGTTAATTGAGAAAAAGATAGAGAGTGTTGGAATGGAAGGGAAGAAAAGAGAAAATAATCAATATTGAATGAGAGAAAGTTTTGTTATGACAAGTTGTTACAAAACTACACAAGTAGTTAATATATATACACATGTAGTAACTAACTAACTAAGATTGAATTAATACACAACGTTTACAAACTAATTTATTAACTTATTTTAAATTAATATTTTTATCTATATATTTTTAACTCTAATTTATCTTTTTAATATTTTGTTAACTAATTTAATTAATAAATTACTTCTAAATTATTTAGTTACTAACTAATGATATATTTTAATCAATTACTAACCTATTTTTAATTAATGAATTTAATAATAAACTATTATTATATTCTAAAAATACATATTTTAAAATAAAATTAAATATAAATCATATTTAATTTACTTTCTATCTCATTTTATCCATAATCAATAACAAGTTAGAATTATTTTTACATCTCTTAATAAAACTTATTTTAAAAAAAATAAATTATTTTACCTATTATTTTTATCTAGCATTAGGTATGTTGATAAGCTTTACAAGAAAACGCCCACATTGTTGACTCTTCACTAAGACAATTCAAACTCGGTGATAAAATATGTTGCACAATGCCACGTATCTGTTTCATGCGGTTTCTCGATCTTCTGAAACTCTTACTAGTCAAGCCCCATAAGCCTATATATATCTCTTACGATCTTCACATACACATCAAACACACACATAACATACCAAGTGTTATTAAAGTGAGTTATATTAAGTTTATATATTCATATCATTCATTAAGCCATGGAGAAGAACTCAGTCGTTGCCTTGTCCTTCCTCTTCCTCGTTCTCTTTGTTGCACGTAAGTTAATCCTTATTGTTTAGTTCAATATTCATTATTACTCAATAATTAATATTTGTTGTGTTGGTATCTTGATGCAGAAGAAATTGCGGTGACAGAGGCAAAAACTTGTGAGCATTTGGCTGATACATACAGGGGAGTATGCTTCACGAATGCTAGCTGTGATGATCACTGCAAGAACAAAGCGCACTTGATCAGTGGCACGTGCCATGACTATAAATGTTTCTGCACTCAAAAGTGTTAAACTTGGATGGATGGATTGATTCTCCAACATAAAGACGCATAATATAAATAAAATAAATAAATGCATGCTGTAGTACTAGTAGCTACCACTGCATCTATGTATGTATGTATGCGTCTTCTTTGAATCATATATGTGTGTGTAATAAATATCGTGCATAACGTATTAGTTATGCACTTTATCGTATGGAATAAAATAATTATTAATCAATAATTTTGTTTTAAAGTTTGGATACTAATTTTCGGTCCATTTTGTTTATTTTTTCAGCAATGCTATGGCACTCATTTGGACACTAATGTTTTTAAAAAAAAAAAAAAAAAGTATATTTATGAAGAATGTTAATTCGTAAACAGTGTTTTGAACAAGACGTGAACAATATTGTGGTTTAAGTCGTAAAATAAATATGATTAATAAAATATAAAAAATTAATAAATTTGATTAATAAAATATAAAAATTTGATTAATAAATTATCAAATACTAAAAATAATTTTTAGTACTAAAATAAAATTAGTTAATAAAAAATAAAAAGATAACTAATAAAATTATAAAGTTGATTAACAAACATCTAAATATTAAAAATAATTTTATATATTTATTTATTAATTTAAAAAATAAATAATACTAATAATTTTTTATATATATTTTTAAAAATATTTATTATTATTATTATTATTATTATATTTTATTATTTATTGTTCTGGACTGGACCAATGGCTAGAATTGGCCCAATCCGCCTCTGCTCCAGTGCGGCCCAAATTGCCTAAGCCCAATCCACGGAGGGGCAAAAACGACATTTCTGCCCCTCCAACCGGACAAGGAACGCAACGTCCTCCCCGACTTTTATGCCCGTACGCACGGCTTCCTCGCTGCCCGAACAGCAAGGGACAGGTGCCCGGAACTGCGTTTATGTCCGACATAACGGCTAGTTTCTGGCACCCTGCCCGATATAACGGCTAGTTTGGGCAGTTACCTATTCTTTGGGAAAAACGGTTATTTCGCCCCGAAAATAGAACCGTTGGCCACGCGCTGGGGGCTCTATATAAACCCTCTCGCTTGAGAGGGTCAGGTATCACATTTTCACCCTAAGCATACACTTTGTACTTGCCCCTTTTTTCTGACTTTCTTACTTGAGCGTCGGAGTGCCTTACAGGTACACCTCCTCCTCTCCTCATCAGCATACGTCCGAGCACCTTGCCATCTGACGACCAGCTCACGTGGACCCGTTCGAATACTCCGGATCAGTGGCGCCGTCTGTGGGAACTCCTTGTTCTCCCCTTCTTTCTTTCCTCCTCGGAAACTAAAAGATCAAAACATACTTTCTTTGATCCGCCCACATATGGCCGCTCAGAACTCCGCAAAAGGTGCTGACGTTACGGTTCTTGTTCCCGTCAACAAGATGGACGACGACGGCAGATCTCCGTTACTTTCTGATCCCCGTTTCCTTCGAAACGGGGCTGCTGCGTCTCCAACTCCTCCTCCCGCCGAGCAAGGAAGCAAGAAGCCACCGTCGGGTGAACGACCGATTCCTGGCCCTCCCAGCGCCGACCTGGCCGTTGCAGCTCTATTGGAAGCCGTCAACCGCACAAACCTCCTCATCTTGCAGCAAGGAGAAAGAATAGGAGCTCTCGAGGAAGCATCTCTTCCAAGATCCTCTCCTCCCAAGAGTAAGCACCGAAAATCAAGAAGTCCGCCACCTAGGCGTGGGGAAGACCACAGGTCGAGGCATGAGCCTGCATCACAACACGTTCGCAAGCGCGACCAGATCTCCCCGCGGGAACGATCACCACCAAGACACAAGAGAATGAGGCAGGATAGGCATTCTCCACCGGTCAGACCTCATGACCGGCCTCGTTCCCCCTCACCTCGCAGAGACCGCCGCCGCGAGCGCAGACAACGGTCACCATCAACTCCAAGTTCAGACAGCGACGATGAGCCTCGCGGCCGTTGTCCCGCAGGATCCTGGCCACCCGTCTCCCCAAAGGACTAGAGAAACCTCCGCCTCTAGGGACTTACGATGGAACCACTGACCCAGACGAGCACATAGAAAACATAGATGCTCTTTTGGACTACAGAGGGGTACGAGGAGCCATCAAATGCCGCCTGTTCCCGACCACGCTCCGGAAGGGAGCAATGACATGGTATAAGCAGCTGCCAGAAGAATCCATTACATCCTGGAGGCAGCTGGGGAGGATTTTCTCCCGTCACTTTACTGCATCGCGACGCCATCCAAAGACCGAGGCATCCCTCGGAGCTGTCGTACAGGGAAGAGATGAGCCTCTTCGGGCCTACATTGAGCGGTTCAACAAGGAGGCCGTCCAAGTGCCAACGACCGACGAGATGAAGAAATTCCTGCTCGAGCAGGGATTACGTCCTGGCACAGACTTCGCGAAAGCCATCGGCCTCGATCCACCGAGGAACCTTAACGCCCTTCTCCTCCAAGCCCAGTCGCATATACAATACGAGGAGAAGGTTGTTGCCCACTCTGTCCGGGCCTCTCGAAACCAAGAAGGTGCCCGGTCATCCAGAGCTGAAGAACCCTCGACATCCCGTTGAGGGGATAAAAGACGCGATGATCGGCCTCGCGATGCACGCGAACAGAAGGGACCTTCTGGGCGGTTCCATGACTATACCCCCCTCACTACCTCGAGGGAGAAAATCTTGTCCGAATGTGCCAACTCAGAATTCAAGCAGGCGGGCGTCCATTTCCCCAAACAGCAGCCGGCCAGACCAGGTGTAGACAAATCCAAGTATTGCCGCTTCCACAAGAGTCACGGTCATACGACGGAAGAATGCATCCACCTCAGAGATGCCATAGAGATCCTTATTCGCGACGGCCACTTGAAGCAGTTCGAAAAAGAAAGATGCTCCCCGGCAAGAAACCCAGGAGAGCAAAAAGGATGCAGAAGAGACTCCGCCCTCCGATGACACCAACGTACAGGTCGCTATGTCCATAACTCGGCCAGAGGACTTCCGCATCCCCGATTGTCTGCCCGTCTCCATGTACCCCACTGCTCGCAGCCCATGGGAGGCCTTCCCGTCGGCCATGGTCATCTCTGGTGGTGGATTCAACAAAATGACGGTCGGCTCAGTCAAAAGGAGATTCGATCAACTGATCAGCAAAAGCTCCAATGAAGTCACCACGCTGGACACCACTCACAAAGGATCCGCTCCTATTTCCTTCTACAAAGAGGAGCTCCTCGGCGGGGCACCGAACTCGAGCATCCCACTGCTTATCCGGGCAAGGATGGCGAACTTCGACGTTCGCAGAATACTCGTGGACTAGGGCAGTTCAGTTGATATAATGTACAACCACCTGTTCGAAACGTTTCAGCTGGACGACTCTCACCTTACTCCTTACGTTGGATCCGACCTACAGGGATTCAAAGGAGCAGTGACAAGGCCCCGGGGTTACGTAGCAAGGCCCGTCACTATACAGTGCATTTTTGGAAGGCCAACCCTGGCAGAATTAATTGCAGTACCTTCCACCGTACATCTCAAGATGAAGTACTACACTTCTGAAGGGATGGTCGCCTCCCTCCACGGCGATATCGAAGCTGCCCGTCGGTGCTTTGAAGCAGCATCAAAAGGACTAAGCACCATCTCGGCAAGACCGAGGACTTCTGGTCGTCCCCCTCTGCCCAGCAGCTCCGAGCAGCCAAAACCGCTCCCCTAGGTCGAATCTATCGACTTGGACAGCCGTTTCAGCGAGGAAGATCACGCCAAGGACCCAACGACTTCGGGCAGCCAGTCCAACAACGGCGGCCATCTCCTGCGCCCCGTCCCATATGGCAACTTCGAGATCGTTCCGTTCGGAGAAGACCCCCAACGGGGAGTAAAGATCGGAGCAGATCTCCCCGACCTGGCCAGGAGACAACTAAAAGCATGCCTCCGGGAGAACGCAGACTTGTTCGCGTGGAGCGCTGCTGAAATGCCAGGATTGGACCCATCCGTCGCTTGCCACCAGCTTACAATTGATCCGGCCGTCAAAGTCGTTGCCCAGCGCAGAAGGAAACAGTCCCCGGAGAAGATGGAAGCCGCGGAGAAAGCGGTCAAAGACCTTCTAGAAGCTAGGTTTATTTCTGAGGCCAAATACACTACATGGCTCTCAAATGTTGTACTTGTAAGAAAAAATAATGGTAAATGGAGGATGTGTGTTGATTATACCGATGTTAATAAGGCCTGTCTGAAGGACGCCTACCCCCTCCCCAATATAGATAAGCTCGTAGATAACTCAGCAGGTTTTAAGCTTTTATCGTTCCTCGACGCCTACTCGGGCTACAATCAAATCCCAATGGCCGCGAGCGATAAAACGTACACGGCCTTCATCACCGAATCGGACAACTATTACTACAACGTAATGCCTTTCGGGCTGAAGAACGTCGGCGCTACGTACCAACGAATGATGAACAAAGTCTTCCAAGGACAAATAGGCGACATGCTCGAAGTATACATGGACGATATGATCATCAAGTCCCACGAGGAACTAGATCATGTCGCCCATCTTCGCAAAATTTTCGAGCAAGCCAGAAAGTATCAAATGCGTTTTAACCCAGAGAAGTGCACGTTCGGTGTACGGGCAGGTAAATTCCTTGGCTTCTACCTAACGGAATGAGGAATAGAGGCTAACCCCGAAAAGTGTCGGGCATTCTCTGAGTTCCCAACGCCCACGTCTAAGAAGAACATCCAGTCCCTCAACGGGGTACTTACTTCGTTGTCCCGCTTCATTGCAAAGTCCGCCCAACACGCCCTTCCTTTCTTCAAGCTCTTGCGAAAAGAAGCAGCATTTGAATGGATCGAGGAATGTGAAGCATCCCTCCTTCACTTGAAGCGAGCTCTGTCGAAACCGCCCGTATTATCACGGCCAGACACCAGGGAAGTCTTGTTTCTATACCTCGCCGTCACTTCCGAGGCCGTTAGCGCCGTTCTCATTCACGAGAATCCTGGCGGGCAAAAGCCAGTATACTTCACGAGCAAAGCGTTGCAGGACACAGAGTTGCAATATCAACAGATAGAGAAGGTAGCATTGGCCCTCGTCAACGCTGCCAGACGACTGAGACACTATTTCTTGGCCCACACGATCGTGGTAAGAACGGAATAGCCCATCAAGCAATTACTGGGACGACCAGATATGGCCGGGCGAATGCTCAAATGGTCATTAGAACTGTCCAAGTTCGACGTCCAGTATGAAAGTAAAAAAGCTTTTAAAGCCCAAGCCCTGGCCGATTTCGTAGCGGAAGTAACCTTCTCAGACTCCTCGTCCCACATAGCAAACTGATGGACCATCTATGTGGACGGAGCATCCAGCTCGACCGGCAGCGGGGCAGGAGTAATTTTGGAGAACGACGAAGGGACCATAGTCGAGGCTTCTCTCACATTGTCCTTTCCCACGTCGAACAACCAGGCCGAATACGAAGCCTTCCTCGCCGGTTTGCGCCTAGCCGAAGACCAAGGGGCTGAAGAAGTCATCATCTGCACGGACTCCCAGCTCGTAGCCCACCAGGTATCAGGAGAGTATCAGACCAAGAACTATAGTCTCTCTTAATACCTAATCCTAGTTAAGGGAAAAATGTCGAAGTTCAGAGCAGTAGAAGTAAGACATGTTCCACGCGAACATAATGTGCGAGCAGACGTCCTGTCCAAACTAGCATGCACTAAGAGGAAAGACGGAAACATGTCAGTCATCCAAGAGATACTTCCTCGGTCCAGCATCGATAAGGGATCCTCGACCCTACACGTGCACGCGATTGGGGACAGCGATTATTTGATGACGCTCGTGTACAACTACCTCACCAGGGACGAACTTTCGGATGACCCTAAGGAAGCCAGCACCATCAGACGAAGAGCTTGCTCGTACGTCATCCTTGAAAACAAGCTCTATCGACGAGGCTTCTCCATCCCACTGCTCAAATGCATAGAGGAGGAAGTTGTCCCCCACGTATTACGAGAAATCCACGAAGGAATTAACGCCCAGCACCTAGGAGGAAGTTACCTTGCCCGCAAGGCCCTCCGGGCAGGTTATTATTGGCCAACCATGCAGCACGATGCCAAGGAGCATGTGAAGAAATGTGACAAATGCCAACGGCACGGGGATATGTACCTAGCTCCACCTAACGAACTGAAGAGCATGACCTCCCCGTGGCCATTCGCCTGGTGGGCCTAGACAACCTAGGACCCTTCGTGATGAGGTCCAGCCAAAACAAATACCTGATAGTGGGCGTGGACTATTTCACAAAATGGATAGAAGCAGAAGCCTTAGCAAAGATAACAACACTTAACATTCTGCGCTTTTACAAGCGGAATATCCTTGCCCGTTTTGGGATTCCCCAAGCAATCGTCACGGACAATGGAATGCAATTTACGGACAAGAAGTTCCAAGACTTTGTCGCCCATCTCAGAACAAAGCAACACTTCGCGTCTGTAGAACATCCCCAGACCAACGGGCAGGCATAAGCGGCCAATCGCGTCATTCTTCGTGGCGTCTAGCGAAGACTGGATGAAACTAAGAAAGCCTGGGTCGAGGAGCTCCACAGCGTCTTATGGGTGTACCGCACCACTCCCCAGTCCACCACCGGGGAAACACCTTTCCGCTTAGCATATGGCATGGAGGCCGTTTTACCCATTGAAATTCACATACCGTCCAGAAGGACCGAATCACCTCTGGACGAGGAAATGAATGACGAAGCGATAAGAGAGGAGCTCGACCTTGTCGAGGAAATCCGAACAGGAGTAGCCCTCCGCGAAGCATCTCTTAAGCAAAAAATAGCAATCAGGCACAACGCCAAAGTCTTACGACGAGAGTTCGATGAGGGCAGCCTTGTCTTGCAAAGAAACCACAAGGACTCTCGCGAAGGCAAACTAGCAGCCAACTGGGAAGGGCCATACAGAGTCCGTTCCAGAACGGCGAATGGTGCATACTTCCTCGAAAACCTCAACGGGGATGCAATCCCTCGACCGTGAAACGCTGAAAAACTTAAGCAATACTACAACTAAAGTAACTATAGGCTTCCTCGCATCAAAGGACCACCTAACGGTCATCATGCTCGTCCAGGTACAAACTACGCATACATACAAAGTAGAATCCCGCTCAAGTAAATGAGCCGGAACTCTGCTCGTCGGCGGTCCTCAATCGAGCACCGCCTTCGCCCAAGTACCATGATTGGCAGAACCCCAGCTCGCAATGGGACGTTCACGCCGCGACCTCAGGCCTCGATCGCGACCTGAGATCCGCAACCTCGCCAGGATCTTCCCCAGCTATTCGACCAGTTCTCTGCACTGACGAATTCACACACGATGAGCTATCTCTCAAAAGAAAGCTCTGTTAACAGACACACCCTTCGATGGGCAGTCACACATGCACAACTAATGTAAAGTACAACAATATAAACAAAAATTGTATAAATAACATAAACCGGGCATGAAGTGAAAAAGGCCACAAGGGCCAAAGATTGTGAGAATTACATAAGAAGGGGGCCACGCCCCCCCAAAATCAAAATAAAGTTACAAATAAATCAACGGCGCGCAGGCCGGACAAGATACAACAACATCAAAATAACAAAACTCCTCATTCTTCCGCATGCTCGGTTGATGCGGGCTCAGGTCGCTGCTCCTCCGCGGGCTGGTCCTCGGGCTGAACCTCGGGGGTATCAAGAACAAGGTCGGCGGGCAAGACGATGCGACCATCCTCCACTCGCGCAAGATAGTGGATACCCTCGGTCGAAATCTCAAGCCCAGGGTTCACCACCCACAACTGGGCCACAACACTTTCGAAGGACTCCACTGCCACGACGATACCGTCATCCTCGGCCTGCAGAATGCTTGCGACCATCTCAGCCCTAGTTTTCAACGCTTTTATCTCATCCGGTTCATCAGCACCCGGGGCACTGGCTGCCATCAACTCTTTGTTCAACTCCTCGACAGCCTTTTTGAAATTCTGGCACAGATATCAGATGTCCTACGCAGATGTTGAGACACTGATATCCAACACAATGAACAAGATAAAAATAGCAGTGCAGAAAGTAAATAACACAGTGATATGTTTACCCAGTTCGGATCAACAATCCTACTCTGGGGGATACCAAGCCAGGGACGAAACCAATATACGATAGTATCAATTCACAGATCATACAAACACCGAATAATCTGCTCACTTAATCACTACCCTTCCTATGACTTCTACCTAAGACTTACCTAGGTATGAGGCCCTCCTCAAATCCCTCTACAACCACAACCCGTGATTGGTACATTTCCACACAAGAAACAAACTGAGAGTCACTCTTTCAAAACACACAATTCTCAATACTTCACAGCTTATGAGAATTGACACACAAGAAACTCAATGCTTAAAAGCTTATGAGTAACTTGACAGAACTTACAACACAAGAAATCAGTCCTTATACTGTTATCAGAATGATACCAGTTAGGCTCACAAATTACACTAAAAAACCCTAAAAACACAAGTAAGTTCCACACCTAAAACTAGGTTTACATCAGTTAATATATAGCAATTAATCTGGGCTGAATTGGGCTTTAAAAACGCAGCAAATAGACTGCTCACAAATCTGCAAAAATAACTCCAACAAAATAGGTCTTCAATCCAAAGTTTCCTATTATGTCTCCATAATTAGAAACATCAGCAAATCCGAAAACCAACAAATAACCACAATCCAAAAATGCTTTGGATGCCACATAGGATAACCAAATATTCACAGAATATTCAGTAACAATTCACACAACCAGAATCTGCATTAAAACTGAATTCACAGCGCGATATCCTATGAGCTGGCATGGAACATCTTCATTCGACATGTTGAAAGCAGCCACTTAGAACATTTAGATTCAACATCTTGCTGCTATAATAGTTTTAGCAAAATAAATGCCAACCTCAAAAGCACAGAAATAACAATCTCCCCCTTTGGCTTATTTTGGCTAAAACTACACACACACAAAAAACTTTCAAAGAAGCACAAACAGCAAAAAATTATCCATATATCATACAGCAGCGAAAACATCAACATCACACAGCAAAAAATAATCATCATAGTAGCACTCCTCTTCAGCTGCATACAACAGCAAACAACTCATCATAGCAGCCTGGCAAAACTCCCCCTCAACAGCAGCAACATTCCACATTCTCCCCCTCAACTACTGCAGCAACACAGGCACACAAGCACTCTCCACACAAACATCCACACAAACATCCTACTCCCCCTTTTTAGCCATAAATATGACAAAGGCAAGTAGAACAAGTTAAGGTAAAATAAACCAGAATAAAGTTCAGAGGAGATACAAAGAAAAACTATTCAGGTGTTTCAGACAAAAACAACAAAAGCAAACTAAAACTTCTGCAGAAATTAAGCCATTATTCTGCAGCAGCATCATCGTTAGATTCAGCAATGTCTTCACTTTCTCCATCAGCAACAGCATTAGTATCAGTATCACCACTCCTAGATCCAGAGTCATCTGAACTCTGCTCACATTCTCTATCAGATTCTACAGACGCGTCACCTTCAGCAGTTCCTTGGTCCTCACCAGTTGTCTCAGCAGAAGCATTCCTTTTCTCCATGAAGGTTTTGATCAGTTGTTCAAGTTTGGCCTTCCGATCAGTGTCTCTTCTAATGGATTCTTCCAGTTCCTTGCAAGTTTCTTGCAGCTGAGCAATGACTTCATCATCAATATTAGCATGACTGGAAGTCTGTGAAGATGTCCCAACAATGTCTGAGACATGTGCACCACCTAGTAGCTTGTAATGAAGGGATATAGTTGGTTTTCTTTTGAGCGCAGTGTCACCCCTCAATGTAAGATTAGGACACTGATCTAGAATAATACCACAGATCAAGGAAGGGAAACAGATAGGCATCTTGACCGCAGGTTAGCTAGCTTGTTTCAAAATATGCTCAAAGATGTATGATCCAAAATCAAAGGAAATCTTCTTCCCTATAGCATATATGAATCTGCCAAGTGTAGAGGAAATGGTAGATGTGTGATTTGTAGGAACCCAATTCACCACAGCAATCCTATGGAGGATGGCATATTTGACACTTAGTTTTCCAGAAGACAACTTCTTTGCATTTGGCCAATGTCTCATACAGCCACCTGTAATCTCTTTGTAAACAGTATTGTCTGTAACCTCTAACTCAGGTTGAGGTTCCTTGCTCCTGCCTAGATAGTTGTTGATAATTTCAGGTGAGAAGGTGACAGCTTCTCCTCTCACATATACTTTTCTGAGATTGTTGCCCCTGTTCTCATCACACTCTTCAGATATATTCACCACAAATTCTTTGACTAGATTTCCATAGCAGGGTCCTAACTTGGACACTGTTCTCATCAATCCAGCCGCAGCAATGAGCTCCATGATTTCTTTATACTTTTCGAAGTCCTTCCCCAACTCTCTCTCCAGAGCAATTCTCCTTTGATCTATAATTTTCCATCTATCTGTATTTCGCATAGAACTTTCAGTAGAAGCCTTCTTGCAGATGGAGGTTTTCATACCAATGATGTCCTGGACATCTGTTTCAACTTCGTAGTCAGATTCACTTTGATCAGTAATTTTTCTCTTCTTAGTGGGCACTACAACCTTGCTCTAATGTTTAGGGGGTCCTGCTTGAACTTTTATTTCCCCTCCTTCAGATTTTCCATGCAGTTTTGAAGACTTGGAGCCTTCACTTATCATCATTTTTTCTCTTCTTCTCTTAATTTTTCTCAGCATTCCAGCAATAGGTTCCTCATCAGATGTGAGGTCATCAACATTAATAACATCATCAGTCCTTCTTACATCCGCTTTCTTCTTGCTTCTTCTTTCACGGTCCACATGCATGGGAATACCACCATCAGTCCTATCAGTAGGACTGCTATTGATATCTCCTGTCACGGATGTTGGGACACCAGACCCGACATCTGCCTTAATTCCACTCAGAATCGTGGTAACAACCCTCCTAAGTTCCTTATCCTTTTTAACAGCATCATTATCAGTGGAATTCTTGTTTACATCTCGAGATTTAGAATCCTTCTTCTTCTCAACTAAGCCAGATTTATACCCCTTTTCAGCCACGTTTTTCTTAGGGCTTACTTGGTCAGTATACAAACTGGTCATGGAGTGGACTTTCTTCCTAGGTGAGAAAGGTTTAGACTTCTTACCTGGAATGTTGACATTCATTGTGTGAGAAGCTTCCTGTTTTCCTTTAGGGTCAGCCGGCATAACATTCAAAGGAGCAATGTCGAGCACTAAGTCAGAGAGATTTATCATCCGCAGTGATTCTGCATCTCCAGCATTGATTCGTAGAGAACCAGTGTTATCAGGGGAGCCGTGCATGGATTCAGAGTTAGGATGTTGAGACATGTTTAATTGATCCCACGGTACAGTCTTGAGAATGTTAGGAGAAAACCCTAAGACGCGTGAGCTTTGAAGAGAGGGTGCAAGAGGAATTTGTGTAGAGTAAGTTTGCTGAAAATATGGTGTGTTTACCTGCCTATTTATACTTTTGAGGACTGGGCCCAGAGTAGAGCGATATTCACAGAATTTGATTACCCGACTCGCCTCAATTGCACATTTATCAAATTCTCCTTCTGAACTTACCTTGCTGGCATACTTACTAAGTTTAAGCTCATTATCATGAGTTGCTTTACAATTTATCAGCACCTGTTCTAACTTGACAGTCTTCCCAATATCTTTCTTAGTCTCCAAGCTTCTTTCAGTGTTCTCAGAACTCCACAGATAACAATTATCTGACGCTCTCTTACCTCTCATGATAACCTTACCCTTCTTGTTTGTTATCTGACATTCAGAATTGGTAAAGTTGACCTTGAGACCTTGATCACATAATTGACTTATGCTGATCAAGTTTGCATCTAGACCTTCAACAAGTAATACCTCCTCCAAATTGGGTTGTCCTGCACAGTCCAGTTTTCCAACACCTATTACTCACCCTTTTAATCCATTGCCAAAAGTCACGTACTTAACAGGATAAGACTTAACATCTAACAGACATCCCATGATACCAGTCATGTGCCTGGAATATCCATTGTCGAAGTACCACTTTTCCCTTGCAAAGACACTGAAGGACTTATGAGCTATGTGTTCCTCTGCAATACTCTTAGGAGTCCACACTTTTGTTGCCCCAACCCACTCTTGTTTCCTACTAGACTGTAAGCCAGTCTTGGGGTAGCCATATAATCTGTAGCAGAAGGGTTTTATATGGCCAAGCCTTCCACAATAGTGGCATTTCCATCTTTGATTCTTTCTTCTTGTGACATTCTTCTGATGTCTATGAGGATGTTGCAACATGTTATACGACATCTTTGATTCTTTCTCAGGTTGAGTAGGTGTCACTTCAGGCCATTTTCCCTTGTCCATCTCGCTGGAACTTTCAAACCCGAGACCCCTAACATCTCCAACATCTCTTCCTGACTTCAGAATCTCATCAAGCACATCAGAGCTGCTATTAAGCATTCTGACTGTCTTGATGACATTATCCAGTTTAGAGTTCAGAATAACCACTTCACTTTTTAGATTAGAGATAGTAGCCAAATGCTCTACCTTTTCAGCTTTTAGATGAGCAATGATTTTCTTTTGTTCTTCTTTCTGCTGACACACTTCTTCACTTTTAATGCATAAGTTCTTATAGGAAGCAGCTAGCTCTTCAAAAGTAAGATCATCACTGACTGATTCTTCATCAGACTCACACACACATGTTAATGCTGTGACCCTCTTTCCAGACTTCTCATCAATTTCAGTTTCAGAATCATCTTCTGACCATGAGACTGATAGCCCCTTCTTTTCCCTCTTGAGATATGTGGGGCACTTAGACTTTATATGCCCAAAACCTTCACACTCATGACACTGAGCTCCTCTCTCTTGGTTAGAATTACCTTCAGTACTGGTATTTCTCCCAGCATTCTGATTTTTACTGATGTCAGATGCCTTGTCCTTAACATTTGATCTTGACTTCCAATCCACCTTTCTGAGTACTTTGTTAAATTGTTTGCCTAGTAACACCAGATCTTCTGAGAGGCCTTCATCTCTGTCCAGATTACTTTCCCTTTCTGAATCACTTGCCTTTGACACAAAAGCCACACTCTTCTTCTTTTCAGTCTTTTCACTGATCCCCAATTCAAATGTTTGAAGTGATCCCACAAGTTCATCCACTTTCATTTTATCTATGTCCTGAGCTTCCTCAATAGCAGTCACTTTCATGTCAAACCTCTTAGGTAGAGATCTGAGGATTTTTCTGACCAGTTTGCTATCAGACATCTTCTCACCTAGATCACTTGAAGCATTAGTTATCTCAATAATGTTCATGTGAAAGTCATGAATGCTCTCATCTTCCTTCATCTTCAAATTTTCAAACCTGGTAGTGAGAATTTGAAGTTTTTACATCTTTACTTTAGAGGTCCCTTCATGAGCAGTCTTCAAGACCTGCCAAGCCTCTTTAGCAATGGTGAAGTGTTAAATCAACCTGAAGATATTCTTGTTAACACCATTAAACAATGCATTCATGGCTTTGGAATTCCCTACGGACCCTTTGTAATCTGCATCATCCCAGTCTTCCTCTTCCTTCACCACATCAGTAGGGGTACCTTTTTCATCTTTAACCTTAGGGGGCTCCCATCCTTTTATAACAGCTTTCCATGCTTGATCATCCATGGATTTGATGAATGCTATCATCCTTGGTTTCCAATAGTCATAGTTGGAACCATCAAGCAGAGGTGGTTTGTTCAGAAATCCTCCATCCTTGTCCATTGTACCAGAAAGTACCTTCCCTGAATCTCACCCAGATCCAAATAAGGGTGCAAGCTCTTGATGCCAATTGAGATTCTGGCACAGATATCAGATGTCTTATGCAGATGTTGAGACACTGATATCCAACACAATGAACAAGATAAAAATAGCAGTGCAGAAAGTAAATAACATAGTGATATGTTTACCCAGTTCGGATCAACAATCCTACTCTGGGGGCTACCAAGCCAGGGACGAAACCAATATACGATATTATCAATTCACAGATCATACAAACATCGAATAATCTGCTCACTTAATCACTACCCTTCCTATGACTTCTACCTAAGACTCACCTAGGTATGAGGCCCTCCTCAAATCCCTCTACAACCACAACCCGTGATTGGTACTTTTCCACACAAGAAACAAACTGAAAGTCACTCTTTCAAAACACACAATTCTCAATACTTCACAGTTTATGAGAATTGACACACAAGAAACTCAATGCTTAAAAGCTTATGAGTAACTTGACAGAACTTACAACACAAGAAATCAATCCTTATACTGTTATCAGAATGATACCAGTTAGGCTCACAAATTACACTCGAAAACCCTAAAAACACAAGTAAGTTCCACACCTAAAACTAGGTTTACATCAGTCAATATATAGCAATTAATCTAGACTGAATTGGGCTTCAAAAACGCAGCAAATAGACTGCTCGCAAATCTGCAAAAATAACTCCAACAAAATAGGTCTTCAATCCAAAGTTTCCTATTATGTCTCCATAATTAGAAATAGCAGCAAATCCAAAAACCAACAAATAACCACAATCCAAAAATGCTTTGGATGCCACATAGGATAACCAAATATTCACAGAATATTCAGTAACAATTCACACAACCAGAATCTGCATTAAAACTGAATTCACAGCGCGATGTCCTATGAGCTGGCATGGAACATCTTCATTTGACATGTTGAAAGCAGCCACTTAGAAAATTTAGATTGAACATCTTGCTGCTATAATAGTTTTAGCAAAATAAATGCCAACCTCAAAAGCACAGAAATAACACTTTTTCTCCGCCGTCAGCTTAGTGACCTCCTCTTTCAACTTGGTCGTCTCCTCTTCGGCCTTCTTCCTAGCCTCGCAAGCACTCTTGACTTCCTCCTTCAAGGCCGTCTCGGAAGCCCAGGCAGCAGTAAGTTCAGCCTCAAGCGCAGTGTCCCCTTCAGCATAAACGGCCGCTATCTCCAGCATCCTCACAAGGGCAGAAGCATCTTGGGCCACCAGCGCCCTCTTGCTCGGCCGGTCCATGCTCTCCAAGCTAAGAGATTCAGCCCGAGGAACGACCAGGGTGTTGCCCTCAAAAAATCTCATGTCAAGAATGCACGGGGGGAGCTCAAACTTCCCCTTCTCAGGTGCCCGAGTCAGATCCACAACATCTAACGTCCGTGGCCGCTTCGCCCGCCCGGTCAAAGGCAGTGGAGAATCCCGTGGACCAGGAGAGGGAGTAGAAGAGGTCCCCGGGGCAGTTTGAATAAGGGGAGGAGCACGAGTACCAACGGTAGTCTGGGTCTTAAGGGGAGTCGCTCCAGCTTTATTCCTCGCCATGGCGTTCCTCACTACGCGATCGCGAGCTTGAGGCATCTCACCTGCACAAATGAAAACAAGCACGTTAGTTACGGGGAAAGGAAATAACACAAACAAAGTCTAAACAACTAAGACTACCGAGCAGCTTCTCGGCATCCGCGGGAGTCTTGCACCCCAGCAGTGCCTTAACATTGATGAATCTGCGCTCAACCCTCTGGCTCCCATCCTTCTCGAAGATAGGGTTGCCCTTGCTCGTCCAGCAGCTCGCAAGACTGAAGGAGTTGACCCAGTTCACCAGCCTCTCGTAGGACACGACGTCCTGCCCGCGTAACACGCTCGGCTCGAAAACATAAGCGCCGGGCTTCTTGGAGAAATGGTCAGGTGCCCAGTGGATCGGGAACTTATACACCCTCTCCCCGATATACTTCCCCTCCTCGTTGAGTATCTCCTCTCCGTCCTCATCAACCTCTATCTCCCAGACATATGTGCTGTCCTGGGCTGCCTCAGACACTGGCTCGACGATGAAATACCGTCCCTTGAACGTTCAGATTGACTCTAAGAACGGCTGAATAAATTTTTGGACTGCTTCAGAGAAACCCATCCGTACTTTTTCCCCGCCAGCTGCTGTTAAAGATGGAAAACCGCAAAAAACAGAGGGAGAGTAGTTCCCAGATTGAGATGCTCGCACACTAACTCAAAAGCCCGTATAAAGGCCAGTGAATTGGGGTGGAGTTGAGAGGGCGCCAGCTTCAGATGCTCAAATACTGACCACTGGAAGTCAGTGAAAGGCAACCTCAACCCTAACTCTTTGAAAGCGTACTCGTACAAAGTAAAGCGGTCCCCGAAATCCGAACAGACCCGCTCATCCAAGGTAGGAAAATGCACTTTCCAATCCCCCTCTGGACCCACCTCTGTAAAGGCGTCCGCCGCAGACCGTGCAAATGTAGAAATATGTTTGGAAGGCTCGGCCACCTCCTACTCCTCCAAACAGAACCCTTCAACATCTTCCTCCATAACATCCAATTCTTCTTCCTCCTCGACTCTGCTCGAGGAGCTCGATGCCTCCAAGCTCGAAGACGCCGAACTCGAAGCCGTCGAGCTGCTATTCTCCTTGGAGCCGGTTTCCTCCTCGGACGTGTCTAAAATAACCTCTCTCTCTGGCCCTGTCGCCATTACGATCTCCTGAAAAAGCAGAGAAAGGTAGTGAATTCGAAAGGAAATCAAATCCACTATTCCACTGCCAAGTCAAGTGAAAGGGCGCGCAAAAGGCTAAGGACAACGTCCCCGGCCTAAGCCCTAACATCAAACGTAAAACCTCCCCGCGAGGAGATGCCTGAGATATACCATCTTCCTACGAAGAACCTCCCCGCACTCGTGCCCAGATTTCGTTTGAAGCTCCACCAGAAACCACAAGGCTCCACCGAAATCTGGAAACGTTCGACCGGAAAATTCACCGTTCCATCAGAAGATAATCAGACACGGTGGTCACGACTGGTAACCACGACGTGGACCACCGCGCTCACCGAACGCACTACCTACTCCGGCGAGATGCTAGAAGCAACAAAAGGGCAGAACCACCGTCCACCACCAACACTCGCCAGAAATCTACCTATGTTGTCACCTAAAGCTAACCCTAGCCGCATGCAATCTACCACTAACAACAAAAGAAAGTAAAACAAGCTGGAAATCAGAAAACTTACTTGATCTGAGTAGAAGAAAGAGACTGCTCGAAGCTTGGCACGGTGGTCGGTTGCTCTGAAGACGGCGACGGGCAAGAACGCAGAAGAGGCGAAGAGAAATCAGAAGAGAAAAAGTGCAAAATGGGACAACCTTCCCCCTTTTATACTGAGGGGCACGTGCGCACACGCGCCCGTAGGCAATAATGACTGCCCACTAGCCATAATTACCTATTAACTGTTACACAGGGCTCGATGCACACGTGGCAACCCAACGTTTCCCATTCTGTTTGACGCTTTATCTCCCCGAATATCGGGCAATGTAGTCTCGACCACGAATATCACGGATACAGAGGGCCACGAGCACCTCGAAACAATCATCCTCGTCTCCAAACGACGACTCCGCGCTAGCTCCCCTGAGCGACGAGCAGTCCTTAAGTCATCACTCCCATGCTCGGGAGCAACGACTTCGGGGGCTCCTGTTCTGGACTGGACCAATGGCTAGAATTGGCCCAATCCGCCTCTGCTCCAGAGCGGCCCAAATTGCCTAAGCCCAATCCACGGAGGGGCAAAAACGACATTTCTGCCCCTCCAACCGGGCAAGGAACGCAACGTCCTCCCCGGCTTTTATGCCCATACGCACGGCTTCCTCGCTGCCCGAACAGCAAGGGACAGGTGCCCGAAACTGCGTTTATGCCCGACATAACGGCTAGTTTCTGGCACCCTGCCCGACATAACGGCTAGTTTGGGCAGTTACCTATTCTTTGGGGAAAATGGTTATTGCGCCCCGAAAATAGGACCGTTGGCCACGCGCTGGGGGCCCTATATAAACCCTCTCGCTTGAGAGGGTCAGGTATCACATTTTCACCCTAAGCATACACTTTGTACTTGCCCCTTTTTTCTTACCCTTTCTTACTTGAGCGTCGAAGTGCCTTGCAGGTACACCCCCTCCTCTCCTCATCAGCATACGTCCGAGCACCTTGCCATCTGACGACCAGCTCACGTGGACCCGTTCGAATACTCCGGATCATTTATTAAAAATATTTTACTATTTATCGTATTGGTGAAAAGTAAAATATCGTAGTAAGAATATTATTTTTTTGTTATTTCACTATTTTTTAATGTTACTTTTTCAATTCTCTATCTTATATCGTATATGCAATTTTGAATTGGTGAAAAGTAAAAGAGATTAATTGTTATGCACTGTCGGTGTAAAAAGTTTTACACTGTCAATGCATCACAATCATCCGTTGGTATTATTTTTCAAGTGGTTAATCTTAAAGTCAAACCTTTTAAATAAATCGACGATTGTGATTAACTGACAGTGTAAAAACTCTTTACACTATCAATTAAATTCAAAGTAAAATATCGTATATGTGTATATTTTGGTGTATATGTGTATATTGTGGTGTAAAAATATTATTCTTTTGTTATTTCACTATTTTTTAATGTTATTTTTTCATTCTCTATCTTATATCTTATATGCAATTTTGAATTGTTGGATTAATCAACTAACTACCTATAATTGGAATATGCTACCAAACCACCTCCAATGCCCTTTCCTTAATTTCAAATTAACCTATAATCACATGCCCTTAAACGTCATTTACTAAATGGAAACTCATTGTCCAATGAAAATGGCTCATTTGGCCACGTGGCCAATGCCCTCTTTCCCTCACGTTTTCTTCCCACAGAAATATTTGAATCCTCTTTCTCCCTCTTTCTCCTTCTCATTCTCTTTCTTCCTCTTTTCCCATTGCTTCTCCCAAAACCCTAAAAAAAATCAATCGCTACTATCTCTCCCTATCTCTTCAATGGCTACCATTAATGTATAAACTGAAGCTGGTCAAGACAACATAGCTCCCTCAAAGCAATCTCTTCCTCCGCCTAAATCTGTTGACTCTCAATCTGTTTTCAGAAGGTTTTCTTTTTCTTTCTTTTTTCACTTTTTTTTTGTAAAAAATTGAATATTGTCATTATCATTTTTCTTTCTACAGTGATGGTCGCGTTCAAACTCGTGACGTGGAGGATGGGGGAAGAAAGAAAATCGTGACCCGAGGTGGTGGTGGAAATTTCTTTTCTCGGCGAATTCAACTTTTTCGGTGAGTCTTCTTCTTCTTTTTTCGTCTGATTTTTGTTACGGATTCGTTGTTGTGTTAATTTGTTGTTGGTGACTGATGCTTAAATTGTGGTTTGTGAATTGGTGAAGGATTGTTACCGCTACGCTTTGCTCACCACGTGTTCGATGAAAGGTCTGCGCCAAATTCTTTTTGGTTTTGTCTCCTATTATATTATGTTATTCTATGTATTCTATCACATAAGAATTTATTTATTGTTTATTCACTTACATGGCCGACTGATGTTTCTTTCTTTCAGAATATGGAGCACTGATTGCATTCTGTGAGAACTATATACGGGCCGAGGGACAATAGTTGTTGCTCTTAAAATCGAGGTATGCTGGTTTTGTTATTCCATGATCTATGCTTCTGTGCCATGAATAATATCTGGGCTGAAGTACTTTACATTAGTTGTTTGAAACTTATACGTTCTGTTTCAGACCATAGATGGTTGTAGGTTGGTATCATTCACATCCTGGATTTGGATGCTGGCTTTCTGGAGTGGACATTAATAAACAACAGGTTTTCAACTTTTCTTCAATTTTCAACTTTCTGGAGTGGACATTAATACACAACAGGTTTTTAACATATAATTTCTATGATATTTGTTAAGGCAATTGGACTAAAGATGATATAAAATTATGTACAATTCTGAACAAAAGCATTCTCCTACTCAAGATGCTGTTATTCACGTTCATGGTCGACTCACAGAGATTGGATTTGAGCAGAATAATGCAGTTGTTGCTAGGTCCTACAGTACATTTCTAAGGTTAGGTGTTTTTTTTTATGTTATATGTGTAACAAACCTGAAGTTTTCATTGAGGTCCTGCAGTACATTTCTAAGGTTAGGTGTTTTGTTTCTCTTCTATTTATCACAATTATTAGACTAAAGTATGTTTAAATATGGGAGTGGTGGTGTATATCCCACTAATACAAAGGCTAACAATCGTACTATAGGCTTAGACGGGTTGAGAGGGGTGTGCAAGGCCTCTAAACTGCCTGTTGTTGCAATCGGTGGCATTGGTATGTCAATTTTGAAATTATTTCCCTTGGACGGTTTCTTAAAAAATTCAATGTATATTAGGAATTCATGCTATAATCTTCTCTTCTTTTAATCTCATAGGTCTAATATGTATTTTGAGCGCATTGCTCAGGCTTCTAGAGTGTTAAAATTGGAGAGATATAGTTTGCAACATATTTTGCAACACTATTGTGGGGTTACTGCAAACAAAGAGTATGCAGTCTTTATTTATTTATATATTTTATTTTATGTACCAGTTTTGTCTTTCCAATGTATTAAGATAACAGTTTTTTCATTTCACATGGCATGACTATTGGTTTTATTCTTACTTACATTCTTGAAGGTTTACAAGTCATTTCTTTGCAGGTAGCAGACTGCAGACTGTAGAGCACGCCCACTTCCTGATGTGATGATAAAGTGCGTATGTGTTTTGAGCTTACTTGGTTACACATGATCTTTTGTCGATTATTCTTTTATGCTCATCTTCTATTCTTTCCATAGTGTCGGGTTCATGTTAAAATTCTCTTAAGAGATGAAAACCCCGATAGAAAGAACCGAAAAGTTTAAAGTTGTGTCATACTGTCATTGAAATCGGAACAGAAGACTGGGATGAATATACTCCAATGGTCCTTCGCAGAGGGTCTTTCCTGCACTTAATACTGTCTTGTGTTCATGCCTTTCTCATTTTTAGCTTAGGGGTTACTTGGGGTTGGAATCAGGATCTGCTCTATTTAAGTAGCCTCCATTTATTTCAGTTTATTGTATAGATAGATGACAAATGGTTAAAGTATAATTTAATGGCTAGGATTTAAAACATAAATATTAATATTTTTTAATTAAAAATCAAAAGAAAAATACGGTTAAACTTCTCCTCTAAAAGTTCTGCTCCCCTTTTTTGATTCGCTGCCAATAAACAAATTCCCATTCAACATTTATCAGTTTAAGTACATTTATCAGTATAAGTTGCTTCATCAAGCTAACCAGAATACTCTCATTTATGATTTATTGTCTCTCTTCAGTATGTAAACATTGCCTAACAAAGTTTTGTATGGTCATGTAGCTGCTATTGAAAAGGATTTATGGGCTACTGGAACTGTGAACGATGAGTATCTTAAAGCCTTAAAATCTCCATTTAGAAACTTCCCGCGACTGAGAGCAACTGAACCAGCAACACTTAGCATTCCACATCTGGTCACATCCTTAAAGACAGGTTCAGAGGCTACTCAGGAATATGCCTTCGATGCACTTTTTCTGCTCAGACAAGCTTGGTCAGCATGCCCAGCAGAAGTTTCTAGAGCTCAGTCCATAGCAGCCGCAGACGTTATTCCTTTGTTACAGGTTTTAATCCAGTCTGGCCCACCTCGGTTTCAGGAGAAGGCAGAATTTCTATTGCAGTGTTTGCCGGGGACATTGGTGGTGATTATCAAGTGCGGTAATAATATGAAGCAGTCTGTTGGAAACCTGAGTGTTTACTGTAAGCTTACACTTGGAAACACTCCTCCATAGCAAACCAAGTTATTTTTCAAAAAACCAATTCATACCTTATTCATTAACGTATGATCTTGTCCTTTGATATTGCTAGGCAAGTAATCATTTTCAGCGACTATGCTGCAGGGAATCTCTGTGAAAAATTCTTTGGAAAATCATTCACATTGTTTTTTAATATATATTATCCCTTATATGGTCATTGATTTCCAAAGAGGAGATATTTAAACCTGTGACAGGTTGTTGTAGGCTCAGAGGATTTATCTGCCAATCATGATGTCATGCAAATAGTTGAGGTGTGAATGTTGTCAAATTTACATTTTGATATGTAATTTTGTGTATGCTTTTAACTAATATCAATAATCCCTGTTACATTCATAGGTCTTGGATGTGCTTGCTTTATTAGAGAAGTACCACAAATCTCAAAAGTATGTCTTCCTGTGATTCTCTGTTCATTCAATTGGGTCTTTGTTAAGGCTGTCAACTCCCTTTTTTTACTAAGATCTTGTATCTTTTTCAGGAATCGAGTATTGGTTTTTGTTTTGTACAAATGGGAAACCACACGAGTTGAAAAAATGCTTCAGCAAGGGTACTTTTTTTTACTATTGTAGCAATATGCTAAATTTTTTTAAAACAATATATACCTTTGGTTACAGCTCTAAGTTATTGTGGTATAATTGTATAAGCTACTTTTAAATGTCTCCAGGGGTTGGAAGGCTGTGTCAATTAGTGGGGACAAATCACAGCATGAGCGCACAAAGGCACTGTCATTATTCAAGAATGGAACCTGTCCTTTGATGGTAAGCTATTTTATATTATATTATTACTGTTAATCATATCAGTTTGTTGCCCTAGAAGTAAAAAATAAGTAATATTGTGTCCTCATTTCTACCTTGAGGACACAGTTTATATTTATATTCTACATGTAAATGTTAGTGACAGGCAGAGTAAACACACAACAGTCAATAGGGTAGGTATTGAAGGTGCATACGAGAGGCAAGTGGTCGCCGGGAGGAGCTGAGTTATTTGATACAGATGGGGGTGATAAAATCATTATTGTTATGCAATATGCTATTTAGTACAAAGTATTGTGAACTAATGGCTATAGCAATGCATTGCTACGTAGTAGAATTTAAATAAACCGTTATTTTCCACACTTTTTACGGTGTATCTATCTTTGTTAATTACACACTTTTTATTATATATATTTTGTATAATGAGTAATAACTAATGAAAAGATAGGATATTTATCTTAGTAGCCAATCTTAACTTCATATTTAATTTCACATTTTATTATGTCAAATCCTACTTCATTGACATATCAACATCAACTCATAATATTGCCAACTAATACTAATGCCAAGGCACTTAAATGTCTGAATTTTGGATTGATAGAAGTGCAACATAGTTATGATCAACCATCAACGTGTAAATTTAGTTTGTACAGAGTCCTAAGAAAATACGATTACTTAGATTTGTAATCCACTATGATATATTACATTTATATAAATGGCTAATAGTAAAAATATCATATTATTGACCGTTTTTATTCAATACAACCATTGCTTAATTATATTATTATCTAAAATGATTTAATTGATAGACTTTGTTAAATATTTGCTCATATGCAATATTGCTTAGAGTAGAGTAATGCAACTTTCAATTAGCAATTGGCCATTATTTGAGAAGCAAAATTTTTATTTTTAAATGTCAATTTTTTTTCTCCATCTCACTGGTCCTTTTTTTCTTTTTATTTTATATGATTTCTTTATCACTCAAACTATCAATTTATTATTGTATTCTAAGAAAACAATGAGGGTGATATTTGTAAATTTTACCATCTCCTGTAAATATTTTCACTGAAACTCACTATTTTCACGGGTCACTATCACCACAATACCTTTTTTTTAATCAACCAAATATTTTTAAATATTTATAATTATTAACGATATTTATAAATATTTATAGTTATTATACATATTGGATTTATAATGTTGGTGATTTACTACGTATTTATTTTTTAATATTCGTAGTTATTAGTGATTTTATAATATCAATTATATATCAAATCAATAATCAAACCTTATCAAGTAATCTTAAGATATGAATGAATTTACCCGTGCGGACACACGGGTCTTCTACTAGTCTAACTATTAAAGAAACAAAGAGAAAACAAATTATAGTAAAGTAAATAACTTAATGCAGTTAACTTTAACATACTATATTTTTTAAAATTATATTTGTTCTGGACTGGGCCGGAGTTTGCTCATCAGTCGAGCAGGCCCAACCCACACGTCCTGGGATGCCTAACAAAGGCCTATTTGCACGACCGATGTCGAGCACATGCCCCCTCAACAGTGTCGGACACGCGCACCCCTCGGCGGTGTCCGGGCACTCAGGGCATAGAACGTCGGGCAAAGGTTAAGCCCTCTGGGCTCGCCTCTCCTCGGCGCTCAGATGCTCCTCCCCGAGAGGAGCCATCTCCGTCTGCAAGTAAGTCTTCCCCGCGAGGACACGTCTCTCCCCGACACGCGAGACTCCTCCTCACGAGGACACATTCTCATGTAACCACCCACTCCCGATAGAATCGGTCTGCCCTAATTCCGGAGATCTAGGAACGGTTATCCCAGGGCGAAGACCACGTGCTGGTCTTCACTACGCCATGTAAGCCCTAGCAGTTATTTGGATTGGGCCTGGCAATCCAGCCCAATGCAAATAACTGTTGGCCCCGCGCTGAGGGCTCTCTATAAATACCCTCTCACTTGAGAGGGTCAGGTGACACACTCTCTTACACTCTAACCTTGTACTTGCTTTTACTTAACATTTGCCTTACTTGAGCGTCAGAGTACCTTGCAGGTACACCCCCCCCCCCGGCCGTCTTTCAACCTCACCGGAGCTGAAGTCCACAAGATATTACTGGCCACTAAATACTGTCCGATCCAGGTACGATCAGTGGCGCCGTCTGTGGGAACCCTTTGCTTCCCTGTTTTTCCTTCGATAAACTAAAGCAATCCTCTCGTTCATCACCAGCATGGCCAACAACCCGTCTGCTAACAAAGCTCTGGACACCGTCCTCGCGTAACTTGAGAACGAAAACCACTGTGAGGACGCTGCTACCCTCAACGTTGATGAAGGTGACGTAAGATACGGGAAGACAGCCTCCCCGGACTCCCAAGACGCGGCATACGACGCCGCCCGCCAAGACGATCAGCAAGCCATCTTTCAGCCAGTTGCTCCTCCGCCCAATGCAGATTCGAGCACCGTGGCCCTATTTACCTTGATCAATCAGACCAATCAGCTGATCGCACACCAGAATACCAGAATTGAAGCACTAGAGCGAGGGCGGGCACGACGATCTTCCCCGCGAAGACATTGTCCTCCACCCTCACCTCGCCGCTCTCCTTCCCTGCGAAGGACTCCTTCCGAAGAATCTCGAACCCCTCGCCGGTGCGTGAGGGCCGTCGGCCACACCTTGAATGCCTCCAGCCGACGATCTCCCAGAAGCGCCATCGATCCCCGCCTCGGAAGGAATCCAGGCCCTCCGCAACCACCAAGAAGTCCAAAACCACCGAGGAGAGACCTAGGAACCGTTCGATGAATTCCCCTCCACAGCATCACCGATCCCCTTCGAGATCCCTGGCCGGAAGCGACGACGACGACCAGAGGACCCCTCTGTCGTGGGAGATCATGAACGCCCCAATTCCTGCGGGCATGGAGAAACCTCCACCACTAAGGACCTACGACGGCCTGACCGACCCAGACGATCACGTCGAAAGTTTTGAAGCCATGCTCGACTTCAGAAACGTCAGGGGAGCCATTAAGTGCAGGCTTTTTCCCACCACCTTGCGGAAGGGCGCCATGACTTGGTACAAGGGTCTAGCACCCGGGTCGATCACATCTCGGAAGTAACTTAGAAAACACTTCACCAAACACTTTACTGCGTCTCGTCGACACCCAAAGACGGAGGCTGCCCTGGAGAGTATCTTCCAGGTCAAGAACGAATCTCTCCGGAACTACATTGAGAGATTCAGCAGAGAAGCTGTCGAGGTCCATACGACCGACGACATGAAGAAGTATTTAATCATCCATGAACTACATTTTGGATCTGATTTTGCCAAGTCCGTGGGCCTCCGCAGACCCTTCCGTCTGGAGGACCTCCTCCAACGAGCTCAATCGTACATCGAGCTTGAGGAGTCAGAGGCAACGCAGATCGTCCTTGAGTCGAGACGCAAGGAAGGCCCCCGCGATCACAATGATGAAGACTCTCCTCCCTGACGAGGAGGAGAAAGAAAGAAAGAAAATCGCCCTCGTGATCCTCGAGAACCGCGCGGACCAGCTGGCCGGTTCACCGAATACACCCCGCTCAACGCTCCCTGCGCGCGAATCCTCTCCGAGTGCCAGAACTCGAAATTTTTGAAAGGAGGCATCCGCTTTCCAAAGCCGACTGCCCCCAAATCAAACGCGGACAAGTCTAAGTACTGCAGGTTCCACCGGAGCCACGGACATGTCACAAAAGACTGCATCCATCTCAAAGATGCAATAGAAATCCTGATCAAGGAAGGGCACTTAAAGAAATATGCCCAGAAGAATGATACTCCTCGTCCCAGCTCCCGAGAAGCCCAGAACACCGAGGAGACGACACCTTCTCCCGAAGAGAGTCGGCTTCAGGTCGCCCTCAGTGTCACTCGACCCGAAGATTTCTTTGTCCCCGTAATCATTGAGGGCCAAGAAGCAATTCGCAAAATGTGGGCGACCTTCCCCCACGAGGACCCCGTCGCTGCCCGTAGCACCTGGGAAGGCTTCCCCAAAGCAATGGTCATCTCCGGGGGTGGTTGCGAGAAGTTGTCCGTCAGATCGATCAAACGTAAATTTGACGAACTGGAATCCGCGACGTCGGCGAAGACAACTACTCTCGAGAAGGTACAAGGGAAATCAAACCCTATCACCTTCTACCTCGAGGAGCTCCCCGGCGGAGCGCCAAATGCCACTATCCCCCTCCTGGTCAGGGCACAGATGGCGAATTTTTATGTTCGAAGGATCCTTGTCGACCAGGGTAGCTCGGTCGACATCATGTACGCTCATCTTTTTGGGACTCTCCAACTCGACGAGAGACATCTGACCCCGTACGCCGGTTCTGATCTGCAGGGATTCAACGAAACCACCACCAGATCATGGGGCTACGTTGAGCTGATGGTCACATTCGGGGCCGAGGACACTTCCTGACAGGTGAAGACCCACTTCCTGGTGGTCGAATGTCTATCCCTTTACAACTTCATCCTCGGGAGGACCACCCTGGCCGAACTTACAATGGTACCATCAACGGTCCACCTCAAAATAAAGTACTACACGGCCAGGGGACGAGTAGTTACGATGCACGGGGACATAGACATGGACAGGAGGTGCTTCGACGCTGCCATCAAAGGCATGAGTTCCATCGACACCAAACCCAAGACCGTAGCAAAGCCATCCCCGAACACCGAACAGGTACCCCTTCAACAGGTCAACACAGTCGAGCTCGACAGCAGGTTCCCGGGCGAACCCGATGAAGACGGGGCAGAAGACCTCGACCTCCAGGCAGAAAACAACGGGAGGCCTCTCCACCCAACGCGCCCCATCCCAGACGGAGATTTGAGCTCGTAGCCCTCGGGGAAGATCCAGACCAGAACATGAAGATTGGCACGGGGATTCCCGACCTGGCGAAGGAACAGCTGAAGGCATGTCTACGCGAGAATACTAATATGTTCTCATGGAGTGCCTCCGAGATGCCTGGCCTTGACCCCGAGGTGGCTTGCCATCATCTCCTAGTAGATCCGGCCGCTAGGGCCATAGCTCAATGTAGGCGTAAGCAGTCTCCCGAAAAAGCGGAGGCTGCTGAAAAAGCTGTAAAAGACCTCCTAGAGGCGAATTTTATTTCGGAGGCCAGGTACACAACCTGGTTGTCCAACGTTGTACTCGTCAAAAAGAATAATGGAAAATGGAGGATGTGTGTTGATTATACTGATCTTAATTGGGCTTGCCTGAAAGACTGTTATCCTTTGCCTAACATCGACCAGCTAGTCGACAATTCTGCAGGTTACAAACTATTATCCTTCATGGACGCCTACTCAGGATACAACCAAATTCCCATGGATAAGGTCGACAAACAGCACACGGCTTTCATGACCGAGTCGGGCAATTACTACTACAACGTAATGCCCTTCGGCCTGAAGAACGCCGGCGTGACCTGCCAACGGATGATGAACAAGGTTTTCCGGGCTGAAATCGGCGAAATACTCGAGGTTTATATGGACGAAATGATCGTCAAATCCGCGGAAGAAGTCGACCACGCCGTGTACCTCAAGAAGGTGTTCGACACAGCGAGGAGATGCCGCATGAGGTTCAACCCCGACAAATGTACCTTCGGTGTTCGGGCAGGTAAGTTCCTCGGCTTCTACCTCACAGAGCGAGGAATCGAAGCCAACCCCGACAAGTGTAGAGCTTTCTCCGAGATCTCTACTCCGGACTCAAAGAAGTCAATACAATCATTAAACGGGATGCTCACCGCCCTCCCCCGCTTCGTCGCTAAGTCTGCGCAGTACGCACTCCCATTTTTCAAGCTTCTTTGTCAAAAAGCGACGTTTGAATGGTGCGAAGAATGTGAGCAGGCGCTCCTCCACCTAAAACAAGTCCTATCGCAACCCCCGGTCCTCACACGACCCGAGAGCGGGGAGACACTTTTCTTGTACCTCGCAATCACGAGTGAAGTGGTCAGCGCCGTCCTCATTCAGGAAACCCCGGACAGGCAGAAACCAATTTACTTCACGAGCAAAGCCCTCCAAGGCCCCGAGCTCAGGTATCAGCAGATAGAGAAAGTTGCCCTGGCCCTCGTAACCTCGGCCAGAAGGCTACGCCACTAATTCCTAGCCCACACTGTCGTTGTAAGGACCGAACAGCCTATAAGGTAACTCCTTGGATGACCTGATATGGCGGGTAGGATGCTCAGGTGGTCGCTCGAACTCGCCGAGTTTGACGTCCAATATGAGGGAAGGAAAGCCCTGAAGGCTCAGGTATTGGCCGACTTTGTGGTGGAGATGACCGTCCCTGAACCCTCGACCAATGGATCCTAAAAATGGACGAGCTATGTCGACGGAGCATCCAACCCGAAGGGAAGTGGGGCGGTCATCATCCTCGAAAACGAGGAAGGTATCCTTCCCGACGTCGAACAACCAAGCAGAGTACGGGGCTTTCCTCGCCGGGCTTCGGCTGGCCGAGGACCTCGGCGCCAAAGAGGTCAAAATCTTCACCGACTCCCAGCTTGTGGCCTCGCAAGTCCGAGGAGAGTACCAGGCCAAGAACGACAACCTCATAGAATACTTGACCTTCGTGAAAGAAAAGAAGAAAAAGTTCACCTCCGCGGAAGTAACTCACATCGCCCGCGAGCACAATGCTTGAGCAGATGTCTTGTCCAAATTGGCAAGCACAAAGAAGAAAGGCGGGAACAAATCCGTCATACAAGAAGTACTTTCCCGCCCGAGCATCGACAAACCCGCCCCGGTGGCGGACATAAACGCCATTGGTGACAGCAATTGCTGGATGACCCCGGTATACGAATACCTCATGACGCGCAAACTGCTCGAAGATCCCAAAGAAGCGGGAATGGTCAAGTGGCGGTCGTGCTCATACACGATAGTCGAGGACAGGCTATACCGGTGAGGGTTTTCTATCCCTCTCCCCAGGTGCGTCGAGATAAACAAGGTCATTGACATCCTCCAGAAAATCAATGAAGGAATCAATGCACAACACCTCGGCGGGCGATCGTTAGCCCGCAAGGCACTCCGAGCAGGGTATTACTGGCCCACCATGCAACAGGACGCCAAATAACACATCAGGAAGTGCGGTAGATGCTAGCGACACGGGGACATGAACCTCGCTCCTCCTAGCGAGCTCAAAACGCTGTCCTCCCCATGGCCATTTGCATGGTGGGGAATGGACATCCTTGGACCCTTCGTCATAGGATCATATCAAAACAAATACCTCATCGTCGGGGTGGATTACTTCACGAAGTGGATCGAGGCGGAAGCATTGGCCAAAATCACGGCCTTCAACATACTGCGTTTTTACAAAAGAAACATCCTTGCCCGATTCGGTGTTCCTCAAGCTATTGTCACCGACAACGGGACACAGTTCACCGACAGGAACTTCCAAAATTTCGTCTCCAAACTAGGCACGAAGAAGCACTTCACGTCGGTCGAGCACCCTTAAATGAACGGACAGGCTGAGGCTGCGAACAGAGTAATCCTACGAGGACTGAAATGTCGATTAGGCGACGCCAAACAACGGTGGGTCGAGGAGCTACACAGCGTCCTCTGGGCCTACCGAACGACCCCACATTCCACGACCAGGGAGACCCCTTTTCGTCTGACCTACGGAATGGAAGCGGTGATCCCCGTGAAAATCAGGGAACCCTCGAGGAGGACAGAAGCCCCCCTCGACGGGGACGCGAACGGCGAAGCCCTGAGGGAAGAACTCGATTTCGTCGAGGAGACACGTTCAGGCACTTCTCTCCGAGAAGCTTCACTTAAGCAGAAAATAACACTACGTTATAACGACAAAGTTATCAGACGTGATTCTCAGGTGGGCACCCTCGTCCTACGAAGGAACCAGAAAGACTCGTGAGAAGGAAAAATCGCCGCGAACTGGGAGGGCCCGTACCGCGTCCGCGCGAAAACGGGGACAGGAGCCTACTTCCTTGAAAATCTGCATGGGGAAGAACTTGCTCGACTATGGAAAGCTGAGAAGCTCAAACAATACTACAGTTAAGCACTGCTCGCAACTCACTAACACCGCGATTACGGGGACGCACTAAGGTACGAGCGCGACACCCCTATACAGAACACGATCATCAAAGGCCGCGTGGTGTGTGCGCGAGGAATTTTGATCCGACGGGGATACCTCGATCAAGCTCCGCCGTCGTTGTACCAATTAGGCAGAACACCCAGCTCGCGATGGGAAGTTCACGCCACAAAGCTAAGACCTCGACCGAGCTCTTAGCCTCGTTGAAGGTCGGAATACGTCTCCGACCACCCGACCAGCTCTCCACGCAGTGAGGGACTATCAAGGTCGAGCAAATCCCAAAGTCTTTATTACTTAGACAAAAACAAAGTATAGAAATCTCTATTACTTGGACAGAAATAAACAAAGTATAACAAATGCAATAATAGCACACGAGCAGATAAGCAAAAATGCATCGAAGCGGGCAAAAGCCCATTGTACAGATATTACAAACAAGTATCAAAAACCCCTGGCACGCAGGCCGGGCATACGTATCGAAAAATAAATAAAACGACTCGCAGGCCGAATAGAACGAGGAAGAAAAGCCTACTCGGCGACGGTCCCTTCGAGCTGCTCGTGTTCATGAACCTCGTGGACTCGCATCGGCTGCACGATTTGACCGTCGACCACCTCGTAGTCGGGGTCAATCCCTTCGGTTGTGAGGTCAGGGTTGAGAACCTGAAGCTGTTGCACGGCGTTCCTGAAACCTATGTCAGTCGCCATGAGGTTGTCTTCCTCGGATTCCCGGAGCTTCGCTATTAGCGCTGCCCGCGAAGTCATCAACCTGTCTTCCTCGGTTTCCTCATCAGCTGGGCGGACAACCTCCTCCAGCTCGGTGTTCCTCGCCAAGAGACGATCCCTCTCTTCTTCAAGCTCGACGTCCCTCGTCGAGAGGCGTTTCCGCTCCTCCTCGGCATTCTTCAACCTTTCCTCCAATTTCCCTTGGAGCTCGACCTGGGCCTGGTTCTGGCTTTTACAGTCAGCCAGCTCCTTACCCACCTTCTCTATTTCGGCCGAGATAGACTGGAAACTCTCTTGCAACTTGTTCAGCTCATCTTCGGGGCACACCTCGTCGTTCAGAACCAATGCAGCCGCACAAACCCGCATCACAACGGACATATCCTCCACCAGCGCCCTTCTCCGAGAAACCTTGTCGACGCCTAAGATGGCCTGAGCTTCGGGGGTACCCACGCACAAGGAATTACTCCCCATGAAAAAGTTTGGCCTCGAGTGACAAGGCGGGAGCACAAATTTTACAGTAGGGGGACTCTCGTTCTCGGTAAGGTCGATGGCCACTGTGTCTGCAACCCACTGCCTCTTCGAGGAGCCCTGAGAGCTGGGAGAATCACTATCCTGGTGAGAGCCAGAGGAACCCCCGGTGGTCTGAGTGGGAACGGGCTCCTGTGCTCGGAGCTGCTCGACGCGGCTTTTGCATTCTTTCTTCGCAGCGCGAGTGGCTTTCAACTTTTTAAAATGCTCCTCAGCAGTCGACATCTTGCCTGCAAAAAGAAAATAAATATGTCAGTATACCGGAGATCTGGACGCGGATAAAAAAGTAAGTCGAAGAGGATGTCACCACCTAGCAGCTCGAGAGCATCCTCATCGGAAAATGTCTCGAGGAGGGCCCTCGTATTGATCAAATGACGTTTCGTCAACACCTGCCCGTCGTCTCCCCGGACGAATTCCCCGTCCATCGTCACGAGCTTGGCCTTATTAAAACTGTTGACGAAAGCAACTATCCGCTCGTAGGCCAAGCGATCCCCCTCGTCGAGACGGCCAGGACTGACTTTGTAACTGCCTGTTCCCCTCTTTAAGTGTTCTTCATTCTAGAACAACAGGAACCTGGACACAAGAGCCTTCTCTCGCCGCCCATCTACTTCTTCGACGACCCGATGGTACACTGAATTCATGGCTTCGAGTGTGACCGGCCTCACAAGGTAATACCGGTACTGAAAATATCGCATGGAGTCCATATAAGTATGAAACAGGCTGCTCACCTGCTTGAAGGACACCCAGCCATGCTTACCATCGACGACCTGCCGTTGAAGATGGAAAATGCGGAAAAATAAGGGCACAGTCGCCGCGACTTGCAGGTATTTGCACACTAGCTCGAAGGCCCTAATGAAAGCAAGAGAGTTGGGATGGAGCTGGGAAGGGGCCAAACGCAACCAGACAAGCACTGACTGTTGGAAATCCGTGAAGGGCAAACGCCACCCTGCCTCGTCGAACATGAACACGTATACGGGAAACCGCATCCCGCTGTACGTCGAGCATATCCAATGATGTGCCCGCGGCCTAAACACGTTCCATGTCTTCGATGAACCCACTAGACGGTGCTTGACGGTGCAAAAGATGTCATCCTCGTCCCCGTCGACAAACAGAGACATCATGTTGACGGCCTCCTCGCAGGCCCAGTCCTCGGGCGATCTCTCCCCGACGCTGCGAATCGGGCCCGTCGTAAATATCCAAAGATCCATCGGCCACTGGCAATACGTCTATTTACCTGAAACACAGAAGGAAATGGTGAATTCGATGACCCATATCAAATCCACCCCTCCACCGCTGATCAAGTGAAAGGGCGAGGAGGGAACGTTGGGCAACGTGAACCCGCACCCATCCTCAGGTCCCCGGGGAAAGAAATTGGGCGGGGCCCTGAGATATTCGACCCATGTCCCCGAGATAAACTTCGGTTCCCCGGGGATTCCGTCCTTAATCCCCGGGACATTCAACAAAAGAATTGAGAAGCGTTCATCTCATGACCCCGGGATATTCTTCATGTCCCCGGGGATTTCATTGTCTCTCCCCGCGAGATTCAACGACTAAACTATGAAATTCCACCGTAGTCGCCGGATATTTCGTGATTTCCATGGGAACTTCATCAATTCACCATAAGATTCACCCTACAAATGCAAACGAAAGAAGTAAAAAAGGAGAAACTTACTTGAAGAACGATTGCGGTAGGGTTCCGGCACAGCAGTTGGTGGCGGCGTACGGTGGCGAAGTAGGGAAGGAAAAGAGAGAGGGAATCTAAGCGAATGGGGAGCAAAAGTGCAAATGAGACGAGATGACCCCTATTTATAAGGGCCTCACGGGACTCGATGATTGGCTAGGCAATCCATTACGCTACCCTAGCGTAGCCGCCCTAGGGAATGATGAGTTGTGACATGTGGCACACGCTTTCCCACGCGCGTCTTTTCATTTCCCAACACACATCTTCCCATTCGCCTCGCTTCAGACTTCTCATATCCCCGCGACGTCGCGCACCTATGGCCAGTCCATCCCGAGGGATCGATTTATTTCTCCCCGTTTGACTTACCGCTCCTCGTTAGCATCCCTTCCCCGACTCGATAAGTCCTCGACATGGCTGGCCCTTAAGTCATTACTCTGACGCTCAGAGCAACGACTTAGGGGGCTCATGTTCTGGACTGGGCCGGGGTCTGCTCATCAGTCGAGCAGACCCAACCCACACATCCTGGGATGGCCCAACAAAGGTCTCTTTGCACGACCGATGTCGAGCACATGCCCCCTCAACAGTGTCGGACACGCGCACCCCTCGGCGGTGTCCGAGCGCTCACGACATAGAACGTCGGGCAAAGGCTAAGCCCTCTGGGCTCGCCTCTCCTCGGCGCTCAGATGCTCCTCCCCGTGAGAAGCCATCTCCGTCCGCAAGTAAGTCCTCCCCACGAGGACACGTCTCTCCCCGACACGCAACCTCCCCGTCGTCTTTCAACCTCACCGGAGTTGAAGTCCACAAGACGTTGCTAGCCACTAAATACTGTCTGATCCAGGTACAATCAATATTAAAAAAACTGTTTATATTTTCATTTATGCGCATTAAAAATAGTATTATTTAAAGAGAGAGATATATGTAATAGTTTTAATAATAATTATTATTTTTTATTAAATATTAAATTTAATTTAATTAATTAATAAGATATATACATAAAAGTATTTTAATTTTTATCAAATAAAAAAATTATAATTTATTTGATAAAAAATATTAATACAAAAAAAACTTACATAGTAACAAATTATATAGATATGTATTGTGACATTTTCATGGTCTTTTGTTTTCTCATATGAAGAAAATAAAAGAAAATTAAAATTCATCTTTTGTTTTCTAAGATGAAGAAAATAAAAGAAAATTAAAATTCATATATATATTACTCCCTCTTTTTTAAATGAATTTTTTTCTTCTTTATTATCTTTTAACTGTTTGATTAATCTATCTGTTTAAAATTACACATGAAAGAAGGCGTGAGAGAAATAATTGGAAAATATCTAATTCCATTATTTACGGTAATTGTTTTAATATAATAACTAAAAGTAAGAGAGGAACTCATCTAGTTAAGGACTAAGTTGGATTGGATGATATCAATTATAACTTATAATCTATATCATCCAACTTACAAGAGCCTAGACTTGAAAATAACGAATTAAACAAAGTGACATATAAAGACATTTGGCCGTTTTATTATAACTTTATTAAAAGTGATTTTATTTTGTATTTTAATAATGATTTTTTCAAATTTAATTAAATAGTAGAAATATTTTTCACTAATCTTTTATAAATTTAAAAACTAATTTTTACCCTCAATAACATTAACATACATTATTAAAGATTAAACATATATATAAAATAATATAAAAGATATATTTCAAACATAATTTTAAAATTTAAGTATATTTTTTATAAAAATTTTAATATCTAAAATAAATTTTATAAAAAAAATTTAAGTTTAAGTGATTTTTTTAAAATTTAGTATCTAAAATAAAATTTCATGAAAAAGTATTTAAATCAAATTTTTGTTTGAAATATTTTTAATAAATTTTTTTATAAATTTTATTTTACAAAAAGTAAATATTAGAAAAATCAAGTAAAATGTGAGGAAGATGGTATAGGCATAAGATGAATTATGCATCTTTAAACCAACGCCAGGATTTGAAGGAGATCCCAGACTTCAATTATCATGCTAAATGTGAGAAACTACAAATTATTGATTTAAGCTTTGTGATTTTTTTTTAATATAACACACTTATTCAAAAAAAAAAAAAAAAAAAACCAAACAAATTATACTTTCAAAGATATTATAAAAATGACAAGGTTTGAGAAAAAGGAATGACCTGAAGGCGACTCAAGTTGAGCTTGATCGCTCTCGGGAAAGGGTCGGGGAGTTGGAAGCTGATGTCCGTCCCGCGGAGGATGAATCTCCCGTGGAGAAAAACCTTGCTGACCGCGCCGCTTTGATTGGCAAAATTCAGGAGCTTCAGGCAGATAGTCTGGAAGCTCTGGAGATAGGCTTTAAGAATGCCGTGGAGCAGATCGGCGCTGAGAATCCAGGCGTTCTGCTGGTGCTCGACAGAATTAACCCATTCCTTCGTGTGGTCGACGGCAAGCTCAATCTTCCAGAGGAGAGAGAGGAGGAAGATGGAAGGCGGGTCGAGGATGACATCGTCGTGTAGTTCTTTTGATCGTTTGGCCTGCGCGCCATTTTCTTTGTAATGATTTGTGCCCGGCATATGTGCCAGGGGCTTTTTGACATTTTTGTAATATTTGTACACTGGGCTTCTGCCCGCTTCTAAGTATTTTCGTTTATCCGCTATTGTCATTGCTTGTATGGTTTTGAATGTGTGTGGTGCATTTGTTATACTTTATTTTTGTCTAAGTAATAAGACTTTGGGATTTGCTCGACCTTGATAGTCCCTGACCGCGTGGAGAGCTGGTCGGGCGGCCGAAGGCGTATTCCGACCTTTAACGAGGCTAAGAGCTCGGTCGAGGTCTTAGCTTCGTGGCATGAACTTCCCATCGCGAGCTGGGTGTTCTGCCTGATTGGTACAACGACGGTGGGCCTCGATCGAGGTATCCCCGTCGGATTAAAGGTCCTTGCGCACACACAACGCGGTCTCTGATCATCGTGTTCTGTATAGGGGTGTCGCGCTCGTACCTTAGCGAGTCCCCGTGATCGCGGTGCTAGTGAGCCGCGGGCAGTGCTTAACTGTAGTACTGTTTGAGCTTCTCAGCATTCCATGGTCGAGCAAGTTCTTCCCCGTGCAGATTTTCGAGGAAGTAGGCTCATGTCCCTGTTTTCCCGCGGACGCGGTATGGGCCCTCCCAGTTCGCGGTGAGTTTACCTTCTCGCGAGTCCTTCTGGTTCCTGCGTAGGACGAGGGTGCCTACCTGAAAATTACATTTGATAACTTTGTCGTTATAACGTAGTGTTATTTTTTGTTTAAGTGAAGCTTCTCGGAGAGAAGCGCCCGAGCGTGTTTCTTCGACGAAGTCGAGCTCTTCCCTCAAGGCTTGGTCGTTCGCGTCCACATCGAGGGGGGCTTCTGTCCTCCTCGAGGGTTCCCTGATCTCCACGGGGAACACCGCTTCTGTTCCGTAGGTCAAACGGAAAAGGGCCTCCCCGGTCGTGGAGTGTGGGGTCGTTCGGTAGGCCCAGAGGACGCTGTGTAGCTCCTCGACCCACCATTGTTTGGCATCGCCTAATCGGCGTCTCAATCCTCGGAGGATTACTCTGTTCGCCGCCTCAGCCTGCCCATTCGTTTGGGGGTGCTCGACTGACGTGAAGTGCTGTTTCGTGCCTAGTTTGGTGACGAAGTCTTGGAAGTTCTTGTCGGTGAACTAAGTCCCGTTGTCGGTGATAATGGCTTAAGGCACGCCGAATCGGGCGAGGATGTTTCTTTTGTAAAAACGCAGTATGTTAAAGGTTGTGATTTTGGCCAATGCTTCCGCCTCGATCCACTTCGTGAAGTAATCCACCCCGACAATGAGGTATTTGTTTTGATATGATCCTATGACAAAGGGTCCAAGGATGTGCATTC
This sequence comes from Lathyrus tuberosus, assembly GCA_022829125.1. Classification (NCBI taxonomy): domain Eukaryota; kingdom Viridiplantae; phylum Streptophyta; class Magnoliopsida; order Fabales; family Fabaceae; genus Lathyrus; species Lathyrus tuberosus. Next base: position 4,327,066 of record JALAZF010000503.1, on the reverse strand, counting down.
CCCACCATGCGAACGGCCACGGGGAGGATAGCGTTTTGAGCTCGCTAGGAGGAGCGAGGTGCATGTCCCCGTGTCATTGGCATCTATCGCACTTCTTGACGTGTTCCTTGGCGTCTTGTTGCATGGTGGGCCAGTAGTACCCTGCTCGAAGAGCCTTACGGGCTAACGAGCGACCGCTGAGGTGCTGTGCGTTGATTCCCTCATGGATTTCCTGGAGGATGTCGGGGACCTTAGTCTCCTCGACACACCTGAGGAGGGGGATAGAGAACCCTCGCCGGTATAGCTTATCCTCGACTACGGTGTACGAGCACGCCCGCCTCTTGACCATTCCTGCTTCTTTGGGATCTTCGGGCAGTTTACCTGTCATGAGGTACTCGTATACCGGGGTCATCCAGCAGTTGCTGTCCCCGATGGCGTTGATGTCCGAAACCATGGCCGGTTTGTCGATGCTCGGTGGGAAAGCACTTCTTGTATGACAGATTTGTTCCCGCCTTTCTTCTTTGTGCTCGCCAATTTGGACAAGACATCTGCTCGGGCATTGTGCTCGCGGGGGATGTGGATTACTTCCGTGGAGGTGAACTTTTTCATCTTTTCTTTTACCAAGGCCAAGTATTCTATGAGGCTGTCGTTCTTGGCTTGGTACTCTCCTCGGACTTGCGAGGCCACGAGCTGGGAATCGGTGAAGAGTTTGACCTCCTTGGCGCCAAGGTCCTCCGCCAGCCGAAGTCCAGCGAGGAAGGCCTCGTATTCAGCTTGGTTATTCGATGTCGGGAAGGACAGTTCGAGGGATACCTCGATCAAGATGCCTTCCTCATTTTTTAGGATGATGCCCGCCCCGCTTCCCTTTGGGCTGGACGCCCCATCGACATAGATCGTCCATTTATGTGATCCATTGGCCGAAGGTTCTGGGACGGTCATCTCTGCTATGAAGTCGGCCAGTACCTGTGCCTTCAGGGCTTTTCTCCCTTTGTATTGGATGTCAAACTCGGCGAGCTCGAGTGACCACCCGAGCATCCTCCCCGCCATGTTCGGCCGCACGAGGAGCTGCCTGATGGGTTGTTCGGTTCTTACGACGACGATGTGGGCGAGGAAGTAGTGGCGTAGTCTCCTGGCCGCGGTGACGAGGCCCAAGGCGACTTTCTCAATCTGCTGATATCTGAGCTCGGGGCCCTGGAGGGCTTTGTTCGTGAAGTAAACTGGCTTCTGCCCGTCCGGGGTTTCCCAAATGAGGACGGCGCTGACTGCTTCACTCGTGATCGCAATATACAAGAAGAGTGTCTCCCCGTTCTCAGGTCGTGAGAGGACCGGGGGTTGTGATAGTACTTGTTTTAAGTGGACGAGTGCCTGTTCGCATTCCTCGCTCCAATCAAACTCCGCTTTTTGTCGAAGAAGTTTGAAAAATGGGAGTGCGTACTGTGCGGATTTGGAGACGAAGCGGGAAAGGGCGGTGAGCATCCCGTTCAAGGATTGTATCGACTTCTTTGAGTCCGGGGTAGGGAGCTCGGAGAAAGCCCTACACTTGTCGGGGTTGGCCTCGATTCCTCACTCTGTGAGGTAAAACCCGAGGAACTTACCTGCCCGCACACCGAAGGTGCATTTGTCGGGGTTAAACCTCATGCGGCATTTCCTTGCCGTGTCGAACACCTTCTTGAGGTGCGCGGCGTGATCGACTTCTTCTGCGGATTTGACGATCATGTCGTCCATGTAGACCTCGAGCATGTCGCCGATTTCAGCCCGAAAAACCTTGTTCATCATCCGTTGGTAGGTCGCACCGGCGTTCTTCAGACCAAAGGGCATCACGTTGTAGCAGTAGTTGCCCGACGCGGTCATGAAGGCTGTGTGTTGTTTGTCGACCTTGTCCATGGGAATTTGATTGTATCCCGAGTAAGCATCCATGAAGGATAGTAGTTTGTAACCTGCAGAATTGTCGACCAGTTGGTCGATGTTAGGCAAGGGATAACAGTCTTTTGGGCAAGCCCGATTGAGATCAGTATAATCAACGCACATTCTCCATTTTCCATTATTCTTTTTACCAAGTACAACGTTGGACAGCCAGGTCGTGTATATGGCCTCCGAAATAAAATTTGCCTCTAGGAGGTCTTTTACAGCTTTTTCAGCAGCCTCCGCTTTTTCGGGAGCCTGCTTATGCCTACATTGTGTTATGTCCCTAGCAGTCGGATCTACTGCGAGCTGATGACAAGCCACCTTGGGGTCGAGGCCAGGCATCTCGAATGCGCTCCACGCGAAGAGATCAGCGTTCCCCCTTAGACATGCTTTCAGCTGCTCATTTGCCAGGTCGGGGATCTCGGTGCCAATCTTCACGTTGCAATCTGGATCGTCCCCGAGTACCACGAGCTCAAAGTCTCTGTCTAGGATGGGGCGCGTTGGGTAGAGAGGCAGCCCGTTGTTTTCTGCCTGGAGGTCGAGGTCCTCTGCCCCGTCTTCATCGGGCTCGCCCGGGAACCTGCTGTCGAGGTTTTGGGTTTGGCCAAGGTTTTGGATTTGGGGCCGATAGAACTCAGGCCTTTGATGGCGGCGTCAAAGCACCTTCTGGCCACGTCGATGTCCCCGTGCATCGTCACTACTCGTCCCCTGGTCATGTAGTACTTCATTTTGAGGTGGACCGTTTATGGTACCGCCGTAAGTTCGGTCAAGGTGGTCCTTCCGAGGAAGCAGTTGTAAAAGGACGGGCATTTGACCAACAGGAAACGGATCTTCACCTGTCGGGCAGTGTCTTCGGCCCCGAATGTAACCATTAGCTTCACGTAACCCCATGGTCTGGTGGTGGTTCCATTGAACCCCTATAGATCTGAACCGACGTACGGGGTCAGATGCCTCTCGTCGAGTTGAAGGGTCCCGAACAGATGAGCATACATGATGTCGACCGAACTCCCCTGGTCGACTAGGATCCTTCGAACGTCAAAGTTCGCCGTCTACGCCCGGATCAGGAGGGAATCGTTGCGTTCGCTGCTCCCCCGGGGAGTTCCTCGAGGTAGAAGGTGATGGGGTTGGAGTTTCCCCACACTTTCTCGAGGGTGGTCGCCTTCGCCGATGTCGCGGATTCCAGCTCGTCAAATTTCCGCTTGATCGATCCGATGGACAGCTTCTCTGGTCCTCCCCTGGAGATGACCATCGCCCTGGGGAAGCTTTCCCAGGCGTTACGAGCAGTAATGGGGTCTTCGTGGGGGAATGTCACCCACATGTTGCGAATTGCTTCTTGTTCTTCAATGATTGGGGGGATGAAGAAGTCCTCGGGTCGGGTGACACTGAGGGCAACCTGAAGGTGACTCTCGTCGGGAGGAGGCGTCGTCTCTTTGACGTTCTAGGCTTCCCGGGAGCTGGGCCGAGGAGTATCGTTCTTCTGGGTGTATTTCTTCAAGTGCCCTTCCTTGATCAGAAATTCAATCGCATCCTTGAGATGGATGCAGTCTTCGGTAACATGTCCGTGGCTCCGGTGGAACCTGCAGTACTTTGATTTGTCGACGTTTGATTTGGGAGCAGCGGGTTTCAAGAAGCGGACTCCTCCTTTCACAAACTCGGAATTCTGGCATTCGGAGAGGATTCGAGCCTGGGGAGCGTTGAGCGGGGTGTACTCCGTGAATCGGCCAGTTGGTCCGCGCGGTTCCCGAGGATCACGGTTGCAGTTCTCTTTCTTTCTTTCTCCTCCTCGTCGGGGAGAAGAGTCTTCATCTTTGTGGCCACGGGGGCCTTCTCTGCGTCTCGTCTCAAGGGCGATCTGAGCTGCCTCCGTCTCCTCAAGTTCGATGTACTTCTGTGCTCGAGCGAGGAGGTCCTCGAGACGCCGGGGTCTGCGGAGGCCTATGGATTTGGCAAAGTCGGATCCGGCACGCAGTCCATGGAGAATTAAATATTTCTTCATGTCTTCGGTCGTATGGACCTCGACAGCTTCTTTGTTGAATCTTTTGATGTAGTTTCGGAGAGATTTGTTCTTCCCTTGGAAGATGCTTTCTAGGGCAGCCTCCGTCTCGGGTGTCGACGGGACGCGGTGAAGTGTTTGGTAAAGCGTTGCCTAAGTTGCTTCCAGGATGTGATCGACCCATGTGCCAGACCCTTATACCAAGTCATGGCTCCCTTCCGCAAGGTGGTGGGGAACAGCCTGCACCTGATGGCTCCCCTGACATTTCGGAAGTCGAGCATTGCTTCGAAACTCTCGACGTGATCATCGGGGTCGGTCAGGCCGTCATAGGTCCCCAATGGTGGGGGTTTCTCCATGCCTACAGGGATTGGGGCGTTCATGATTTCCCACGACAGAGGGGTCCTTTGGTCCTCGTCGTCGCTACCAGCTGGGGATCTCGAAGGTGATCGACGATGCCGTGGAGGGGAGTTCCTCGAATGGTTCTTTGGTCTTTCTTCGATCTGCTTGGACTTCTTGGAAGTGGTGGAGGCCCTGGGTTCCTTCCGAGGCGGGGAACGAAGGCGTTTCTGGGGGATCGTCGGCTGGGGACGCTCAAGATGTGGTCGACGACCCTGGCGTACCGGCGACGGGGTCTGAGATTCTTCGGAAAGAGTCCTTCGTGGAGAAGGAGAACGGCGAGGTGACGGTGGACGACGATGTCTTCGCGGGGAAGATTGTTGTGCCCGTCCTTGCTCCAACGCTTCAATTCTGGTATTCTGGTGCGCGATTAGCTGATTGGTCTGATTGATCAAGGCGAATAGGGCCACGGTGCTCGGGTCTGCATTAGGCGGAGGAGCGACTGGTTGAAAAATGGCTTGCTGATCGTCTTGGCGGGCGGCGTTGTAAGCCACATCTTGGGAGTCCGGGGAGGCAGTCTGCCAGTCTCTAATGTAGCCTTCGCCGCCGTTGAGGATGACGGTAACCTCACGGTGGTTCCCGTTCTCGAGTTGTGCGAGCACGGTGTCAAGAGCCTGGTTAACTGACGGATTGGCCATGTTGGTGATGAATGAGAGTTGCTTTGGTTTAACGAAGGAAAACGGGGAAGCAAAGTGTTCCCACAGACAGCGCCACTGATCGTACCTGGATCAGACAATTTCTAGTGGCCAACGACGTCGTCTGGACTTCAGCTCCGGTGAGGTTGAAAGACCGGGGGGGGGGGGGGCTGGGGTGTACCTGCAAGGTACTCCGACTCTCAAGTAAGATAACTGTCAGAGAATAGCAAGTACAGAAGTGAGAGTAGAAGTGAATGTAACCTGTCCCTCTCAAGTGAGAGGGTATTTATAGAGAGACCCCAACGCGGGGGTCAACGGTTACTTGCACTGGGCTGGATTGCTAGGCCCAATCCAAGTAACTGCCAGGGCTTACGTGGCATAGTGAAGACCAGCACGTGGTCTTCGTCCTGGGGTAACCGTTCCTAGATCTCCGGAATTAGGGCAGATCGATTCCATCGGGAGATGGCGGTTACATGAGAACGTGTCCTCGCGGGGAGGAGTCTTGCGTGTCGAGGAGAGACATGTCCTCGCGAGGAGGACTTGCTTGTGGATGGGGATGACTCCTCGCGGGGAGTAGCGTCGTCGTGTCGAGGAGGGGTGAACCCCGGGGAAGGCTCAGCGCCTCTGCCCGAAGCTCAACGCCTTCTGTGCCCGACACCGCTGAAGTGGCACGTGCCCGACATTGACTGGACTGAGGCCTTCGTTGGGCCGCCTTAGAACGTGTGGGGCGGGCCTGCTCGGCTGAGGAGCGTACCTTCGGCCCAGTCCAGAACACTTTTTATGTTAAAAACGATTTAAATTTTATGAGTTTAATACATAATTAAGGGTTAGTATTATTTTACCCCCTGCCATATAGGTTAATTCTGGTTTACACCCCTGTAATTTTTTTTTTTGTAAAACCAACATTGTCATATGAAGATTCTGTTGTTTTAAACCCTGCGAAATTTTGTTTTGTAAAACCAACCTTGCCATACGAAGATTCTGTTGTTTTAGATCCTACAATTTTTTTTGTAAAACCTTTTAAAGATTTCAAATACACATCAATTTTTCCTTGTGGATTCAATGGTCTTAGAATGAGGCAACTAAAAAATATGTAAGTTTTTGTCATGCACATATCAAGAGGTAGATTAGAGAGGGGGTGGGTGGGTGGTGGTTTGTCATGCACATATCAAGAGGTAGATTAGAGAGGGGAGGGGGGGTGTTTACCAATAACTAGCCAGCAAGAATATATAGTTGCTAATGATAGATAGAGTAAAATCATTAAAGCATAATCCAAGTATCACTTTTCTGGGTTATGCAACAAATTTAGGATGTACCCCATCAACATGCTTCCATATTTATGTTACATAAAGCATCAATTTAATTTTATTTGTATGATGTTGTGTCATTTGACTGGCACTAAGCATTAATGCAAACATTCTCTATAATCTTGTTATTATTGCTAGATAAAATATGGACTTCCCTGCATCTCATTTTTTATGATCAAGGTTTATTGCGAACATGATACCTTGGGCTCTAGAAAAATTTGCATTCCTCCAATGCTACATCATTTACACCAGACTCATCGTCATAAAATAACATACAACCTCCTAAGCAACAATCAATGTTTTTTACTTCTAGCCCCAACTTCGGCACCAACCTCTTTGCATCATAATAAATTGTACGCATAATATTATTCACAGGAGTTGTGCCTAACATCATTTTCGCGAAGAATTTCAAGCACATATCAGGAACATTCTAATTCGACTTGGAAACAAAGAGTTTGACACGTCGGTAATGTAGAGTCAGAAGATCCCTCAAACAATGATGTATTTATTTATTTCAACAATAGATATAATTTTTGCGCTTTCTCATTTGTGAGCTCTTCCCAGTCAAAATCTTGAAGTTTATCATAAACCACATTCATCCAAAATGTATCACCAGCCATATCTTCTACTAGATTAGTTTGTTTCATATTCCATATATGATTGACTATTTGAAGTATATGTATTGATCTTTGGTCCAATATTTGAGAGTTGTTTTCTATTATGTCTAAACCAATAATTTCTTTAAAACCTTCTCTTTTAAAGTGTCATTCCACTTCTCAGAGACACTAATTATACGTCCACACAATAATTATAACACGAACAACATTCTTGGGCAACCGCAAATGGGATAAATCCTTTAATTCATTACTTATAATTTGGTTTCAAACTCATTTCTTTTTGGATTAATTAGGTTAATAAGTATTTTTTCCCATGCAATATGGACAAACTTTGGAAAAAAACCTGTAAAAATAGATTTCAGCTAAGCAATAAAACTGAGTGACTCCTCGTCCTCAACTGAATGAGAAATGCAACAGAAACGGACGATGTCGTGATATCAACTATGAGGAAGTTGAGTGACTCTTCGTCAACCACAAGATGAAAATGATGACGTGATCTCAAATATAAGGAAGTTGAGTAAGTCTTCGTCCATCGCAAAGTAAGATAAACAACAACACAATATCCATGAATTGGCACCAAGCCAAGTATACAACTAGGGGTGAAAACTCCTCACTCAACAACAAGCTGCAAGAAGAAGTGCTAAGCCCTAAGCATGCTTCCTACAAGTGTGCAAGTGGTACCTAACGGAGAAGGTCTGTTGCCTCTTTAAAGCGCACAACAAGCTCAAGACTCGAAGCCATCAGGTACTTCCAACAAGTAAGCAAGTCCAGTAGTCATGCATCTAACATCAAGTTTAAACAATGTCAGAATTTAACAAGCATCAGGTGTAAGTAACCAATATCAAAGGTAATCAACCAGGAGAAATATAACTAGTATCCAGAAATGGTCCAAACGGTATCAAGGACTAAGCACCATCTGTGAAATGCAGATTTTACATCCATGTGTGACAAAGTCCACCTTCTATTGCAAGATAATGCCACTACAAGTCTTATAGTCTCATGCCTTGCCACTTGTTCAAATACCTCAAAGTAATCCAGACATTCTCTTTGAAGGAAATCCCTTGCCACAAGTCTTGATTTGTGCTTCACTATTGTTCCTTCTAGACCTAGCTTAACTGTTAAAATCCACCTCACATCAATTTGCTTCTTTCTTTCTAGTAGTTGAGTCAGTTTCCATGTGCCACATTTTTAATTTAACTGAGTTCCTCATTCATTGAATATTTCCACATTTTGTCTTGCATTGAATCCTGATAATTTAGTGGTTTTACAACTTCTAACATTGCCAAGTGTATTATTTCTCCTTCCTCATCCACTGTATTGTCAGGCACAATTTCATAATGATTTAGCCTTGCACGTATCTATCTGTTTCTAGTTGGTCTTGCCCATTGGGTAAGATTCACAACATCAACTAGAGTCTCAGTTAAGACTGGATTCACTTCATCATAATCAAACTACATTGGGACCACTCTTATTCTTTCTCCACCTTGGTGCCAATCCTAGGATTCTACTTCTCTGATGATTACATCTCTATTGACCACCAATTTCTCAGTAACTAGATTATATAACCTATATGCTCCAGTTGGATGGTAACCAACTGATGACACTGAATTTCACCGTATTTTTTACTCCGATTTCGCATGCATTCTTAGTCTTTTAATGTCATTTTATTATGTTATTATTATGTTTTTCTTTGTTTTCAGGTTTTTAGTCTAATCGGAGCCCCGAGCGAGAAAAGGAGCCGAAATGAGCTAAAATAGAGAAAATCAGCATTTTGCACTTATGGCATCCACTCTGGCGGCCGCCACAGGGTCTTCCATGACGTGGCCATGTCTCAAACTCCTCCCAACTGTTTTTCCCCACGATCTCCAACTGCCCAAGCAATTTTACACTCATGGCGGGCGCCATGGTGTTGTGGCGGGCGCCACAAGAACAAAACAAGTTCCCGCCCAAATTCAAATGCTAGGGGCATCCTTGTCTTTTCCACATGTTTCCTTGCCTATAAATAGGACTTTAGATTTTCGTTTTTCTTCATCCAAGCTTAGTTGTTCATAAGCATATATCAGTGTAATAGTGGTAATCGCTTCACATCGAGGTGTTACTACATTCGAGAGATCGAGTCTGTAAGAGCCTGTGAGATTAAGTCTTGGAGCACTCTGGAAGGAAGTTAATCCTGCCGCCATTTTACTTTCAGTTCGCATTCTATTCAACCACTCCGATTGGAGCAGGTTTTTATTACTTTACCTTTTGTCAACTTTATTTCTTGCACTGTCGTTTAATTTCATTTATTTTCCGCACTGCTTTACTTTCATTTACTTTCCGCACCTGCTTTACTTTCATTTACTTTCCGCACTCGCACTACTTTCATTTACTTTCCGCACTCGCACTTAAATACCTTTTTTATGAAAAATCTAAAAATGAACTTTTACTTTACCATGTCTGGCTAATTTTATAAAGGTTAGAATGTGAAGATCATAACTGAACCGATAATCTGTACAATTGTTAGTGGAAACACTTAAGGGCTATTTTAACTTTCAATATAAGTTTTCCTGTTCTTAAATTCCGTTGGGTAAGATCGAAAGCCGTCCAACGCCTATCTAAACTTAATTGTTTTTAAACTATTTCAAAAACAGGGAAAGCGCTTTGTTTAGTTTATTAGGAGTTTTTAATCTAAAAGGAAAAGAGATTTTAAAACCATTTTCGGACGGGTTAAGAAGTTTAAAGTCTGGTTCGTAAGAACCTCTTTTTTTTAGAAAATCCAGGTTAAAGTACTTTTCAACTTGGTCAAGATACTATATTTCTTAAAAATAGGTTTACTACTCTAACGCAATGCGCGCCTTTTTATCCGTGACAATAAGAGGGTTTGATTAGGGGGTACAACTCGGTTCTGAATACGCGAAAGCGACAGTTCCTGTCAAATTAGTTCTTTTCAAAGTAGAAAACATTGCCCGTAAGTAGTTCTATTAGCAAGTACTTGGATTATCAATTGGTTGTGTGAATTGCATTCGAACCTGTCTTTATCAATTAATTTTAATTACTTTATTTACTACCGTGCACTCTTCAAAACTACTATTTTCAATCACCTTAGATACACACCTTAACAATAGATAGCGATAGATTGACACTTGGTCTCTATGGATACGATAATCTTTTATATTACTCTGACGCGTTCGTACACTTGCGAAAAAACACGCATCAAGTTTTTGGCGCCGTTGCCGGGGACCAATTTCGTCAAATTTCGTACCCTGTTGTTATACCGTTTAGACTAAGGAAGTTACCCGCCGGTCAATGCGAAAAACTCGTAGTACCGGAAGTTTAGTAGACCCTCTAGCTGAACCAGAACGTTACGCTCGCGCACGTTTATATTTCTGTAAACTTAGGAAAGCTATGGCCGAAGATCAAAATCAAAGACCTCTTAAGGATTTCTCCCAGCCATCCAACGAGGAACCTAGTTCTAGTATAGTAAATCCAGCCATACCAGCTAACAATTTTGAACTTAAACCATCCCTGCTGCAGTTAGTACAGCAGAGACAATTCGCAGGTCTTGCTACAGAGAACCCAAACCAACATTTGAAAAACTTTCTCCAACTAGCAGACACCTTTAAAACCAATGGAGCCCCTCCTGAGGCGATTCTCTTAAGATTATTTCCTTTTTCCCTCAGAGATAAGGCCCTATCTTGGTTAGATTCCCTTCCACCAAATTCCATAACAAGTTGGGAAGACCTTAGAAAAGTATTCCTTGCCAGATATTTTCCCCCGAGTAAGACCGCTGTTCTTCGAAACCAAATAACTAGATTTACCCAAAACCAAGGAGAATCGTTGTTCGAAGCCTGGGAGAGATATAAAGAGCTGTTAAGAGCATGCCCACATCATGGTTTAGAAAATTGGTTAATCATTCAAACCTTCTATAATGGACTTCATTATAACACTAAGATGACCATCGACGCCGCCGCAGGTCGCGCACTGATGAACAAACCTTACCCTGAAGCTAGTGTCCTTATCGAAGATATGGCCCAAAACCATCAATCATGGGGAGTAGAACGAGCGACAGTGGAAAAGAAGGAAGCCCAAGGAGGAATACATGAGTTAAGCTCTATAGACATGATGCAAGCTAAAATGGATGCATTAGCCCTAAGAGTTGAGCATATGTGTACAACCCCGAATACTGCAGCCGCAGTTTCGTCAGATTGTGAGATATGTGGGACGAAAGGACACCAATCCACAGAATGCAGTCTGTTAAACGAGACCAGCTCTGAACAAGTGAACTACACCCAAGGGAACCCATTTTCAAATACCTATAACCCTGGATGGAAGAATCACCCAAACTTTTCCTATAAGAATAATAACCCTATCCAAAATACTACCCCTCCGAGACAATCAAGTTATCAAGCCCCAAGATCAAATCAACCTATGCAACCTGTACCACCAAAACCGAGCCTTGAGAAAATCGTGGATAATTTTGTCGCTGCTCAAATCCAACAAAACAAGGAGTTCATGAACCAAAACATTCATGTTAACGAACTAATTACCCAGTTAGGAACCAAGGTTGACCAAATAATCACTCACAATAAGATGCTTGAAACCCAAATCTCGCAGGTAGCTTTAAACCAAGCCCCTCAAACCACACCTGGAGGACAATTCCCTGGACAACCTCAACAAAACCCGAAAGGACAAGCAAATGCCATTACCCTACGAAGTGGGACCGCTTATGATGAACCTTGTAACCCAAGGTTGAGTGATCCCAAAACTTCTAAGGAAGATGACAACATCCCAGATAAAAAGAAGAAACCAGAGGAATCTGTAAACCAGGAAAGTCAAGAAAAAGGAGAAGAACCTAAAGACAAAACCTATATACCACCCCCGCCATACAAACCACCAATACCATATCCGCAAAGACTTAAACAAACCCAGATCAATAATCAGTATCATAAATTCATTAAAGTTATAGAAAAACTTCATGTAGAAATCCCGTTCACAGAAGCCATTACCCAAATATCATCCTACGCAAAGTTTCTCAAAGACATCCTTACCAATAAACGTAGACTTAATGATCCGAAACCCTTGGAATGTAATTCTATTGCCGAAAATAAATTAGCAAAAAAGGATAAAGATCCTGGAAACTTTTCCATTCCTTGTATTTTGGGGAGTCATGTCATCGAAAAAGCTTTTCTAGACTTAGGAGCTAGTGTGAGCTTAATGCCCTTAGCGGTTTGCGAAAGGTTAAACTTAGGAGAGTTGCAACCTACCAAGATGTCACTTCAATTAGCTGATAGATCTGTTAAATATCCGATAGGCATACTTGAGGACGTCCCTGTTAGGATAGGTCAGCTGTTTATCCCTACTGATTTTGTTGTCATGGACATTAAAGAAGATGATGACATACCAATTCTTCTAGGTAGACCATTCTTATCGACTGCTGGAGCCATAATAGATGTCAAAAAGGGGAAGCTAACCTTTGAGGTAGGGAACGAGAAGATAGAATTTATACTTTCAAAATTTCTTATGGCACCTGTGATAGGAGACGCGTGTTATGCAATAGATATCATTGATGAATGTGTTAGGGAGTTAGAGCAAGAAGAAGTCATTGAAACAATTAAGCTGCCATCAACTCTTATTTTGGAAGATGACAATTATAAGAAACCCTACATCGATGATAACCTTTACGAATGTTTATCCCTTACCCCAGATCCTATGCCTTGCCCTATTAAACCAGCCTTGGAACTTAAGGAACTGCCTAAGAACCTGAGATATGAGTTTCTTGATGAAGAAATGAATCATCCGGTTATAGTTAGTGCTGCCTTGAGACAAAAAGAAACAGATCAACTCTTGGACGTTTTACGAAGATATCCCTTAGCCTTAGGATATAATATCTCTGATCTGAAAGGTATAAGTCCATCCGTATGCATGCATCGGATTTCGCTCGAAGTAGATTCAAAACCTTCCAGAGAACACCAGAGAAGGATAAACCCTATACTGAGTGATGTTGTCAAGAAGGAAGTTCTGAAGTTGCTAGAAGCATGTATAATATATCAGATCTTGGACAGTAAGTGGGTGAGCCCTGTGCATGTGGCACCCAAGATGGGAGGCATCACAGTTGTGCAAAATGAGAAAGGTGAACAAATAGCAAAGCGGATAGAAGGAGGTTGGCGTATGTGCATAGACTATAGAAAGTTAAATAAAGCAACTAGGAAGGATCATTTCCCTTTACCATTCATAGACCAGATGTTAGAACGTCTTGCCAGACATTCTTACTTCTGCTATCTAGACGGGTATTCGGGATTCTTCCAAATACCTATACATCCAGAAGATCAAGAAAAAACTACCTTTACATGCCCTTTTGGAACTTTTGCCTACAGACGAATGCCTTTTGGACTCTGTAATGCCCCTGCTACTTTCCAACGTTGCATGATGTCAATCTTTGCAGATTATCTAGATGGAATCATGGAAGTATTTATGGATGATTTCTCGGTTTGCGGTTTTGATTTCCAAAATTGTCTTATCAACCTTGAGAAAATCCTGGAAAGATGTGTGGAGGTGAACCTTGTGCTGAATTGGGAAAAATGCCATTTCATGGTGAATGAAGGAATTGTTTTAGGACATATAATCTCCGAAAGAGGTATAGAGGTAGATAAAGCAAAAATAGAAGTTATAGAGAACCTAAAACCACCCAAGACTATCAGGGAAGTTAGAAGTTTCCTTGGACACGCTGGATTCTACCGCCGTTTCATCAAGGACTTCTCCAAAATAACAAAACCTTTAACTGGCCCGTTAATGAAAGATGTTGAATTCATCTTTGATGAAAAATGCAATGAAGCATTCAACCTTTTGAAGCAAGCATTGATTTCAGCACCCATTATGAAACCCCCTGATTGGTCTGAACCGTTTGAGATAATGTGTGACGCCAGTGATTATGCTATAGGAGCCGTTCTAGGTCAGAGAAAAGATAAAAGATTACATGTAATATATTATGCCAGTAGAACCCTAGACGCCGCCCAGCTCAATTACGCAACAACCAAGAAAGAACTCCTAGCGGTAGTTTTCGCTATAGACAAATTTAGATCATATCTAGTAGGAGCCAAAATTATAGTTTACACCGATCATGCTGCCATCCGTTACCTGCTAAGTAAAAAAGATGCTAAACCCAGGTTACTTCGATGGATTTTGTTGCTACAAGAGTTCGACTTAGATATCCGAGATAAAAAAGGCACAGAAAATGTAGTAGCCGATCACCTATCTAGGCTAGAATACCTGAATCCTGAATTAGTACCCATAAATGATGATTTTGCCTATGATAGACTGATAGCCCAGTTGGAAACCATTGAAGATAAAAAACCAGACCCTCATGAGCACTTTCAAAAATCCTTAGCTGTAAGTAACGTGCCCTGGTACGCTGATTTTGTTAATTACCTAGCTGCTGATATCATACCCCCTGATCTTGATTACCACAAGAAGAAGAAGTTCTTAAGTGATGTTAGAAACTTCTATTGGGACGAGCCACTTCTTTTCAAGAGAGGTAAAGATGGCATTTTTCGCCGTTGCGTTCCAGAAGACGAGGTAGAAAGTATAATTCAGCATTGTCACTCTGCGCCTTATGGTGGACATGCAAGCACCTCTAAGACCTACGCCAAGATTCTTCAAGCTGGCCTATTCTGGCCTACCATGTGGCGTGATGTCCATGCCTACATTGTCAAATGTGATAGATGCCAACGCACAGGAAATATTTCAAGACGCGATGAAATGCCTTTAAGAAACATCCAAGAAGTAGAACTCTTCGACGTATGGGGTATAGATTTCATGGGACCATTCCCACCATCTTTAGGAAACAAGTATATCTTAGTTGCAGTAGACTACGTGTCTAAATGGATTGAAGCGATAGCTGCACCCATAAACGACACTAGAGTAGTGATTAAATTATTTAAAAATTATATATTCCCCAGATTTGGAACACCCCGTTTAGTTATAAGTGATGGAGGATCTCACTTCATATCAAGAATATTTGATAAGCTTTTAAGCAAGTATGGAGTTAAGCATAGAGTAGCAACACCATATCACCCACAGACTAGTGGCCAAGTGGAAGTATCTAATAGGGAGATTAAACAAATTTTAGAAAAAACTGTCTCTGTATCCAGAAAAGATTGGTCACAAAAGCTTCAAGAGGCTTTATGGGCCTACAGAACCGCTTTCAAAACCCCTATAGGAACAACCCCCTACCAACTAGTCTATGGAAAATCTTGTCATTTACCTTTTGAGTTAGAGCATAAGGCCTATTGGGCCATTAAAACTTTGAATTTGGATTACCTAACTGCTGGTGAGAAACGTATCCTTGACATCCACAAATTGGAAGAACTCAGACAGCAAGCCTACGAGAATGCCATAATATACAAAGAAAGAACAAAAGCTTGGCACGACAAAAGAATCGTAAGAAAAGACTTCAACTTAGGCGACCCTGTTCTCCTGTTCAATTCTAGGCTATGGCTCTTCCCAGGAAAGCTCCGTTCAAGATGGACTGGCCCCTTCAAAGTATCAAAAATTCTGAGGTCTGGAGCTATTGAAATAAAAAACGAGACATGTAAACCATTCATCATCAATGGACAAAGACTGAAGCTCTACGAAGGAGGAGACATTCCAACAACCTACTCCAGCCACACTCTAAGTGATCCACCAATCCCGACAAGAGATGTATAAGTTCCAGTCGTCAAGCTAACGACGTTAAACAAGCGCTGCATGGGAGGCAACCCATGATTTTCTTACCTTATTTACTTTTTCTACGTTTTGTTTTATTTTATTTCTTGTTATATTTTGTCAGGACTAATGTTTGAAATGTTTGTGTTTTACAGGACCTTCTTCCTAACTCTGTGCAGAATGCAGAATTTTGACGACATGCATGTGACTTTCAGGAATGACGCCCAGAGAGAGCGTTACTTTGTCCACTTCAGGCGTCCTATGGCACCTACGAGGTACCCAGATCAGGCTTGCATGGAGGCTTTAGGCATTGAGCCTAGTGTCAGATTCTTATGCCACCAGCTTCAATGGGACCAGTTCGACGACCTGAACAACACCTATAGGAACCTCACTTTGGAGTTCCTCAGCTCGTTTTCTTATGACCCCTGGGCCTTATCAGCCCGATTAGACCGGAGAGACCAGCATCGTAGTAGATCCCGTCGTCCCAGGCATTCCCAGCAGGACGACGAGGGCACCAGTGGTCCACATCAGTAGTTTTACAGGTTACTCTCCTTATCTTATTTCGAAACATTGGGGACAATGTTCGATTTAAGTGTGGGAGGGGATTTTATTGCTTTCTATTTCCATTTTTAGTTAGTTGTTTATTTCTTGTTTTTGTCTATGTCTTTTTTCTAGAAAATGCATGAGTCTGACGAGTCACCAGTACAGTGTATCCCTAGTGCACCCTCATTTTTCCCCATTTCTTTAGCCCTACAAAAAAAATTTTTGCAAAAAGAAAACATTGTTGTTCTACACGTTTTTTGGGCTTTAAGACAGGTTTGGATTAGGATGTGGTGACTTAGGTGAACTTTTTGAAACATTAGTATCGTTTTAGCACCGTAGACTTCACGAATATAGGAATCATTCCAAAACCCCATGTACCATGGCCTTAATTATCATTTCCAAATTTGTCCTAAGTAGTTTATTTCAGTAGTCAGCTCCGGCCTAAGCATGTTCTACGTAGGGGACCGATGAACATAAGTGAATGATCCAGTAAATTAAATAAAGAAAAAGGCAAACTCCGGATAGATGACCCTCACAAGGTCGTTTAAACCAAAAAGTTGAATTGTTGCCACAAAAAAAAAAAAATATATATATATATATATATATAATTTTAGCTCACCCATTGTTAGTTGGTTCAGGGGTATCTGGCGCTGAACTCGGTAGGGCGGATTACGATCCGATCCCCCACAACTGCATTTGGGTTAAATAAAAGGGTTTACACAGTCTTATGTGCCAGAAACCCTATGTTTTGGATCAGAATCACTAACAGGTCACTCTACTATGAAACATGTACGGATAACGGGCTTAATGTGATTGCGCCTGAATGAAAAGAACCCAAAAAGAGATGAAGAGGTAGGCCTAGTTATTATGGGATGATACGGTTGATTAATATAAGAATGAAGTTTATGTCCGCCTCTGCGGATAAGTGTCATTACGATACCCTTGGTTCACTTAGTACCTGTCACTGCATCCTGACTTGAACTTAGAAGCCCTTTTTGCCCGAATCACGTGTCAGCACTAGTTTTCTTACTTTGAGCTTTAAATGTTTTGCTTGAGGACAAGCAAAGGTCTAAGTGTGGGAGAATTTGATGACACTGAATTTCACCGTATTTTTTACTCCGATTTCGCATGCATTCTTAATCTTTTAATGTCATTTTATTATGTTATTATTATGTTTTTCTTTGTTTTCAGGTTTTTAGTCTAATCGGAGCCCCGAGCGAGAAAAGGAGCGAAAAAGGAGCCGAAATGAGCTAAAATAGAGAAAATCAGCATTTTACACTTATGGCATCCACTCTGGCGGCCGCCACAGGGTCTTCCATGACGTGGCCATGTCTCAAACTCCTCCCAACTGTTTTTCCCCACGATCTCCAACTGCCCAAGCAATTTTACACTCATGGCGGGCGCCATGGTGTTGTGGCGGGCGCCACAAGAACAAAACAAGTTCCCGCCCAAATTCAAATGCTAGGGGCATCCTTGTCTTTTCCACATGTTTCCTTGCCTATAAATAGGACTTTAGATTTTCGTTTTTCTTTATCCAAGCTTAGTTGTTCATAAGCATATATCAGTGTAATAGTGGTAATCGCTTCACATTGAGGTGTTACTACATTCGAGAGATCGAGTCTGTAAGAGCCTGTGAGATTAAGTCTTGGAGCACTCTGGAAGGAAGTTAATCCTGCCGCCATTTTACTTTCAGTTCGCATTCTATTCAACCACTCCGATTGGAGCAGGTTTTTATTACTTTACCTTTTGTCAACTTTATTTCTTGCACTGTCGTTTAATTTCATTTATTTTCCGCACTGCTTTACTTTCATTTACTTTCCGCACCTGCTTTACTTTCATTTACTTTCCGCACTCGCACTACTTTCATTTACTTTCCGCACTCGCACTTAAATACCTTTTTTATGAAAAATCTAAAAATGAACTTTTACTTTACCATGTCTGGCTAATTTTATAAAGGTTAGAATGTGAAGATCATAATTGAACCGATAATCTGTACAATTGTTAGTGGAAACACTTAAGGGCTATTTTAACTTTCAATATAAGTTTTCCTGTTCTTAAATTCCGTTGGGTAAGATCGAAAGCCGTCCAACGCCTATCTAAACTTAATTGTTTTTAAACTATTTCAAAAATAGCGAAAGCGCTTTGTTTAGTTTATTAGGAGTTTTTAATCTAAAAGGAAAAGAGATTTTAAAACCATTTTCGGACGCGTTAAGAAGTTTAAAGTCTGGTTCGTAAGAACCTCTTTTTTTTAGAAAATCCAGGTTAAAGTACTTTTCAACTTGGTCAAGATACTATATTTCTTAAAAATAGGTTTACTACTTTAACGCAATGCGCGCCTTTTTATCCGTGACAATAAGAGGGTTTGATTAGGGGGTACAACTCGGTTCTGAATACGCGAAAGCGACAGTTCCTGTCAAATTAGTTCTTTTCAAAGTAGAAAACATTGCCCGTAAGTAGTTCTATTAGCAAGTACTTGGATTATCAATTGGTTGTGTGAATTGCATTCGAACCTGTCTTTATCAATTAATTTTAATTACTTTATTTACTACCGTGCACTCTTCAAAACTACTATTTTCAATCACCTTAGATACACACCTTAACAATAGATAGCGATAGATTGACACTTGGTCTCTGTGGATACGATAATCTTTTATATTACTCTGACGCGTTCGTACACTTGCGAAAAAACACGCATCACCAACTAAGATCATATGTTCACTTTTATCTTCAAGTTTGGTTCTTCTTTCATCTGGCACATATCTATAACATAATGATCCAAATACCTTGAGATGATAAATGCAAGTCTTGCTTCCGAATCAACATTCTTTTGGCACATGATTCTTTAAATTATTTATAGGACATACATTTAATATATAAGCAACAATAGATACCACTTCACCCCAAAATTTATGAGGTAATGACTTTTGTTTCAGCATGCTCCTATCCACTTCAACCAAGCTTATATTCCGTTTTTCAGCCATACCATTGTGTTGAGGTGTGTAAAGAGAGTTACTTCATGCAAGATGCTACTTTCATGACATAATTTCTTGAATTCATGGGAATTGATTTCCTCTCCTCCATCTGTCTTGAGTATCTTAACCAGTCTTTCACTCTGTTTTTCAGCCATAACCTTAAACATTTTGAACATGTTTATATCTTTTCCTTTGGTCTTTATCAGGACACCCATAAGATTCTACTAAATTCATCTACAAATGAGATGAAGTACTTGCTTTCTCCACAAGAAAGAGTTTCAAAAGGACCACAAACGTCAGATAAAACTACATTCAGTACATGTTTGGTGCTTATTGACAGCTGCTTCACAAAAGGTAACCTACTTTGCTTTCCAAACATGTACATTTCACATGCTTTATCAGGTGCCACTATTCTAGGAAATCCTTCTACTAAATTCATAGTATTCATCTTGCCTAGATTTTAAAAATTCATATGCCCATACCTTTTTTGCCAAAGCCAGCCTTCTTCATCAGGAATTGATGAATAAATAGAGTGTGATTCTGAGCACTCCTTCCATGATTACTGAGAATCCTTTCTCTGCCAACTGGACAATGCTCATCATATTACATTTCATACCAGGGGCGAATAACACATCTTCTATTAATGCTATTTTACGTTCCTTTATTTTTATGAAAATCTCGCCCATGCCTTCTGCCATTAAGCTTCTACTATCTGCCAGCTTTATACTTGTCTTCTTGTTTGAGTTAAATTCAATTAACCACCCCTTTTGTCCAGTCATGTGGTTAGAACAACCAGAGTCTAAATACAACACATCAGAAGCTAGAGCCCCTTCAGAGATAGTTAGTCTGAATCTAAATCATCTTGCACCATGTTAGCTTCCTCTGGACTAGTCTTTTTCTTTCCCTTTATAAACCAAAAATCTGAAGCAAAATGACCATACTTCTCAAAATTGAAGCATTGAATCTTTCTCTTGTCTTGAAACTTTTTCTTGTTTTGAAAATTGCTAGACCCTCCTTCTCTTTTAAAGGATTCAGATCTTTTTTCAACTTCTTATTCTCTTTATTATCTCGCGTGACTTCTCTCAGGTGCTTTCATTTTCTCGACATCCACCTTCTCTTCATGTCATCGAAACCTCCCTTTCTTGAATGAGCAATCAAGGTGTGTTCAGAATCTTTATATGTCTCTCTTTGATTCAGTCTCAATTCCATGGCTTGAAGAGATCCTTGCAGATCCTCCTTCTTCAGTGTTTCCAAATCTTTGGTTTCTTAAATTGTTACTAGTATCCTATCATATTAACGAGTGATACTTTGAAGTATCTTTTCAACCTTTATTTGCTCTGTCAACGTCTTTCCAAAATTCTCCATCTGATTGGTTAATTCTTGAACCCTTGTGAAGAAATCTAATATCGTTTTGTCCGCTTTCATATGCAATATTTCATACCACTTTCTCAAAGATTAGAGGCACACCTTCTTGACCTTGGCATCTCCGCCATAGTATTTTTTCAGCATATCTCATGCTTCTTTCGAATTTGCAGCATGAGCTATTTTATCAAACACCTTCGCTTCAACATATTGGTGAATGTAAAATAGGGTCTTTTGATGATCGTTCTCCTTGGATTCCTTGTATACTGCCTTCTGAGCATCAATCACATTTTCTGCTAGCGATTGAAGTCCCTCTGCTACATACTCAGACATATCTTGAACATTAAAGATGAATCTCATATGAATGCATAATTTTTCCCAATTCTTGTCATCAAGAATTGGAAGATTTGTAGGAAAGTTGTTGCCGCCTATTCCAACCATAACTACAATCACTATTGAATTTGGATTAGAACCAGACTCTGATACCATATGTTGGTGTTATTACACCTTGCGAATGCAAAAGTTATTTGAGAGAAAGATAGAGAAAGTGTTGGAGTGGAAGGGAAGAAAAGAGAGAATACTGAATATTGAATGAGAGAATATTTTATTATGACAAGTTGTTACAAAACTACACAAGTAATTAATTTATATATCCACACAGATGTAATAACTAACTAACTAACTAAGATTGAATTAATACACAACATTTACAAACTAATTTATTAACTTATTTTAAATTAATATTTTTATCTATATATTTTTAATTCTAATTTATCTTTTTAATATTTTCTAACTAATTTAATTTATAAATTACTTCTAAATTATTTAGTTACTAATTAATGATATATTTTAATCAATTACTAACCTATTTTTAATTAATGAATTTAATAATAAATTATTATTATATTCTAAAAATACATATTTAAAAAAAATATAAATCATATTTAATTTATTTTCTTCTCATTTTATCCATAATCAATTACAAGTTAGAATTATTTTAACATCTCTTAATAAAACTTATTTTTAGAAAAAAAATTATTTTACCTATTATTTTTATCTAGCATTAGTTATGTTGATAAGCTTTACAAGAAAACGCCCCACATTGTTTTCTTTTAATACTCTAATTCATTCATAAGGTCGTATAAATGACCCAAAGTCAGCAATACAAAGTTCTGTCATAAAAACCATTAAAATTTACATGTTTTATGACAGAAAAATGACAGTCTCAATACATGAAACATAACCACCAAAACATAAAAATTTAAAATGGGAAAAAAGACTGCCCTCACATATCTAAACCATAAGGCCGGATGAGATTGAGTACAAACCCCCTACCTCAAATCTATGGTTGTCTTAGGAAATATCCAATGGTAGCTTAAACCAGTCGTAGTAACTTATTGAAAATTCTTCCTTTGTTTTCTTCCTTTTCCACCTCCACGATACCTGCTTGATTTCCTCACAAATTGAAGAGGGATTTGGGATTGCATCATTGAATATCACTTAGTTTCTTGTCTTCCAGACACACCAACAAGAAATCAGCCAAATATAAGAAAATGTTGCTCCCCATTTAACTGATTTAGACCAATCAATGAACATTTCAATATGACTGTCACCCATTGGTAAGCGAATCCCCAACCAGTTTTCTAAACCCTTCCATACCAGTTTGGTTTTTTCACAGCTTAGTACTATGTGATAGATTTCTTCCATTTCCTTAAAACAGAATATGCAAGATAATTTATGAGGGTCTACAATAACACCCATTCTGTTTAAGTTTCCTCGAGTAGGCAGTCTGTTCATTAGCAATCTCCAACCAAAGATCAAAACTTTGAGAGGGGCCTTTATCCTCCACATGATCTCTAATGCCTCCAAGGTCAAACTGTCTAAGTTAACCTCCTCCCTGCTTTTATTCCAATTTCTGTAACATTCCTTAACACTAAATGTTTTATCCACTTTCCTCGGCCAGATCACCTCATCTTCCTTCTCCCTGATCAGCCTAATGTCACTAATTATCATCTTCAATTCATTAACAGTGGTCTCATCTGCACCTTCCGAAATCACATTATTAGTCATACACTCCCAACTCCAAATATCATCCTGCCAAAGTCCACAATCCTTGACCAGGATATCCTGATTTGGGGAAGAGGAAAACAACAATTGAAATTGGAGTTTAAGGGCATTTCCACCAGTCCACTTTGAATGCCAAAAGGAAGTGTTCCTACCATTACCAATTTTCCAGATCAGTTGAGTAAAGAAACCTTGTTCATTAGAAGGTTTGGCTAGACAGACTAAATCCCTTCACCAATTAGACCAGTATTTAGTAGAACTCCTTTGTTGCTCTAAGAACAGGTTGTGAAAGTCTCCTCTATATCTTGCATTTATAATTCCTCTCCAGATTGCTTCTAAACCGTTTGTGATTTTCCACATCCATTTAGTAACCAAGGCCCTGTTGAATGTTATGATGTCCTTAATTCCTAAACCACCCTGCTGTTTGGATTTACACACCAGGGACCATTTAACCCATGATATACTATTTTTCTCCCCATCACCTGACCATAAAAATCTTCTCTGTATGGACTGTATTTCCTTCAACACTTTGGGTGGAGCAAGGAAAAAGGAAATGAATAGGTAAATTTGTTAAGACTGAATTGATTAATGTTACGCTGCCCCTATAGATAGAATCCTTCCCCTCCATGTTGCCAAACGATTTTTAAAGGATGTAATAACTAGATTCCAGAACGAATATGATTTGTGTTCCCCCCCCCCCCCCCCCCCCCCACCACCAGCCCTAAAAACTTGAAGGGAGATTGACCTTGTTTACAGTTCAGAAAGGAAGATGATGCTTCTGTCTGGTACCTTTCAACACCAAAGCCCATGAGCACACTTTTATTGTAATTTACTTTCAATCCAGATAAGACCTTAAAACCTCTTAGGATAGACTTTATAGCCCAGATATTTGACCAAGCCTTATCACAAATAACCAGGGTATCATCAGCAAACTGAAGTAGGGAAATGCTAGTTGTATTCTCCACCTTAATCCCACTCAGTAATCCTTGTTCCTCAGCTTTCTTGAATAAAAGAGCCATGCATTCAGTGATGAGCACAAATAAGAATGGAGACATAGGATTTCCATGCTTAAGTCCTCTCCACATCCTAAAATCTTTGGATGAACTCCCATTTACTAACATATCAGCCCCCTCATCCACTCTTGCCATTTAGAGCAAAAATTCATTGCTTTAAACACTTTGAAAAGGAATCCCCAGTTCGCTCAATCATAGGCTTGGGCAAAGTCTATTTTAAACATAAAACCTTTTCTTTTCTTCTTTGTAACATAATCCATCACTTCATTAGCTACAAGAACTCAATCCATTAATTGCCTTCCAGGAACAAAAGCAGTTTGAGATGGAGAAACCAGTTTATGTATGACTGCTCTCAATCTACCAGCCAGAATCTTTGAAATAATCTTGTGAAGGCATCCAATGAGAGCTATACGCCTAAACTCCTTCAAGTTTTGTGGGTTCTCAACTTTAGGGATTAGGACAAAAAAAGTAGAGCAAAATGTTTTAGAAAGAGAGGCTTTCTCATGAAATTCAGAAATGAAATTGGTGAATTCTTTCCCTACAATCTCCCATGTCTTCCAAATTAACTTCAAATTAAAGCCATTAGGACCAGGACTCCTATCCCCTTCATAATCCTTTATAGCTTCTACTATATCTTCTGATGTGAAGGGAGCAGAGAGACCTGCATTATCTTCCTCTGAGATTTTTTATAAAAAAGAAAGATCCATGTCAAAATGATTTGTTGGATATGACCACTGATACTTCTTAGCAAAATGTTCCTGGATCACTAGTTTCACCTTGTCCACACCATCATCTTCACCGAGTCCCACATTTAATGCTGATAAGGTATTGACCCTTCTCCTTTTATTGATGATTAAATGAAAGTATTTAGTGTTGTAATCTCCCTCCTCAAGCCATCTTGTTCTCGCTTTCTATTTCAATATACTTTCCTTGTATAGTAATTTATTCCACATAGACTCCATAGCAGCTCCTCGCAATCTCAACTTAGAATCAAAATTATCATCCTCCTCTTCTGTTAGGTTATCCTCCAATTCATTGATTTTCTTCACATTCTCCTCAATTTTAAGGTCAATTACTCCAAATTCCTCTAAATTCCATTTCCTCATACTCCTCTTCTGAATGAGAATACTTTCAGCATTACCCTGAACTCCAGATTGACCAATGGACTTCGAGGCTGACCAATCAAACTCTCCTCTACCCCAAATGCTTCTGACAAATTCTTCTCCTATTTCTTGACACTTTGTTTCTTGTAGAAGCAGAAATTCTATGTTACTTCTCTCTACAAGCTGTTTCACTCTTCTTCTTTTAATTGAAGAGTTACACCCTCTTATGTTGTATGTTGTTAGATTCATGGGACTCTAATAGATGTCTCCTTCAAAGTCTCTCTCTTAGAGCTATCTTGCTCTTCCATCCTTCTCAAAATGCCTTCAAGTGCTTCATCATCTTCATCACATTCGATTCCTAGATTCTTGAGAATTGCCCACACCTTGCCAGGAACATCTTCAATCCTTTTCTTCACTCTGTCATTTCCTTTTTCTACATCCTTATCTGATAGAGATCCGCAACATAAGATAGAACCTCCTGTGAATCTCGACTCGCTACTACTCTTCTGGGAAGAGATAGAAATTAAACCATCATCTGGCTCTTTTGTCTCCTTCATTAATTTCTGATTATGATTGGAGTGCAAAAGAGTTGCGAAGAAAGAAGGAGTGTAGGGATTCTGTAAGTTATCATAAATTTCCACCAAATATTTCTTTTTCCTGACCACATGTTTTGTTTCATGTAAATTACATTTAGTAGTCGGCCCAAGAGGGATAATGGGCCTTGGTTCCTCAAGTGTATCAGTACCCGATTTTAAACCCAATACCATCCTTCTTTTGTTGTTAGAATTACTTGAACTTAGATGCTCAGCTTCTCCTGGTCCCACTTCAAATTCAAAATCACTACTTCCTTCCCTCCTTCTGACCTGTCCTCCTTCCTCTTGTCCTCTCGAACCACTCAAAGCCACTTCAACATTTAATGCCACCTCCATAGCTGACTTTTCAGGATTCTGGCATTCCCCACCACTCCCTCCAAATAACACCTTTTTAGAAAGTTTATTTGTCTTTCCCATGTTGACATGATTACCACCTAATTCTTGAAAGTTGTTCTTCGTAGCAGACCTAGTAGCACTTTCTCCTAGCCCTTCTTCTTCTGGTTTCTGAGTTCCTTCTTCCTCGCCTGCGTTTTCTTCGTTAGTGGAGTCACCTTCTTCCTTATCGTCCTCATCAGTCTCTTCATCCGTTTCTTCAACCATGGATTCATCAGACTCATAGAAAATCTTCTTCTTAGATTCATTTAAAATGATTCTTTTTGGACCATGGTTATCTTCTACTAACTTGATACATAACAACACCCCATTCACTTCAACATTAACGACCTCATTTAAGTTGCTTGTGTAACTTGTTCTTATCAAGATCCTTGCCACATCAAATTTGGATTGAGATTCCGTTTCTTCATCACAACAAACGAAATCACCGAAACTACTTGTTATATACTTGAAAAATTCATTTTTCCAAGCATGGCAGGGGATTCCAAAACACTTGATCCATGTGAGCATCTCTTTGTCAACTTCTTGTGGAGACCATCCTCTTATGTCTTCAAACCAGTTCTGAAGCCATTCTTCTTCTTCTTTAACCAAATTCACTGTTGCATTCTCGAGGATGTCTTCAAGTAGACACATATTTGCTCCCATTGGGGTCACCTTGATTTGAAAGAATCCTTCTTTATGGAATATATCCTGAATGTTATAAGAGTTGCCCGATTTCTTGATAACACCAACGTAAGCCTTTTCAAATCTATTCATATCTTTGTCTTCAATCTTGTAAGAAAGCCCCCTTCAGTTTATCTTTGGACTCTTACTCTCTAGTGGTTTCTCCCCATGTTTCGGATATGATAAGTGTTTAGTGAAGGCATTGCCCTTATTCACTGCCTCCAAATAAGAACGACCTTGTTTGACCACTTCTCATGCTCTCTTTTTTTCAACTTCTGTATCAGTCTTCCTCCTTGGTTTTGGTTCGATTCCTACACCTTTTGTTACTCTCCTTCTGTCGAACCTAGGGATGTTTACATATATTTTCCTCCCAAAGATTTGGATGTTGTCTAACTAGATTGACAATCATCTATCATCTTCCACGTTCCTAAATCTAGCAAACCCATATCGTTTTCCTCTCTTATCTAGTTTAGCAGGTATAAACACTTCAACCAAAACTCCAAACTCCATGAACAGATTTGCCATTTCTTTAGCCTCAAAATATACAGGTATCTCCGTAAAGAAAAATGAACATATTCTCTCATTTCCCTTTATCTGCTTGCCTTTCTTTTCTTTCCACACAGAAAATCTGAATTTTCGCGCTCTATTTTTTCTATCCCCAACTACTTTTCATTCCAACATGTTATATAAAATCTTACAGCGAAACCGACCAACTTCAGATTGAAACTTAAACAATGCCAAGGCCCCTAGTCCTAAGACTAGGAGTTTAAGCCGAAAACACTGAACCAGTTTAATCCCCATTCCACAATTTTATTTTTAATAACCTTATACCTATTATCTCTGATGATCACTTACCAGTAGAGGTGTCAATTTAAGGGGCTGGGGCCTAAATTTCAAGGCCCCTAAAAATATAAAGGCCCAAAATTTTAAAAATAAATGAGCCCTAAAATATGTAGGCCCCCTAAATTAAGGGCCCCTAAAATTCAAGTAGGGCCTCAAAGCCCCAACATTTTCAAAACTTGATTTTTTTTTAAATAGATTTTTTCAATCAATTTTTTTAAAATCGTTTTTTTTTCATTTTTGGAAAAAATTGTTTTTTTTTTATTTTCGGAAAAAAATCAATTTTTTTTATTTTCGAAAAAAATCAATATTTTTTATTTTCGAAAAAAATCGGTTTTTTTCATTTTCGGAAAAAATCGGTTTTTTTATATTCTGAAAAAATCGGTTTTTTTTTTATTTTCGGAAAAAATTGGTTTTTTTTATTTTCGGAAAAAATCGGTTTTTTTTTTTATTTTCGGAAAAAATCGGGTTTTTTTCATTATCGGAAAAAATCTATTTTTTTTATTTTCGAAAAAAATCGGTTTTTTTTTTATTTTTGGAAAAAAATCAGTTTTTTTATCTTCGAAAAAAATCGATTTTTTTTATTTTCTGAAAAAAATCGTTTTTTTAATTTTCGGAAAAAATCGGTTTTTTATTTTTTTGGAAAAAAAACCGTGTTTTTTTTTTTTCGGAAATAGTCGGTTTTTTTTTTCTTCTAAAAAACCGGTTTTTTATTTTCGAAAAAAATTGGTTTTTTTTTTATTTTCAGAAAAAATCAGTTTTTTTTTTATTTTGGGAAAAAATCAGTTTTTTTATTTTTTGAAAAAATCGGTTTTTTTTATTTTTGAAAAAAATCGGTTTTAAGAAATAAACCGTTTTAAGAAAAAATCGGTTTTAGAAAAAACATCAGTTTTATAATATAAAATATTTTATTTCAAATAAATTAGATTTTGACCCCCTCATTTAAGCCCCATTAAAGACAAAAATATGAAGAGACTTAAAAATAAGGGGTCAAAAAAATATTTATTTTATAAGGGGCCTAAAAACTTAGGGTCAACAAGAGGCCTAATTATTGAAACTTTATCATTTGGGGCTTTTTTTTTGACACATCTACTTACCAGGTCATCAGAATTTGTGCATGTACATCAATCTCTTCTCTATCGAGAACTACTAAAGAAACAAATAGGAGGTTGTGCTTCTAGACCAGAATAATTGGGACAGAACGCCGCACATTGTTGACTCTTAACTATGACAATTCAAACTCGGTAATAAAATATGTTGCCACAATGCCACGTATGTGTTTGATGCGGTTTCTCGATCTTCTGAAACTCTTACTAGTCAAGGCCCATAAGCCTATATATATCTCTTCCAATCTTCACATATATATCACACACACACACATAACATACTAAGTGTTATTAAAGTGAGTTATATTAAGTTTATATATTCATATCATTCATTAAGCCATGGAGAAGAACTCAGTCGTTGCCTTGTCCTTCCTCTTCCTCGTTCTCTTTGTTGCACGTAAGTTAATCATTATTGTTTAGTTCAATATTCATTATTACTCAATAATTAATATTTGTTGTGTTGGTATCTGGATGCAGAAGAAACTGTGGTGACTGATGCAAAAACTTGTGAGCATTTGGCTGATACATACAGGGGAGTATGCTTCACGAGTGCTAGCTGTGACGATCACTGCAAGAACAAAGCGCACTTAATCAGTGGCCAGTGCCATAACTGGAAATGTTTCTGCGCTCAAAAGTGTTAAACTTGGATGGATGGATTGATTTTCCAACACAGACAAAGACGCATAATACAAAAAAATAAATAAATAAAATGCATGCTGTAGTACTAGTAGCTACCACTGCATCTATGTATGTATGTATGTGTCTTCTTTGAATCATGTATGTGTGTAATAAATATCGTGCATAACGTATTAGTTATCCACTTTATCATATGGACTAAAATAATTATTAATCAATAATTTTGTTTTAAAGTTTGGATACTAATTTTCCGTCCGTTTTGTTTGTTTTTTCAGCAATGCTATGGCACTCATTTTGACACTAATGTTTTTAAAATAAAAAAGTATACTTATGAATAATGTTAATACTCTATAAATAACTTCTGTTAACCGTGGTTTTAAGTGGTAAAATAATTTTTTAGTTAATAAAATATAATATAAATTTGGTTAATAAAAGATAAAAAATTAATTAATGAAAAATAAATGAAAAATAAAAGGATAGTTGATAGATTTATAAAGTTGATTAATAAAAATAAAGTTTATTATTAATATTGTTATAATATTTTACTATTTATAGAATATATATTTTTTTATTATTCACTATTTTTAAATGTTATTTTTTTATTCTCTGTCTTATATTTTATATGCCATTTTGAATCGCTGAATTAATCTAACTATTAAAAGAACAAAGAGAAAAAAAAAAATTTATAATAAAGTAAATATTTTGTTTTGCTGTAGCTTATTTTTTAAAACAATTTTTATCCATATTTTATTATGTAATTTTTATTTAATAACTTTCATTAAAACTGCTATTACCTTTTACATATAACCTATTATATTTTTTAAAATTATATTTAAAAGAAAAAGTCGTTTATATTTCCATTTATCTGCATTAAAAAAGCGGGACGCTAGCATTATTTAAAGAGAGGTATATGTATTAGTTTTAATAATTATTATTATTTTAATTATTTTCATTTTTTAAAATATTAAAATTAATTTAATTAATTAATTGAATATATACATAAAAGTATCTTAATTTTTATCAAATAAAAAAATTAAAAATTTATTTGATAAAAAATATTAATACAAAAAAAATATTACATAGTAACAAATTATATAGAAATGGATTGTGCTTTTTTCATGGTTTTTTGTTTTCTCATATGAAGAAAATAAAAGAAAATTAAAGTACATCTTTTGTTTTCTAAAATGAAGAAAATAAAAGAAAATTAAAATTCATATATATTGCTCCCTCTTTTTTATTTTTTTTAACTATTTGATTAATCTATCTGTTTAAAATTACACATGAAAGAAGGCGTGAGAGCAATAATTGGAAAATATCTAATTCCGTTATTTACGGTAATTGTTTTAATATAATAACTAAAAGTAAGAGGGGAACTCATCTAATTAAGGACTAAGTTGGATTGGATGATATCAATTATAACTTATAATCTATATTATCCAACTTATCAGAGCCAAGACTTGAAAATAAGGAATTAAAGAAAGTGACATATAAAGACATTTGGCCGTTTTATTATAACTTTATTAAAAGTGATTTTATTTTGTATTTTAATAATGATTTTTTTTTAATTTTATTAAATAGTAGAAATATTTTTCACTAATCTTTTATAAATTTAAAAACTAATTTTTACACTCAATAACATTAATATACATTATTAAAGATTACAAATATATATAAAATAATATAAAAGATATATTTCAAACATAATTTTAAAATTTAAGTACATTTTTTATAAAAAATTTAATATCTAAAATAAATTTTATAATTTTTTTTAAGTTTAAGTGATTTTTTAAAATTTAATATCCAAAAAAAAATTTCATGAAAAAGTATTTACATCAATTTTTTGTTTGAAATATTTTTAATAAATTTTTTAATAAATTTTATTTTACAAAAACTATAATATTATAAAAATCAAGTAAAATGTGAGGAAGATGGTATAGGCATAAGATGAATTATGCATCTTTAAACCAACGCCAGGATTTGAAGGAGATCCCAGACTTCAATTATCATGCTAAATGTGAGAAACTACAAATTGTTGATTTAAGCTTTGTTGATGATCTTTTATTATTTACTAGAGGAGATATAAGGTTTGCACAGTTGGTTATGAATAGGTTTAATGCTTTCTTAAAGTCCACTTTTTTTATCTTTTTATGAAATTAAGTTTACATTACATCAATTTTTTTATATTACAATATTTAGATTTGACTACATTACAAAAAGTGCAAGAACTGAAATAATGAATACTTAGGAAAAATAAATATTAACATAAAAGTAGCAATTATTAAAATTTAAAAAAATATATAAAGTGTTGTAAAAAAAAGAAGAAAATAATAAATTTTATTCTCAAATAAAATAAAAAATATATTAGGACTCTATACAATTAAATAGATTAATTTCCACAACTATAAACGGAAATATTCGATTTACAAAAACAATAAAAACAAAAACCACCGTAAAGCAACAGACGTGTCAAAATAAATGCGGTAAAAACCGTCATTTTTCTATTAACATTACGTCAGTTTATAAACCGCCATATTTTACTGTAAATAGTGGTGGTTTTATTAAACTCCATTTTAGTAAAGTGTTGTATTTTTTATAAACTAATCAAATAGTAATAGGACGGTTGAATGTCATTTGAGTTGGTTTATCATGGTCACTTTGATGATTCAAGGCCAAGTAAGAGTGACATACCAGTAACTGAAAGGTTAGTTTCTTATAGCTGAATTAACATTCAACATTTTTAATCTCTTGAAGGTATCATAACCTTTTGATTTAATATATTTATTTAAATACAAAGATACTTGAGCTTGGCAATAGATAGTGTTTTGAGTGATCAGCTAGTACCATCAGAGCCAAAATCTAGGTACTTTGTACATATAGTTAACCTTTTGATTGTTTGAGAAAATTTAAATTTATGGTATCTGTCATGGTCGTGTTTTTCTATTTGTATGAAGTGTTGGATGCATCATAAAGTGACACCCATGAAAGAAGTTTTGATTTGTACATTGTAGCTATCTTGTTCAAGATATCAATCCGTGAGTTCAAGTTTTACTTTCGGTTCTATATTTATATAATACATACACTTGTTGAATTTGCGGTCTTCAAATTTTTGCCTAGGCTTCAAAAAATTTCTGGCTCCGCCACTGCACGAGACTCTATGTGAAGTCTAGTAAGTGCAAGGTATATTTTGGAAGCATGGAGGAAAACGTAAGCCAGAGAATAACAGAGCTGACTGAGTTTGCAATAGACCCTCTACCCTTCAGATATTTAGGGATACCCCTGACAAGTAAGAAGTTAACTAGTATTCAATGCATCAGCCTGGCCAAAAAAATTGGTGCTAGAATTAGACATTGGAGTGCTTTACTGAGCTACTCAGGGAGAGTCCAGCGTATTAAAAGTATTATTTTTGGAACAACAAATTACTGGCTGCAATGCATACCTTTGCCTAAAGGAGTTACATAAAGAGTTGAAGCCTTGTATAGATCTTTCTTTTGAACTGGAAAAAGTGACTATAAGGAAGGCATCTGTAGCATGGAGAAAAATTTGTGCACCTAAGAAACAATGGGGTTTAAACGTTTTTTTTAATAAGCAATGTGATTAAACATTAGCACAAGGAGTATTAAAACCCGAATACAAGACGCATGAATATTACTTCCGCTTTAAACAGACTACAGAAGCGCAAAACCAATCATATAACCCACATTAATTCTTAACTGAACTAGAAAAAGACCACTTCCAAGAAAGAAACTTGATAGCATATAACATATCCGCTACCGACACCAGCTTCTCTTTAAAAATCAGGATGTTTCTACTTAACCAAATGCACCAGACTGTTGCTACCCAAAATACTGCACCTTTATCGTTACCAATCTCTTTCGATGCAGACTGAATGTATGAAACGAATGAACCAAAACAAGAATATTGCACTGGGACTTGAATACCAGTCCAAAAAGAAACGGCCCTCCAAACTGCTACCAAAAACTCACAGAAAAGGAAAAGATGAGAAGTAGATTCCTCCACCATATTACAGATCGAACACAACAAACTCGACTGCCCAAAGCTAACGTTCCTCCTCACCAATTGAACTTTCGAAGCAATCCTATCCCTGAAAATTCGCCACATAAAAACTTGAATTTTCGAAGGCAACTTAACCTCCCAAACAAAATTAAGAGCTGACTGCACATTTCCGTCAGAATCAAACAACAACGCAGCAGAATTAAAACTCTCCGCAAATATCTTGTTATAACAGTCAGTCACCGAGAATGAAGTCGAGCAGCCGGAATTCCATAAAACAACATCATTATCATCCTTCGAGGGAGACAAAGACACAAGCAAGGCGTTCAAATCCTCGAGCTCTCTTTCCATAACAGAACCAGCAGGGCTAGGATAGAACTCCACCTTTCAATTCCAAGAATTATCCCTCCAGAATCCTGCAGAATAGATGGAAGAACATGAATTCTTCGAGAACGAAAACAAATTAGGAAATAAAACCTTTAGGGAACAATCTGCCAACCAATTTCAAGGCCAGAAAGACAAATCTGCTCCGTTACCAAGAGTACACGAAAGATTATCTACAAACAGATCATTATCAGAGACTTTGTCGTAACTAATCGACTTTAAGTCTCTCCACCAAATCGAGTCCTCCTTATTCCCTCGATGCCCATCAAAACTTAAAACAGATAAACTCAATCCATTATTTGCATACCTAGCCTTCAACAGCTTGTGCCAAATCACATCCTTATCTATCAATATTCTTCACTTCCATTTCAACAATAATGACTTATTGAAACAAGATAAATCCTTAACACCAAGACCACCTCTATCTTTTGAAGAACAAACCGACCTCCAGTCCACCCAATGAATCGACCTTTTCTTCGAACAACCTCCTCATAAGAAGTTACTTTGAATACTTTGAATGACCTTGATAACAACCTTTGGTGCCTTATAAAAAGAAAACGAATATAGAGGCAGCACATTGAGAACATACTTAAACGTGATAGCAATGGTTGAGTGGAACCAAGCACCTATAATTAGGTTGCTGTGGAATTTAAGTAATAAAGAGGAGAATCTTTGGATCAAATAGATCCATACCTACTATACGAAGAAGGATGATTTAATGTGTGTGCCAATAAATTCAACTTATTCTTGGATACTGAAGAACATTCTCAAACATAGGAATGTTGTGCACGGTATGCAAGATTGGCAAAATGTTATGCAGACTAAGAAGTTTAACATGAGGAAGTTCTATTATGTGCTCTTAGAACAACATCGGCAAGTTCAGTGGAGGGGGCTTTTCTATGATAATGTTGCAAGGCCTAGAGTTTTGTTTGTTTTTTGGCTTGCTTGCCAAGATAGGCTAGCAACAAAGGAGAGACTTCATAGGTTTGGCATGCTGGGAAATGATAATTGTAGTTTGTACGTAAAAACTGAAACTATTCAACACCTTCTATTTGAGTTCAAGGACATGGCAAAATAGTGGAACTATATCATGGATTGGCTGCAAATATCACATGTTCCAAAGGAGTGGACACAAGAATTGAATTGGGTGATTCATACTAGCAAGAGTAAAAATTGGAGAGCAAAAGTCCTAAGGGTTGCGTTTGCAGAGACAATTTATGAATGTTGGAAGTATAGGAATGACAAGGTTTATGGCAATAGTGTAAGTAATATCAATATAGGCCAAAGAATTATAGATATACTAGTTTATAGATTATGGAAAAACCCAAACTACAGGAGCATGGTACTCATTTGTTGATGAGGTAGTTGGTTTTGTTGTTTCTCATAGGTATGTTTTGTTGGTTGTTTGGCTGGGCCTTTTGGGTCGCTTTGTACATAATTATTTTGGTTGTATAAATATTTATTTCTAAAAAAAAAAATTTCACACGAACGACATGACAATCAATTTTAAAATTTAATGTATTTATATCGTTTACAAAAAGTGGGATCATGGACAAAATATATAGCCAAATGATTATCACAATATACACGATAGATAGAGTCGCAGGATCAACATGTAAATAAACTAGGAGCAACATGTAAATCTACCAGAAGATAATGTAACCACTGGACTTCTCATATAAAACTTGCCAGTGCTATATATTCAACCTTTGCTTCTTAAACTTTTATGAAATAAAAGAGAGGCTAAAAAGACAGAATATTCAACAATATAGACTTACAATAAATTGGTTAAGTTTATCAAAATATGAAAATTGAATGTCTGGGCTAGTGATAGTAAGGTATAATAAGTGGCCCATAAGGCACATATATGTTTAATGATTAGGGTAGAGAGGGCTACCTTTAGAATTTAACTTGATGGAAGGATTATATGGTGTAGAAGCAGAGACACACATACATGTTTTAAGGGTAGAATCTCGCGTGGATAAATGAAAAAATATATCGGGAAATAGGGAAATTCAAGACAAATGAGGGGCGTCACATGCTCCTACCAATGAGAAAAGTCACACATTATCTACACAAATATCTTAACAAAGCTAAATTATGTTAGGAAGGTAGTAAGTAATAGGCAAAATATCCTTTTTGGTCCTTTAACTTTATCTCGGGGTTCATTTTGACCCCTTTACTTTAAAAAGTGTCATTTTAGTCTCTTAACTCTTCAAAACATTCCATATTAGTCCTTTTGTCTTATTAGCGACGGATTTAGCGACTGATTTTTGATTTTTTTCGTCGTTAATAAGACGAAAAGGACTAATATAGAACGTTTTGAAGAGTTAAGGGACCAATATGACACTTTTTAAAGTTAAGGGACCAAAATGAACCCGGAGGTAAAGTTAAAGGACCAAAAATAGTATTTTGCCTAAGTAATAATATTTCTAGCCCTAGACCTATTTTTACTGTTTGACTGGCTTGTCAGGATTGGTTGGCCACAAAGGAAAGACTCCATTTAGACAATGATATCTATTAATTTTATGGACAACAAGAGAGTTTGCAACATTTATTCTTCAAATGTTTAGAGATGAGAAACATTTGGAAGAAGGTTCTTGACTGGTTGCATATTCTATACATACCAAAAGTTTGGCAAAAACAAATGCAATGTATCATCAATGGATGCAAAGGAAAGGGCTGGAAGGCTCAAATTCTGAAATGTGATTTTACAGAAACTGTATATGAAAGCTGGAAGTGTAGGAATGCTATTTTTTTCGAAACTCTTATGCCAAAACAAATATAGATACTCATACTATTGATGTAATTATGTATAGAAGTTGGACTAGGGCTAAGCTTATAAGTCAGATTGTTCGTCTTATGATGCCTTAGCTTTAGGATTTAGTCTTGGTGCTCAGGTTGTAAGTTAAATGGATTATTTGATCTGTTAGTTTGTATTTCTTTGGTACATTCAATATATATATATATATATATATATATATATATATATATATATATATATATATATATATATATATATATATATATTCTTTGTTTAAAAAATAAGAAGCTAAATTATTTAAAAAATAATGTACTCCTTCCGTCCTAAAATATAAGAGAAAAACTCAAAAACACATTTATTAAGAAAAGTCAAAAACATAATAGTTTGACTAAGATTTTGTTGAAAAAATTTGTTTTGAAAGATGTAAAAACAATTCTAATTGGTTGTTGTTTATAGAAAAGAAAAGAGAGAAAACAAATTAAATGTAGCTTGCATTTAATTTTACCTTGAAAATGTTGAAAGTTAATTTTTTCTCTTATATTTTGGGACAAGAAAAATGCATTTTTTTCTCTTATATTTTGGGACAGAGGGAGTATTAATTAGTAGATCGAGTGTTTGTTTATAAATATCACATTTTGTATATTATTTAGAACACAAAATCAACCAAACAAAATATTTACACCTTTTTTAAGCACTTTATACTTTTACTTTAATTTACATTTATGCATTTCTCATCTATTAGTCGATATCTAGGAAAACATTCAAGTTCACATACAAATATTTTTTAATAACAAATATATATATATATATATATATATATAGAAGAAATGGTTAATAAGAATCCACTAAAGTACAAAGAGTGTACTACCAGTCAACCACAATATATCAAGTTGATACCAATAAACTCAAAAAATAAAAATATCTAAACAAACAAAATGAACAATCAAAGCACAATGAAAAAACACAAATACATATGAGAAAATGGCCAAAAAACAAACAATTGAAAAATAATAAACCAAAGAAAAACCCCACCATCAACAGAATCATAGTTCCCCGAGAGAAGAATCAAGAACATTCAACCACAAAATCTAGCACTACAAAAAACAATACTTTTTATAACAAAAATTTCACCTCGAACATGTAAAAAACCGAGTGTATAGATCTTAAGAGTGACATGTTTAATTTTTTTTATTTAAAAAAAAACCATCTCCCTCGGTTTTATAAAAAACTGGTGTAATATAGCTATAAGTGAGCGCCATATTTTTTCCATAAAAATAATAAACTTATTACCTCGGTGTTTTTGAAAACCGAGGGAATATAGCTATAAAGAAACACGCTTCGAATCCCTGTAACCGCATTTAAGATTTTTTTCAATGATTTCTCACTTGGCGCCTTCCAATCTTCCCATTTTTTCTTAGTTAATTTTTTTTTTTCATTTTTTTCTTGTTAATTAGTAATTCTCAAAATTTTTGTTATCAATAAAATCGAATAGGCACTAATATGAAAGTAAATATTTCATTAATTAAAAACAGAATAACAAATAACTATTCCACATATTCAAAATTTTGGCTCCACTCAACTTCAATAGTATCACTATTAACTCTCTCTAACTGAGAGAAAAGTTCAGAAAGAAGTCTTCCATATGGTATGAGGAAAGTCATTTCCTCCCTAGAGATGATTATCATTTCCCTTAAGAAGTTAAAAATCGTAAGAGGAAGACTAACTCTGATTTTCTTGGTAAGAAATAACAAGAGATGTTTGTCATCCCATGTAAGTGTTTCTAGTTGTTTCTCTCTTGGACGGAGATTTGACTCAAGAAGTTGATACAAAACTTTTCCAATTGGTAGTAGAGTCGCATGACTGATGAGATTATCGCAGTTGACATAAATTAGGCGAAAGTGATCTAAGTATACTTTGTTGAATCTATAATGTTCAACACAACAACCTTCCTCTTTATAGTTTATTGTCTGAGCAATAAGTGACTGAGTAATTGTGATAGGAGAGCCATTGACATATGAGTGGATTGATTCAACATCATGACCAGATGGCCCAACAAAGGTATTTAACCATAACTCATTAACGAGATTAATGTAGATGAGTCCATGAAGAATGTCAAAGTAACCATTCAACTTTTGTTTGCGAATAATTTTCCTTAGGTCAAAACCTTTGTCTTTCAAATCATCGAAATCAACAAATTTTTCATTGATAATGAATAAAAGATTTTCATCTAAGGTTGTTGAAGACATTTTTGAAGAAAATAAAAGACTTTAAAACTAGGTTTGAAGACACAAAGAGGTGGATATGAGACGTCGAAGCTACAAATAGTGTTTAAATAAAGTGGTGAATAGGAGGTGAAACAATCAGAGAAGTTCAAACGCCTCCTTGAAAATCCAAAAGATACGTTACTTTTTTGAATATGGATGATCATTGTTATTCTAATTATATGATTCTAATGCGCACCATGATTTTTTTTTTTTGAAATAGAAGCCACATATTACCCGGACAATAAACTTTTTGTATCGGTAATTCAAAAAATCCGAGGGGAAAAACAATTCAGGAACATTTTTTTATTATTATAATTCTTTTTGTAAACTAAATGATATATTACGTCGGTTTTCTTAATAACCGAGGGATAAAATAATCATATTTTACTATAAAAACACTTGTTAAACAAATTTTACCCTAATCCACCGCTCCAAACTCGAACGCATCATTCTTTTGGGATCCATCTCACAAAATGGTGTTGATGTTATTGTATTTAGAAGTTTGAAAAAGTTCTCTATGATGGATTGCAAGTGCAGGTTTTTTTTTCAATAGTTGGAATAGATAATTCCTTTAGAAGTTGGATGCATTCCATGTTTGGAACAAATAACTCCTAGAAATTGGATGCGTGCAATATTTGAAACATATAACTTCTTACACCAAAATTCTTCTTTTGTTGTATTATTGTTTTTCAATATTATGTGTAAACAATGTAATTTATAAAAAAAATCATGTTCACATCGGTTTTTAACAAAACCGAGGGGATAACTTAGCATGATAATTTTAGATATTGATTGTCGTCCTTAAACAAATCTTTGTCGTCCATTTCATCATTATCAATGCTCTAGACACTATCATTATGGATCCGCGTGAAACATAAAAAATTCTCATTATAAATGTCTTCTGATATCTATAATTGATAAAGAAACATCATGAAGCGCTTGAAACTAACTACATCATCCACTTTAACTTTTGCCATTAAGAGTTCTCTATGATGCATTGCAAGTGCAGAAAATTATCTGGGTTTAAGGTTTGTGTTTTTAAATATTCATTTTAGCATAAAATTATTTATTTTTCTAACCCTTTTTTGTTTTATATCATAAACAAATAACTACAAGGTGAAGCATTTGACTTGCTCATATATCAAGGAGTTGAAGATCCCACATATGATCTTCAGGGATAAATTAATTTTTATTTTAATATTCTGTGTAAACAATATAATATTCTGGGTAAACATTGTAGTTTGTAAACAAATTATTTTTATTTATTTTCTATGTATACAATGTAGCGAATTTCAATTAAAAAATAATCTATCTTACCCCTAGGTTTTATTATAAACCGATATGTATGAGGCACTATTTTTGTAAATAATAAAAATGTAAATGTTGGGGTTCGAACCCAATTGTAAATTAATTTATCCTTCGGTGTTTAAAAACCGAGGTGATAAGCTGTTACTTTTCATGACGCCATTTGTTACCTCTCTACTACAACCGAGGTAAAATGGATTTCTCGTCTGACGTTAAAATCACTTTTTGTATTAGTGTAGGTTAAAGAATCTGTTGATCATTATTGATTTAGACATATGATAGAATTCTCAAGACAAACAGAGAAAACACAAGAGTTGATAATCGACCTACCAGGATACAATTTCTAAGACAAGAATTTTTTTTTCTTTCACGTTCTTCACTTTTGATGACGAATGAGAAAAAATAATATTATTCAAGGATTTCCAAATTGATCCCCCAAATCCTATTCCCACCACAAAGAGAGATAAACAACTCAAAAAGAGACATAAGATTCCTATGAAAAACTAATTACAATTTCAACCACTTAAAAAAATCTTATATAATACAATTGAAGGAACATTACAAGCAAAAATAAATTAAAAACTGACTCTACCAACCCTTACACATAACACAAGAAACCTAAGTTGGATCCATTAAAACCCTATGTTCAAACACATTTTTTTTAGTCGAGATCGTATCTTGTAGAAGTTGCCAAAAAATCCACTTTAGATTCCAAACCATAACAGCATCCTCTCACAAACTAATCTGACTCACAAACCAATATTATTGATAATAGATACTAAAGAGCGTAGGGAATCTAATCTTGTTGCAGATGAACCCAACCCATAGATTTTCTCTGAAAGACGTGTGAAACCCATATCACACTCTCTTGCTAATATTATCCACAAATCAATTAGAGGAATCATATGCTTTCACTACGCCAAAATTGGCTTTTCGCATCGCCACAAAGACAGCGCTTTTTGCAAAAAGCGCTGCTATAAGTCTTTAAAAAATTTCGCTAAAAAAAAGCGCTGCAAAAGACAACCTTTAGAAAATGCCCTAAATTGAAGCCACCTTAGAAAGCGCTTTTTGAAAAGCGCTGCTATAGGTATTACCTTAGAAAGCGCTTTAAAAAAGCGCTACTATAGGTTAACCTTAGAAAGCGCTGTTATAGGTCTTAAATTCTCCCCACTTAAGAAAGCGCTTTCTAAGGAAAGCGCTCTTAGAGGTAGCACTTAAGAAAG
Source organism: Lathyrus tuberosus (assembly GCA_022829125.1). Lineage (NCBI taxonomy): Eukaryota > Viridiplantae > Streptophyta > Magnoliopsida > Fabales > Fabaceae > Lathyrus > Lathyrus tuberosus. The sequence continues at coordinate 4,286,316 of JALAZF010000503.1, read as the reverse complement.
TGCTTTTTGAAAAGCGGTCTCTAAGGTCAATTATGAATTAAAATATAAAACACATTTCTAATCATTTTCAGAAATTTCTTTTCATTATCTTCTCTCGACCGTTTCTTTCTGAAACCCTTGTTTTCGTTCATTCTTGCTTTCGTTCTGAAACCCTTGCCATTGCCATTGCCGTCGTTCTGAAACCCTTGCCATTTCCATTGTCGTCGTTCTGAAACCCTTGCCATTTCCATTGCCGTCGTCCATTGCCGTCGTGAAGAAGAAGACGAAAACGAAGAAGAGATACGTTGTTGTTGTTGTTGTTCTTTCTTCTTGCATTGTCTTGTTTCTTACATTGTTCTTGTTTCTTACATTCTTGTCGTCGTTCTGTTGTTGTTGTTGTTGTCGTCGTTCTGTAATAGTTAGGTCGTTCTTGCTATTGTTGTCGTTCTTGCTGTTGTTGTTGCTTCTGTCAATTTGTTTCGTGTTTGATTGCTCGAACCAATTTTGAGGGCCTATTCGTTTACGTGACTGAGATTCAAATTCAAGCACCTTGTTTTTTTTTGTTTTTACAATTGGTTCATATGCTGTTTGAACTTATAAATTTGTTGCTTGTGAAAATAAAGATTCCTACTGCTGCATTCGGTTGCGTATTAACCTTGAATCGAGGTATTACTTTAGCAGCATTCAATCATGGTTATGTATGTCAATTTTGGACTGATATTTTAGTTTTGTATGGAAATCTGTACTGCTACATTGAGTGTAGACCGATATATTAATGTTGTTGTTTCAATTGCAGCTTCATTGCATTGCCATTATTTATCTCTTACTGTCACTTACCATTTTTTTATATATACTATTTGGTTTTGAAAATTGGAAAGCTTAAAAGTGAAGGGTTGATTTAGTTTTTCTATATAGGATTGAATTATTCATAAAGCACGTTTGGTAGGTGCATGTTTACTTGTTTAGGTATTGCTTAGATTTGAATCTTGTTAGGTTTAGGACGAATTGCTCTAATGCTTGGTTACTTGTTTAAGTATGCTAGGTTACTTATTTAAGTATGCTTGCTCTTGAGTATTTGGTCAAGTACTTGGGATATGTAGGTGTTTACCTCTAATTGTTGCTTGTTTGTGATTACATGTTGCCACTTATCAAGTTATGACTCATAATTGGTCAATTAATGATATTTCATTCTATGATACGTGTACAGGGGGATCTTGGTAATTCTAACCTATCTGGACACTGTGTGGGTCTAGAAGTTGTTTACATCTCTACAGGTAATTAGTTGTTCTCTCTCGCCACTGTAATTAGTCGTGCTTTGAATGAACTGATATGATGGGGTTACTAACTTATTGAATTTTTCTATATATAGGGGTTACTTGTGATCAAAGTGTGAAAGTCGGATCGTTTCCCTATAGGTAAATATTTTTTATTTTTGTTTTTGTTTAGTTTAATTAGTATAACTATGGATAAGAAATGGATGTCTTCAAGTCGATTGTCGAAAGAGTACGAGAATGGGGTATCAGAATTCGTTAAGTTTGCTGTTGTGCACGCCAAAGACCCCAGTCGAATGGTATATCCTTGCTTGGGTTGCTGTTTTGGGAGTCGGGTTGACGCGGTTCAGTTGGCATCGCATTTAATGAGGCGTGGAATTGATAGAAGTTATACATGTTGGAATTTGCATGGTGAGAAGATTAATGGGAATGTTGAACCGGGGGATAATACGACCTATGCTTCAAACGACAATGGCACAGATACATACAATTCTGATTGAGTTGAAGAGATTGCAGAAGCACTTGAAGAAGATCTTAAGGATTATCCCAAAATGTTTGAGAGGTTGGTAAGCGATGTAGAGAAACTGTTGTATAATGGTTGCACTAAATTCACAAGTTTGTCGGCGGTATTAAAGTTATACAACTTAAAGGCGGGCAATGGATGGTCGGATAAAAGTTTCACAGAGTTATTGGCCCTTATGAAAGATATGCTTCCAGAGGATAATGTTCTTCCCAATCGAACATATGAGGCCAAAAAGATGTTGTGCTCTATTGGCACGAGATATGATAAGATACATGCATGTCCAAACGATTGCGTTTTGTTTTGAAATGAGTATGCATCATTAAATGAGTGTCCTACATGCGGTGTCTCTCGATATAAGAAAAAGTTGTCTCCAACAAAAGTCTTATGGTATTTTCCTATAATTTCGAGATTTAGACGCATGTTTCGTAGTGAGACCGATTCAAGACACTTGACTTGGCATGCAGATGAAAGAATTATTGATGGAAAATTTCGACATCCGGAAGATTCACCACAATGGATGAAAATTGATGATGATTATCCTGAATTTGGAAAAGAAGCAAGAAACCTTTGCTTGGCATTATCTACTGATGGAATGAACCCACACGGTCTTCAAAGTATCTCACATAGCACTTGGCCTGTGATCATAATGATTTATAACCTACCTCCGTGGCTATGTATGAAGCGTAAGTACATGATGTTATCTATGTTAATTTCTGGGCCTAGACAACCAGGGAATGACATAGACGTATACTTGGCACCCTTAATCAAAGATTTAAAGTTTTTGTGGGAGAACAGTGTGGAGGTTTATGATGGGTATAGGAAAGAAAGTTTCAACTTGAGGGCGATGTTGTTTGGCACAATTAATGATTTTCCAGCATACGGAAATCTATCAGGGTATAACATAAAAGGTCAATGTGCGTGTCCTATTTGGGAAGATAAAACAGATTGGACGCGATTGGAGTTTGGTCAGAAGAATATCTTTCTCGTTCATCGTAGATTCTTAAATTCTAATCATCACTATCATGGGTGGAGAAAAGCATTCAATGGAGAGCCAGAACAAGGTAAAGCTCCAACTATATTGACAGGTGATCAAATTTTTGAAAAGGTGAAAGATGTGAGTACTCAGTTTGGAAAGCCTTTTGCACATACACTTGTCAAGAGTGGGTGGAAGAAGAGGTCAATTTTTTTTGAACTGCCATATTGGAAGTCGTTGTATGTAAGACATTTTCTCGATGTTATGCGTATTGAAAAAAATGTATTTGACAGTGTTATTTGTACGTTACTCAATATACAAGGAAAGTCTAAGGATGGCCTTAAAGCAAGAAATGACTTGATAGCGATGGGGATAAGAACTGAATTAGGACCATTGAAGAAAGGAAAACGAACATATCTACCACCTGCTGCGTATACTCTATCTAGAAAGGAGAAAAAAGTATTATGTAATTTTCTAAGTGAAGTTAAAGTTCCAGAAGGATACTCTTCAGATATTAGAAGACTTGTGTCTATGAAAGACCTCAAGTTAAAGAGTTTAAAGACGCATGACTGCCATGTTATAATGGAAAGTTTTCTACCAATAGGTATACGTTCTATTCTGCCAGAAAAAGTAAGAAGCACAATAACTAAATTGTGTTTTTTCTTCAAGTCAATTTGCAGTAAGGTGATCGATCCTGCGATCTTACCAACATTGTAAAAAGAAATAGTTATTACTTTGTGTGATCTTGAAATGTATTTTCCTCCCTCGTTTTTTGACATAATGGTTCATCTAGTTGTTCATCTGGTTAAAGAGACACAATTGTGTGGACCGGATTATATAAGATGGATGTACCCTGCTGAACATTATATGAAAATATTAAAAGGGTATGTGAAAAACCGAAGTCGACCAGAGGGTTGTATTGCCGAACGATACATTGTTGAAGAAGCGATTGAGTTTTGTACTGAATATCTGTCCAATGTACAATCAATTGGACTCCCCAAATCTCATATTGTCGAAAAAAAAGAAGGAAAAAAGTTAATTGGAAATGAAGTTATGACAATATCAAGGGTCGAACGGGATCAAGTGCATTTGTATGTTCTGCACAATGAGAATGAGGTTGAGCCGTATGTTGAAATGCACAAGGATGTTCTCTGAGGTTTAAATCCGAATAGAAATGAGAATTGGATAGTACGAGAGCACAATCGAAGTTTCATACCTTGGTTTAAGGATCATATTTATTCAAAGTATTATTCAGATCCCGCTTCAATAACATAAAGGTTGAGATGTTTAGCATATGGTCCAAGTTTGGTTGTGTTTTCTTATAGCACATACGCAATTAATGGATACACATTTTATACCGAAGAACAAGATGATAAAAGTACTATGCAAAATAGTGGTGTCGTCGTGGTAGCTGAAGCAATGCACATTTCAAGTGTGAAAGACTTAAACCCCAAATTTACAAATCTGTCATATTTTGGGGTTATCGAGCGCATTTGGGTGTTTGATTATGAGAAGTTTCAGATTCCTATATTTCGTTGCAAGTGGGTTGAAAATAATAATGGCATACGAATGGATAAGTCAGGATTTTTGCAAGTGGATCTTAATAGGGTGAGGTACAAAGATGAGCCTTTTATTCTAGCCTCTCAAGCTAAACAAGTATTCTATGTCACTAATCCGACAAGTACAAAATGGTCTATAGTGCTTTTATCTAACAAAGTAATTGATGAAAACATTGGAGATCAAGGTGATATTGATGTTGATATTGAATCATTTACTAGAAATGATCAAGATGAAAATATTATAGCGAATGAATCATATACTAGAAATGATCATAATGAGGGTATTTGGATCAATCCAACCGTCCGTGTTGTTAAGAGACGGGTAGAACATATTCCAACTAAGAAAAGAAAGAGGCGTTAGTGAAAAAGGTACTAGTTATAAAATTATAGCTTATATCATTCAATAATATTAATTAGTTGTCATGTTATATATAGCTTATATCATTCAATGGATTATGGATTATGGATTTTTATATTTGTCATTTAATTTTTGTTTTTTTCCTTCTTACAGGTCAAATGGCTAGTAACCAGGAAGACACACACGAGACACATGATACAAATGAAGCTCAGAATGAAGCTTCGAATGTAGAAAGTGAAATAAAATGAGGAATAACTATTATGAAGTCAATCATCCGTGCTAAAGATAAAGGGATCAAATTTGATGTACATTGGAGTGATGAGAACCAACTAATTGAGCCTAACGGTTCAATGTTGTCTTCATACATTGGTTCACTTGTCCGTCAGCATATTCCAATTACCAGTGATAATTGGAGGAATCCATTATTGCAAACTGGTAAAGATAAGATATGGATTGAGATACAGGTACTTACCAAATATGATTGATGTTATTAGATTTTTGTTGACGATTAAGTCTTTAATTTACTTATACTAACACACTTTATGTTTATATGTGTATGTTTTTTTGTAGAGGTCCTTTAATATTGATGAAAGCCGGAAAAAGTATTGTCTTCAATTGGCCAGAAAGAGACACAGAGGGTTTCGAGCCTTATTATAAAACAAATATCTTAAGGATGAGGAATTTTTTTTTGTAGAAGTAGAACTTCCACAGTTGTATGCGGACTTGATTACACCGGAAGAATGGGGCACTTTTGTAGCCAAACAGAAAACCAAAAAATTCAATGTAATGTTATCTTGTCATGTCTATTAATTATATTATATACTTGTTGCATTAGTTTGTTCTGATATGACTTAAACTTGTTTATCCAGGATTTGAGTGCCATTAATCGCCAAAGAGCATCAAAACCCGTGTATCCATACAGAAAAGGGCGTTTGCGATATGCACGGTTACAACAAAAATTGGTAAGTATATATTAATGCTATGATTTTATTAATTGTATTATTGTGTTATAATTGATGAACTTATTATTTAACTAAATGTGTAGTTAGAAGAGACGAAAAGCGAAGAATCATCACTTCCGGATCATGTTTTGTGGAAGGAAGCTCGTGTGGGTAAGGATGGAGTTGTTAGGGAAGATGTTCAACATGTTTATGATGAATGTGTAAGTATAACATTATGTCTTTAAGTTAATCGAAATTTTATTAAAATATAATTAATTTTTAATCCCCACTAATAATTTTTGATATGTCAATGAATTTCAGGAGACTCTATCTAAATCCTTAACCACAGATGAGGAGGATTGCAGGAGCATTCTTAGTCGAGTACTAAATGTTCCTGAGTATTCCGGTCGGGTGAGAGGTAAAGGATTTGGTGTGACTCCATCTTCCTTGTATAAGCAACCAAAAAGAAAAATCCCAGCAACCAAGAAGTCATGAAATCATTGGAGGAACTAAAAGCGCAAGTTCGTGAATTGCAAAAGGATAAAGAGAGATATGAGGCGGAAAAGCGCGGTTCCGGGTTGAAAGATACTAGTGACATAGCTAGTATCAATTGTCAAAATAAAATTCCCGAGGTAATTAGCACATATTTATTTTAATTAAATTAACACATTTATTTTAATTGACCTTTATACACATTAACATTTACATATTTATTATTGCTTCAGGGCATTTCATCTTGTCAGCTGTATTTGTCGTTACCGATTTATCGCATGGTTGGCAAGGGAAAAGTGCATAACAAAGTCGGAGAGTTACTTCACCAATAGGTTCGTTTGTTGCATGGCCGTTAGACCTCATTTCCATAGATGATGAGGTATGTTGAAAACCATTACGAATCTCTTAGTATTCAAATGTCAATTCTGAACCATTATGAAAATCATTCTGAACCATTACGTACATTTTTTTACATGGTAATGTTAGACTCCTACAAAACCCGCAGCTAAGGATAAAAGGGTTTTGCGGCAAAACGAGTCTGTTTCATCACAAAGAGAGGTACATTTTAAGTGTTATTCTATTATCCGAATTCAAAAGTTTCATGATTTTCTACTTTACCTAACTAATATGATTGTTAGGTTCCTGCTCAAACTTCACAACAGGCCAGTAAGAAAAAAGCTCCTATTAGGACCGTGCAGGCAAAAAGAGCTCCTCACCGCTTTCAGTCGTGTCTTAAAACACTTGTGGCAACATCAGATATGATGGATGGTGTTATTCGTCAAATAGACATGGACGAAGGTGTTTTTGGTTTTCCTCATTCCGAGATAATCGGAAGAGAGGACATGGAGCAGATTTTCAAGCATCTTGAATTAGGCATCGGTGTTATGCATTCATACATCTGGTACTCCGATCAATCTATTATTTATTTAGTCGAACATTTTATTTACACATTTCAATGAAAATAGTCTAATGTTTATTATGTTTTTATTTAAGGTGCTTGTATAAAAAATTGATGCGCGGAACGCAATTGTCAAACATATTTCGTTTCTTGTCTTGCACCTGTGTCAATGCACCTGCAATTGGTATGAATCCACTTTCAGTAAGAGACCACTTAATTGAGAGATTTATAGCCAGCAAGACAGAAAGTTTGTTTCTTTTACCGTATAATACTGGAAATAGGTAAGATTTTCATTCTAATTTCATTCTAATATTTGTATCTTTTGCGTAGAAATTATCCATCTAAACTTTTGTTATATTTTATAGTGGACACTGGTTGTTGGTTGCCATTAATCCTACAAGAGAAGTGGTCTATTATCTGAATTCATTGGATCATGATTGGTCAACACATGAGAGTATGAAGGATGTGGTTGATACGTAAGTGAGATTGTTCGAAATATTCGTGTGTATTTGTATATTTAATTATTTCTGTGAGATTGTTCTAAATTTACGTTTTTCTTTTATAGAGCAATACTAGTATACCGAGCACAAAGAGAAGCTCGAGTAGCACGGGCTAAAGCAACCAGCGTTACATGGGTCAAAGTGGAGGTATATTAATTTTCACAATGTTGCTTATTAGTGATGCTACTTGATAATACAAAACAACTATATATTAATTCTTATTTGTTTGTCTATGTGTAGTGTCCTCGTCAGTGTAATGGCATAGACTGCGTGTATTTCGTTTTGAGGTTTATGAGAGAAATCCTTCAAATTGATCGATTAGAGATTCCTATCATGGTATGCATGGATTTATAACTTAGGATTTATTTTAATATTTATCGGATATGTCATATAATTTATTATTTTAAACTAAATAATGCATATTTTGTTTTGTTATGTAGTACTTTGATGAATACGCGTGTTCTCATTACACGAAGGATAAATTGCAAGAAATTAAGGAGGAATTGTGCGAATACTTTATTGGAAAAAGAATCATATAAGGTATAGTTTTGTGAATGTATAGTCTTGTGAATGGTTTATTTTATGGGATTGTTCTCTTTTATATATACTTTTTTCTTTTATATATACTTTACCATTTTTATCAACTTCTTCAAACCATTTTTCTCTTCTCATCATCCACATAAAAACTTCTTCTTTATCATGGCTATCTCCGATGATGTTCTCAGAGAGTGTTTACCGTAAGTTGTTACTGAGTTCCACGTGCTTGCTATTGATGATAGTCATGTGGATCGTAAGGTTATTGAAAGGTTGCTTAAATTCACCTCTTGCAAAGGTAATAATAAAGATGATTAATTTCATAACCCTTTTGTTTTTTTCATATGTTTTTTGTTCTAGTTGGATTATATTCTGAACTGTTATTGATTGTTTTTTTTTTTGTTGCAGTGACTGTTGTTGAGAGTGGAACTAGAGCTCTACAGTATTTTATGGGATTGTATAGTTTTGTGAATGGTTTATGTTATTTATGTGATTTTGGATTGTAATTGTATAGTTTTGTGAATGGTTAATGTAAATGACTTGAATTATAATGGAAATGGTTTATGTGGTTTATGTGATTTATGGGATTAGTGGAAATGGTTAAAGAATCATACTAGAAATTATTAATGAAAATGTGAATTATACAGGTTTCTGCATAAAAAATGGTTAAAATGAGATTTTTAAAAAAATTCATTAAAATTATACGTATAGAAAAGACAGCGCTTTTTAGAAAAAGCGTTGCCTATAATTCACAAAAGAAAGCGCTTTTTTCTAAAAAGCGCTATCTAAAAGTATAGAAAAAAATTCATTAAAATTATAGGTATACATTAGAGAGCGCTTTAAAAAGCGCTGTTTAAAGGGGGACAAAAGAAAGCACTTTTTCCTGTAAAAGCGCTCTCTAAAGGTATAGAAAAAAATTCATTAAAATTATAGGTATACATTAGAGAGCGCTTTAAAAAGCGCTGTGTAAAGGGGGACAAAAGAAAGCGCTTTTTCCTGTAAAAACGCTCTCTAAAGGTATATAAAAAAATTCATTAAAATTTTATACGTATACATTAAACAGCGCTTTAAAAAGCGCTATCTAAAGACCCACTTTAGAGAGCACTTTTAAAGGAAAAAACGCTGCTAAAGGCCTACTTCAGAAAACACTTTTAAAGGTAAAGCACTGCCTAAAATAGGCCTTTAGCAGCGTTTTTTCATAAAAAAAAACGCTGTCTTTACCTACGACAGCGCCACCTTAGGCAGCGCTTTTAAGCGTTGTTAAAGGCTAAAAAAAACGCTGTCGTAGCCTTTGTTTAGCATAGTGTTTAGATCCAATAAGAGACACACATTTTCATCCAACAAGGATGAATAACATGAACACTACTCTTCACACCACTCCAAAGAAACCTTCTTTAAATCCCCCATTAAAATGGTATACAATTATTTCAAAAGATTTAAAATTTTTTTTGGTATAAACTAGAAATTACACATTAGAATTTAGTCGAACCCTAATTCAACTTTATAAAATCAACTATAAAATAATGTTTATCTCCACTTATAAATATATCTCAAGATAATATTCCATTTGATGTGAGACTCTTTTATCAACAATCCAAATCCAATTATACTAAGCGTGATATGATATTAAAGAATCTCAGATCAAATATGATATGAATCGGAGATATGTTTATAAATGGGGCAATAATCATCTTACAAACTCAATTCGTAAGGTTGAGTTTAAGATTTAAAACTATCAAATTAAATAAATAAATAATATCGTATTAGATCATATTGATATTTTAAATTTGACTTGTCAAATGATATTTGAATGAAATCAGTTAAATTAGACTACGTAATTATTTAAGCTTTGTTTGATATTTTGGAGAAGAAAGAGGAGGATTTTGAAAGAAAAATAAAAAAATTGAGTGAAAAAAATAGAAGGATTTAGATGGAGAGAATTTGAAAAAAATTTATTATTCAAAAGTTAAAATTTCTCTAATTTTTTTATGTAATTAAATTGCTATAATTTAGAAGAACTAAAAAATATACCGAAGAGGATGTTTGAAGAGTTTTGAAAATTTTATACAAATTATTTAAATATAACTTATGTTATTATAAAATTTTAAAAATTAAAAATATACTATTAATAATTTTTTTATTATTTTAAACAAAATTATTCTTTTTAAAAATATTGAAAAAATTTCTTTCATATTTTTTAAAATATTTTTGAAAGTTTTTTCTTTGTCTCTTCTCCACTCAAACAAAATCTTTATCTTCTTTGAATGTTTTGATCACCGCTGGCCGCCACCACTTCATAGAATTATTTATTATTTATTTGCAAACTCATCACTACCATGATAAGCCTTTTGACACGATTATCCCAAACAATTCAAATGCAGAATTCAAATTGAAATTTTAAACTGTAATAAAAAAATCAAACGGCGATTGACTAACAAGTATGCCTAACTATCAAAAATAGATATTATAGTTTATCTTTTACTATTATATTTACTCAATAATAGTTAAAGAAAGAAACAAATTTCTTAGGTGTCAATTTTTGTACCTAACATAACAAAATTGGATATATACTCTACTAACCCGTTAATGCTATATTTGATTTATCATTTTTAATTATTTAAATAATTTAAAACTTTGAAGCTTTTAATAGATTTTAATATATGATAATTTTATTAGGGTAAATAAGAATTCTTCATTTAAGGTTATAGGGCTTGTTTTTTATGGCCGATTGACTTTAAACTATGTTTGGATTAATGACAGAGTAGAATAAAACACAATAAAATGTAGAGAAGTAGAACGAAATGAATTGTATAAAAATTTTATTTTATTATTTATGTATTTTTAATAATATAACGGAATGAAATATATCAAATTAGTTTATTCTATTATATACATTCAAAATTTGGTAGAATGAAAATTAAAAAATTTAATAGAATAAGATCATATTTCATTCTCCTCCATCTATTATTTATAAATTAAAACAATAAAATTTAATTTAATATCATTAATCTATTCCTTTCCATCAATTTAAGCATATCCTAAAACAGATAGATAGAAGAAAAAATATTACATGCTCATTGAAAAGCGCCCACGAATATATAATTATATGAATATTTTAAAAAATATTTATTATTAAATTTTACTTAGCAGTGGAAAAAAGAAAATTTATATTAATTAAAATGGAATTTTCGGTTGTTTCAGAGTTGTTTTCGATAAGATCTGAACTTAATATTTAAAATGATAAAGAATATGTGTGTCTAGATATTATAGATGGTGGAGGCAATCAAGAGAAAGAAGTTTAAAGAATTTTAAAGTTTTGTTTGTAGTCGGTATTTTAAAATTTAAATTAACTTTAAAATAATTAATTATAAAATACTATATGATGACTCTTATACACACGATGCACAATCACGGCCGCTGATGATGGCTCTTATGCACACGAAACTCATTCTATCAACAATAATAATTCTACCAATAATAACCATTACTCTAACAACAATTCCCAAAAAAATTATAAAACTGACATGCTCGATGCATTCTTCATGCACCCCTATGATATCCTTGACCATGCCATCGTCACACATGCATTAACAAATCAAAATTATCACACTTGGTTCCGTTTTATTCGCGTCGCCCTTCGAATGAAAAACAAATTAGGGTTCATCTATGGAACCCTAATTCGTCATGCTTCTGAAGAGTGGAAATCTATGGCTTGGGACTGGTGCAACACCATGGTCATGGCATGGATCACCGATTATATCAGTCCAGATATCGCAGATAGCATTCTTTGGATGGAAACAACTAAGGAAATTTGGGATGAACTCAAGGAATGTTACCATAAAGGGGACATTTTTTGAATTTTAGAATTACAAGGAGAGATATATGCATGTTGACAAGGAGATCTTTCTACTACTCAGTTCTTCACCACCCTCAAGAAAATATGGAAGGAGCTAGATAATTTCCGCCCTATCCCCTATTGCACATGCCCTACTCCCTGTTCTTGCAATCTTCTTTCAACAATAAAGTTACAGAGACAACGATCACGTAATACGCTTTCTCAAGGGCCTCAATGAGCAGTATGCACCGGTTTGGTCGCAGATCATGCTTATGCAACCCCTCCCTCACATCAACAAAGTTTTTTCAATGTTGATACAACAAGAATGTCAACATGATTCCCCAAGTGATTCTGACAAAATCATTGCGCAACTCAACAAATTCCAGCCTAAAAATCGATCTCAGGATTCAACTTTCAAAGCTTCTAATTCTGGAAGAAGCAAAGGTTTCAAAGTATGTTCATATTGTAATAAACCAGGGCACACAATAGAAGTGTGTTTTAAGAAACATGGGCTTCCACCATATCTAAAAAAATTGAATCTAGCACAAACTTCTGAAGAGAAAAATGACGGGTTCAACCAAGATCAAGACGAACCACCTCTTACTCATATTGTTTCTATAATATTCACTCCTGACCAACAAAAAGCACTCATGGCTCTTATTCAACAAGCACATTCGTCTCCGTAGGCTAGCATTCACCAACTGCATACACACATACCAGAACCTTCAGGTAAATCTCACCCACAATCTTATTTTTTCTGACAAAAATGCTTGGATTTTGGATACTGGACCACTGATCATGTGTGCCACTCCAGTTCCACGTTTAGTCATCTTGTAGAAATCAAACCCCTTACTATTAAACTCCCCAATGGTGCCTTCGTTAAAACTTTTCACTCAAGTACCATTCACTTTAACAAACATTTATACCTGGATAAGGTGTTGTACATCCCCGACTTTCATACCAATTTAATTTCCATACCCCACAAAACTACTATATTGGACTGTGCAATTTATTTTGATTCCTCCAAATGCTTGATACATGGGAACCATACCCTCAATACGATTGGTACAAGTAAGCTATTCAATGGGCTATACATGCTTAATCCCCCTTTACTTAGTGTTCAAAACAATAATAATTTATAAAAACCTATTGCTAGTTGTACTTCTGTTTACTGTAATAACATAGTGAATCACTATGACCTATGACATCTTCGTCTAGGTCACCCTTCACATGACACTATCACACACATTAATAAAGTTTTTTCTTTGCATTTAACTACTAAATCATCTTCAGTTCGTGATACTTGCTTTATGGCAAAACAAAAACGAATACCTTTTTCTAACAGTATAACTACATCAAATGCTTCTTTTGACATTGTCCACACGCACATTTGGGGTCCCATATCTACCCCCTTTATGCTTGGTCACAAGTATTTTCTAAGCATAGTTGATGATCATAACAGATTTTGCAGAATTTTTCTTATGAAACTTAAGTCTGAAACTTTATCTTTAATCAGATCGTTTGTTCATTTCATTCAAACTCACTTTCAACAAACCATCCGGGCGATCAGATCTAGTAATGGTCTTGAGTTCACCATGAAACTTATTTTTACCAAAAACATGGGATCATTCATTAAACCTCTTACCCGGATACCCTTCAACAAAATGGGATTGTAGAACGTAATTACTAACGCCTTTTGAACGTCACTCGTGCTCTTCTTCTACAATCTCATTTACCTAACAATTTTTAGGCCTATGCCCTCACTCATGCTATTTATATTATTAATAGGCTTCCATCAAAATTTTTAAATTTTCAAACTTCTTTCCAAGTTATGTACAACATCATACACGACTACTCAAAATTAAAGTTTTTTGGAAGCTTAGTGTTTGCTTGCACCCCTAAACATAATAGAACCAAACTTGATCATAGATCACGTAGATGTATTTATTTAGGAAACAAAGATGGGGTCAAAGGATACATCATATATCAACTCCAATCTAAACAAATATTTATATCCAAAGATATGTTTTCTTTGAACACCTTTTTCCTTATATCACTACTAACCATAAACATACACCTACGCCCATTCCCCCACCTCCACCCACTGCTGAACTTCCCTTTGAATACCTTAAATATCATCCTGCCCTACCAACCAAAACTATTAATAATCCTTCACAACACACACCTTATCCCACCAGTACAATATGTAACGCCCCGATTTGTTTAATTGTATTTATTTATTTCATTTATGTGAATTTTGTGAAATGTGTGAGTTTATTGTATTTACCTACTAATTGAGTTAATTGGTTAATTTCCTTGATAGGTAAAATATTTGCATTACATTATATTTTTCTTTTTAACTTTTATTGCACGATATGTTTTTCATCGGTATGTTTATTTTGTATCGCGTTTTGAGAGCGTTTGGGAGATATTTGGGCGTAAGGGTAAAATGGTCATTTGATTAGTTAGATATTTATATAAAAAGAGAAATAGAGAGAAAAAGAGAGAAAGGAAAAGAAAAGAAAGAAAATAGAAGGAAAAAGAGAGAAGAGTAGAAAGAGGAAAAAGTGAAGAAACTCCGTTTCAATCGCGATTAATCGGGTAAGGGTGAGAAGTTTCGATTATATCTTGCTTGTATATGTATCTGTGTATGTTTTCTTGGATTGTTTTGGTTATTTTCTTCTAGTTTCAATTAGGTTGGATTTATGAACAATGAGTAGAAATCGATGAAATGCATGCCTAAATGTGTTATAACATGTTGTTTTGGGTCTTTGAGTGCAATAATATCATGTGGGTTAAACGTTTTGATCATTTTTAGGTCCCAAACACGTATTGGGAGAATTCTGGTTCGTCCAGATTCGCCAGGCGAGTTAGTGGCGAGTCCGCTTCACCAGGGATTCGGCAGGCGAATTTGTCTGGGACAGCAAAATATTGTTTTCGTATTTTCGTCATAACTTTTGAACCGTAAATCCGTTTTGACCCCCGTTCGAAGCGTTGGAAAGCTAATAAAATATTCGTTCTATTAAAAATGGTTTGGAGGGCAGTAGAGGAATTATTTAAGTCGTGTTTTTGTAAAAGTGTTGGTTTGTCGGGTTTTTATCGCATTAAATGCGTGCGTTTGGTGTTTTACCGTGTGTTGTGCTATTGTTATATAATGTGGAGCTTTTATGGGGTTTATATGATGTTGATGCATCTGATAATTATGTTGTTGTGTGGTAAAATACATTGTTTGATTGAATATCAATGTATGTTGTTATGATGTTTTGTGGTTTATATATGATGTTGAAGCACGTGATAAGTTGTTGTAATTGTTGTGGTTGATGGTGAGTAATTCTTGATGTGAAGTGATATGAGTGTATATGCTAAAATGCTAATTGTTGTGGTTTGTGGATTATGATGAAATGCATTGTTTTGGGTTTGATTGCAATGCATGATTATTGATGTTGGAATGGTTCACATGGATGTGTATATGTATGCATTTGATTGTCATGAGTCATTGTATGCCAAGCATCATGATATGCATTCTTGTGATGTCGTGTGCCCTAGTGAGTATGAGAGACGAAATGATTCCAGAGGGAATCTGCTATAACGGTCGTGAGCCTTATACCGAGAGGACCTAAAGCGACGTTATAGACAATCGTAAGCCTTATACAAAGAGGACCTAAAGCGATTGGATCGTGAGCCTTATACCGAGAGGACCTAAAACGATCCATAAACGTCGTGAGCCTTATACCAAGAGGACCTAAAGCGACGGGGAACATCGTTTGCCCGACGGGGAGTTACACTAAGTAACAAGCGATGATTCCAATAGTTCCTGAGTGAACTGATGATGAGATTAATAGATGGATGGTACCGCATTGCATTTGCATAGAGTCGTTGTGTCAGTCTCTTTGCATTTGCCTAAATCATGAATGGATTGATTATGTGTGGAAAATCATGAATTGATTGATTATGTGTTGAGTTTGTGATTGGATTGGTGAATTGATGTGCATATGTGATAAATGCATTGGTTATGGATGATATGTTTTATGTATAGACATATGCTATGTTTTGTGGGGATGTTGTACCTTAGAATGATTGTATTAATTATCTATGGTATGCTATACATGAATATATGTGATATGGTGGTGGTGTGTTTCCATATGTCATAACTTTGGTATGCCTTATGTGCGAATATGTGATTATGTTGGTATAAGTGATATATGTTATGTATTTATGGCATGCAATATGTATTAGTATGTGATGCTTGTGGTGAGAATAACTATGCATGTGAATTTTTATGTGTTTGCATATTATTATGCAATCTTGATTTAGTTGTTATTTCTCACCCTTCTGCTGTGGTTTGTTGCTCTATGAGGCAATTATAGATTTGTGTCTTGGAGGCTTTTGTGAAGCTTAGTTCTCCATCCTTTTGTCGGTCTGTCTGCTCTGATACGTAACACGGGAGTCGGGGAACGCTTTTGTTATATATGTATACATTTGTTGGATATATTTTGTATTACCTTTGTATGAATATTTTGAGGTTATAAAATAATTTATTTTGTAAAACAAGTCAGTTATGGATCTTTCCGCTTTATTCCATAATTGAACTTTCCATTTGTTGGAAAAAGTTTCCTTTTTATGTTTATTCCATTTTGTGTTATGTATCAGATTTATGAGCAGGGATTGTGTTTTCTTTCTTTAAATGTGGCATCCTTGTTTCTGTCGGAAAAATAAATTTTTATTTACTCTGATTTAATTATGTAATATTTATTCGCGATGAGAATTGGGGTGTTACATTAATGGTATCAGAGCAGATCGGTCCGTCCGACCAAGTTGTTGAGTCAGTTGGTGTGACAGTTGAATACTCTCGATGTTGTTTGTTCCTTAGTACGTGATATGTGTGTGAAATACTGTCAGTACTTTCTGGTTTTTCTAATCCCTGTCTTCAGGTTTGAGAATGAGATAAGTGGGGGAGAAGCTGATGCTTCTCCAAGTTGCTTTAGTTATGGAGCGTTGGCTTGGTGTGTCGCTATTTGCCAGATTGTAAGTGTTGTTTGGACAGTGTTGTTCCCGGTTCCGAAGGGAATGCGGAGGTAAGGGTTATGTCAACTAAGGATTTGTGCCTTAGGTATTTTTGTGCACAAGATGCAAGAAATGCTATTATAGTTTGGTAAAGACGGTTTATGCCCCATCATGATTGTCGGCTGTCTATTGACAAATTGAGGAACTGATCACCCTTAATCTCTTGTTGATAGTAGACGAAATTATGTTGGATGGAATAGACGTGTCTTTTCGGCTTTGATAGTGTGTGTAATGAATTGTTTGGAATTTGAAAATGTGTTGGTTTGGAAAAGTTGGATTTTGAGGTGTGGAAACCATGAAAAACGCAGCAGAAAATTCTGGTTCTGGTGCGATTCGCCAGGCGAATTAGGTCTCGCCACTTGTTCGCTAGGCAAAGTGTTGGCGAAGAGGGATTCGCCAGGCGGAATTCTAAATCACCAGGCGAAATTCAAGAGGCAGAACATGTGTAGCTACTAGAAGTTTGGGTTTTAAAAAAAAATCAGGTTTTGCCTCTGGTTCGCCAGGCGAAGGGCTGGCGAAGAGGTATTCGCCAGGCGAAATCCTTACTCGCCAAGCAGATCTGGCTGTTTTCCAATAATTGACTTTCCTTCAAAAAATTCATATCTTTTGACTCGGGGGTTCGATTTAAGCGTTCTTTATATCGATATGAAGCTATGAAAGTATTCTATGCTGTGGAAAGTGAAATTATTGTTTATGAGACGGATTAGAGGTTTTGGTATGTTGGTCCAGTTGGGAAGTTATTGAGAGAGAACGATTGGGTATCGTTAATGGTTGTTCTCAGAGAGTAGAGTGTGAACTCAAATTTGACGAAGGTGAAGATCTGAGGTTTGGATCTGCTAAGTGAGTAGAAAAACTCTTAGGCGATGAAACCTAGGTGTTTGTTATATTTGTGATAATAGTGTTCTGGAATTGACAGGAAAGTCACAGTGAAGGGCTGCCAGTTGTGCGTGATTTCCAGATGTGTTTCCGGATGGGATATTGGATGTTGGTGTTAGAATTACCCAGTGAAGAACTTTGCAAAAACTTTAAGAATTTATATCTTTTGGAATTTGGTTGGAACGTTCGATAAGAGTGGTGAATTTTGTGAGTTGAGACTTTGATCAATTTCATGTGACTGGTTAGGTTTGTTATCATCGGAATAGGTTATTATTTACTCGATTAAGCTTGTATGTGAGTCTGGACAAGTTTGGATGAGGGTAGGTTTGGATGGGCATTACAATGTACAGTGATGTTGTTCGGTGTTAGTAATGCGTCTGGAATGTTTGTGGAATATATGAATCGTATCTTCCATATTTAATTGGATAAGTTCGGAGTGGTGTTCATTGGGGATATTCTGATCTATTATAAAATCAGAAGGAGAGTATGTAGGGTGTTTGAGAATCGAGTTGCAAGCGTTGACAAGAAAGGAATTTTTATGCTAAATTATTCAAGTGAGAATTTTGGTTGAAAAGGTTAGTTTTCTTGGATATGTTATTTCCGATTAGGGTATTGTTATGAATCCATCGGAAATAGATGCAGTTCTACATTGAGAGATTCCAAAGTCGGTTAAGGTGATTAGAAGCTTTTTGGACCTTAGTGGTTATTACCGGAGGTTATGGAAGGCTTTTCCAAGTTAGCATTTTCGTTACTTCAGTTGACTTATAGAGGGTAAGTCGTTTGCTTTGGATGTTTATTGTGAGGGAAGTTTGAGAGGGTTAAAGTAGAATTTGTCTACGGCTTTAGTTTTGATTTTGTGTGATCCTAATAAACCGTTGGTGAGGTATTGTGATGTGTCCTTGATGATTTTAGTCAGTGTGTTAATGCAAGATGGTAAAGTCGTGGCTTATGCTTTACAACAATTGAGGATTCATAAGAGGATCTATACTATTCAAGATTTAGAATTGGTTTGCGGTTGTATTGTGTTGGAAAATTTGGAGGTATTATCTTTATGGTTTTGAGTTCGAAGTGTTTAGTAATCACAAGAATATTGAGTACCTAGTTGGTCGGAAGGAATATAGTATGAGACAGCGAGGATGGTTGGAATTTGTGATGAGTTGTGACTTTAGCTGGAATTATCCTATTGGTAAAGTTAATGTCGTGCGTGATGAGCTAAGTCGAAAGTTTTTATACATGTCTGTTTTGATGGTCAGGGAATTAGAATTATTTGAGCAGTTCAGAGACTTGTGTCTGGTGTGTGACTTGATAGAGTTCAAAGGTTGAACAGTTGAAAACGGTAGAAATGATGAGACCGTGGGATGTTCTATAATGGAAGTGATAGGTGGAAGGTTCCAATATTAATCATGTACTAATATGTAAATGGATGTATTAGTTACATGTTTGGTGGGTAAATCACAATGTTGTTGTATTAATGTTATGTTTGGTATTCTGGTTTTTTTGATGTTGTTGAGACGACGTGGTGTCGTGGGACTTTAGGTTCTTGTCCTTGTTGTTGCCTCGTTTCCATGGTGATGGTTCAAGTGCGGGTAGCTAATTCCTTGTGGGAGATTAGGGGAGTGTTACCTGGGTGTTGGCAACATGGTTTTCTTTGAGTCGTGAGTTAGTCGTCAAGTGCATTGTATGGTCTTTGCATCTTGTCGTTGTAGTTGTCGTCATTGTCGTGTCGTTGTTGTAGCTATTGTTAGCAAGACGGTTTGTCAGTTTGTGTTATTCGTGGCGTGCCTAGTGTTGGCATGTTAGTTGGTTAGTCGGATGCGAGAGTCGTATCCGAAGTTGTTCGTCTCAGTTATATTTTCGAGGACGAAAATGTCTAAGTGGGGGAGAATTGTAACGTCCCGATTTGTTTAATTGTATTTATTTATTTCATTTATGTGAATTTTGTGAAATGTGTGAGTTTATTGTATTTACCTGCTAATTGAGTTAATTGGTTAATTTCCTTGATAGGTAAAATATTTGCATTACATTATATTTTTCTTTTTAACTTTTATTGCACGATATGTTTTTCATCGGTATGTTTATTTTGTATCGCGTTTTGAGAGCGTTTGGGAGATATTTGGGCGTAAGGGTAAAATGGTCATTTGATTAGTTAGATATTTATATAAAAAGAGAAATAGAGAGAAAAAGAGAGAAAGGAAAAGAAAAGAAAGAAAAGAGAAAGAGAAGAGAAGGAAAAAGAGAGAAGAGGAGAAAGAGGAAAAAGTGAAGAAACTCCGTTTCAATCGCGATTAATCGGGTAAGGGTGAGAAGTTTCGATTATATCTTGCTTGTATATGTATATGTGTATGTTTTCTTGGATTGTTTTGGTTATTTTCTTCTAGTTTCAATTAGGTTGGATTTATGAAAATGAGTAGAAATCGATGGAATGCATGTCTAAATGTGTTATAACATGTTGTTTTGGGTCATTGGGTGCAATAATATCATGTGGGTTGAAGGTTTTGATCATTTTTAGGTCCCAAAAACGTTTTGGGAGAATTCTGGTTCGTCCAGATTCGCCAGGCGAGTTAGTGGCGAGTCCGCTTCGCCAGGGATTCGCCAGGTGAATTTGTCTAGGACAGCAAAATATTGTTTTAGTATTTTCGTCATAATGTTTGAACCGTAAGTCCGTTTTGACCCCCGTTCGAAGTGTTGAAAAGCTAACGAAATATTATTTCTATTGAAAATGGTTTGGAGGGCAGTAGACGAATTATTTAAGTCGTGATTTTGTAAAAGTGTTGGGTTGTCGGGTTTTTATCGCGTTAAATGCGTGCAGTTGGTGTTTTACCGTGTGTTGTGCTATTGTTATATAACATGGAGCTTTTATGTGGTTTATATGATGTTGATGCATGTGATAATTATGTTGTTGCATGGTAAAATACATTGTTTGATTGAATATCAATGTATGTTGTTATGATGTTTTGTGGTTTATATATGATGTTGAAGCATGTGATAAGTTGTTGTAATTGTTGTGGTTGATGGTGAGTAATTCTTGATGTGAAGTGATATGAGTGTATATGCTAAAATGCTAATTGTTGTGGTTTATGGATTATGATGAAATGCATTATTTTGGTTTTGATTGCAATGCATGATTATTGATGTTGGAATGGTTCACATGGATGTGTATATGTATGCATTTGATTGTCATGAGTCATTGTATGCCAAGCATCATGATATGCATTCTTGTGATGTGGTGTGCTCTAGTGGGTGTGGCCGACGAAATGATTCCAGAGGGAATCTGCTATAATGGTCGTGAGCCTTATACCGAGAGGACCTAAAGCGACGTTATAGACGACCGTGAGCCTTATACAAAGAGGACCTAAAGTGATCGGATCGTGAGCCTTATACCGAGAAGACCTAAAGCGATCCATAAACGTCGCGAGCCTTATACCGAGAGGACCTAAAGCGACGGGGAACATCATTTGCCCGACGGGGAGTTACACTAAGTAACAAGCGATGATTCCAATAGTTCTTGAGTGAACTGATGATGAGATTGATGGATGGATGGTACCGCATTGCATTTGCATAGATTCGTTGTGTCGGTCTCTTTGCATTTGCATAAATCATGAATGGATTGATTATGTGTGAAAAATCATAAATTGATTGATTATGTGTTAAGTTTGTGATTAGATTAGTGAATTGATGTGCATATGTGATAAATGTATTGGTTATGGATGATATGTTTTATGTATAGACATATGCTATGTTTTGTGGGGGATGTTGTACCTTAAAATGATTGTATTAATTATCTATGGTATGCTATACATGAATATATGTGATGTGGTGGTGTGTTTCCATATGTCATAACTTTGGTATTCCATATGTGCGAATATGTGATTATGTTGGTATAAGTGATATATGTTATGTATTTGTGGCATGCAATATGTATTAGTATGTGATGCTTGTGGTGAGAATAACTATGCATGTGAATTTTTATGTGTTTGCATATTATTATGCAATCTTGATTTAGTTGTTATTTCTCACCTTCTGCTGTGGTTTGTTGCTCTATGAGGCAATTGCAGATTTGTGTCTTGGAGGCTTTTGTGAAGCTTAGTTCTCCATCCTTTTGTCGGTCTGTCTGCTCTGATATGTAACACGGGAGTCGGGGAACGCTTTTGTTATATATGTATACATTTGCTGGATATATTTTGTATTACCTTTGTATGAATATTTTGAGGTTATAAAATAATTTATTTTGTAAAACAAGTCAGTTATGGATCTTTCCGCTTTATTCCATAATTGATCTTTCCATTTGTTGGAAAAAGTTTCCCTTTTATGTTTATTCCATTTTGTGTTATGTATCAAATTTATGAGCAGGGATTGTGTTTTCTTTCTTTAAATGTGGCATCCTTGTTTCTGTCGGAAAAATAAATTTTTATTTACTCTGATTTAATTATGTATTATTTATTCGCGATGGGAATTGGGGTGTTACACAATACCTCAACCAAACATTCATTCCCAACCTAACATCACTCCAAACACAACTCATCCCATTGATATTGTACCTACAAATCACATTCCATCCCAAACTTCCATTACTCCCAATCCAATTCTTCCAATTACCCAACCTACTAGAAAATCAAATTGTGTTACCAAACCTCCTTCATATCTACAAGAGTTCCACTATTCTCTCATTCATGGACCCTCTACTCATATGCCAACACAAACAGGTAGTTCTTTATATCCCTTATCTAATTACTTGTCTTATGATAATTTATCTAATGTGAAAAAAATGTTTTTCCTTAAATTTATCTCCCATATATGAACTTACTTCATACTCTACCGCTATCACTGATCCTAATTGGAAAATTGCTATAGATCTTGAATCACAAGCCCTTGTTAATAACAACACATGAGAGTTCGCTCCACTCCCCCCCCCCCCCCCCAATAAAAGAGCTATAGGTTGTAAATGGATATTAAAATTCACTCTAATGGCACCATAGAAAGGTACAAAGCCCGTTTAGTGGCTAAAGGTTTTACTTAAACTGAAGGGCTTGATTGCCATGAAACTTTTAGCCTGATTCTCAAAATGACAACTATCTGAACTCTCATTTTCATTGCCTCCATCAAAGGAAGTCATTTACACAAACTAGATAATAATACAGCTTTCCTCCATAATAACTTAGATGAAGAAGTCTACATGACCACTCCTCCCGACCTTAAGCTCCCTCCAAAAACATTATGTGTAACACAAAAAGTCTATCTATGGCCTAAAATAGACTAGTAGACAATGGAATAACACCCTCACTCACACTCTTATTGACTTACACTTTACTTAATCTAAAGCTAACTACTCTCTATTTATTAAAAATAATAACTTACATTTTACTGTTATTCTAGTCTATGTGGATGATCTTCTTCTTGCAGGAACCTCATTATCTGAGTTTAACAAAATAAAAAATGTTCTAGACAAGAAACTTAACATTAAAGACCTAGGTCACTTGAAATATTTCTTAGGTCTGAAAAATTGCTCGATCTTCACTAGGCATTTCGCTATGGCAAAGAAAATACTGTTTGGACCTTTTATAGGACAATAGCCTATTCGGAGCCAAACCTGTGTCAATGCCAATGGATCCCACACTGAACTTGAACGCTAGCCCAACAAACCTGCTACTTGATCCGACACAAATCATATGACTTATAGGTAAGCTAATTTATTTAACCCATTACCGCCCTGATATTTATTTCTCTGTGTGCAGACTTAGCCATTTCCTCACTTTCCCCACCACGATGCACCTTGCTGCAGCATTACGAATTGGTAAAAAATAGTTATTATTAAATTTTACTCAGTAGCGGAAAAAAAGAAAATTTATATTAATTAAAATGGAATTTACTGTTGTTTTAGAGTTGTTTTCGAAAAGATTTGAAGTCAATATTTAAAATGATAAAGGATATGTGTGTCTAAATAATGTAGTTTTTTATTTATTTCTAAAAGCAATTCATTTAAAGAAGAATACACAATGTATTCTAAATACTAATACAACAGACTAGAACAAAAATACAAAGCACATGCCAAAAGAAAGGGTAAAAATTCGAACAACATCGAAACTACCTATTACAATCCTAAGGATTTACGCAGAAGGTTAGAAAGTTAGATTTATGATAAGAAATATCACTAATACAAGTCCACTTCCAAGCAAAAAATTTAACGTTCCAACATTAATCATCGACATTCACGAACCCTCATTGAAAATAATATCGTTCCTTTTCTTCCAAACACACCTAGTAACATCAAGCCAGATAATTCCCAGCTTATTCTCTTCAACCCGATTATAACCCGCCTTACACCAATCCAATAAGGATTTCCACTTACAGCCTGCAAAAATGACTCCACTCCCACACCAAACACCCACTCTCTCCCAAACAGAGTATGACACCCGACATTCGAAAAAAAGGTGCTCTAAAGATTCAACTTCTTGACCACACAAGACACAAAAGCTATCCAAATTTAACATACCTCTCTTAATCAATTGATCCTTTGTAGAAATTCTATTCCAAATAGTCCTCTATCCAAAATACAAGATTCTCGTCGGAACTCGAATCTTCCAAAGGAAAGCAAAAGCTCTACACTGATCAACCGACAAAGTAACTTGGGGACTAAGCTCCATCACACCTTGATATATATACTTGACATAGTTTTTTTAAATACCCTTGTTCTTCCATAACAATCTATTAGTTTTCTCATTCGATGGACCAGCAACACTAAGTAAAGCTAACAAATTTGTCGCCAGCTCTTGATTCTCGCTCAAGATCTACTGCGGAATACCGAGATCATTCCACACCCAAACATCATCGCACCAGTCCCCCATATTTGCTACGTAATCATCCTTGCGGCTCCTATACGAAAATAAAACATTGAACTGCTCAGCCAGCGAATCTATACCCAACCAAATGGCAGTCCATAACGGAACCTGATTTTCATCACCAATTTTATACGAAACCTTACCTGCAAACTAGCAACCGTGTTAATTGAAGAGTTTCCAACCTTTAAGATATCCTTCCACCAATTTGATCCAGGATTTCTGGAATTAAACCCAGCTTCAGTCAACACTAAGTGTTCAATCCTACCATATCTCGCTATTAAAACTCGTTTCCACAACGAATTCTTATCTTCCAAAATTCTCCATCGCCATTTAGTTAAAAGAGCTATATTGAACTCCTTTAAACTCTTATTTCCAAGCCCCCTGCAGCCTGCTACCACACACGGACTCCCAATTTAACTAATGAATATTGTTCTTCACTTCATTACCTCCCCAAAGAAAACGTCTACGAATCCTATCAATTTTCCCACAAATAGACGTCAGAGCTTTATAAAACGATAACCAAAACACTGGCAAACTGGTGAGCACTTAATTTAATAAGGTAATTCTCCCAGCTAATGAGAGTAACTTCCCTTTCCAACCAGCCAACTTCGAATTAATTTTATCAACCAGGGGATTCCATATATTGATTCATCTCGGATTGCACCCAATTGGAATTCCCAGAAAAGTAAAAGAAGCTTCTTCAATTTTACAAGAGAGAAAGCTTGTCGCTGCCTGTAAATTATGCCGACTGATGTTAATTCCAATTAATCTACTTTTATGGAAATTCACCGCCAAACTAGAAACGAGTTCGAATCCCCTAAGGATTGCCTTAATAGTCCCGAAATTCCTCCAGCCCCCCTCTCCCAACAATCAAAGTGTCGTCCATAAATTAAATTAAATCCATTGAAGTACCTGCATTCACATTAAAACCATCATAAACACCAGTCTCCATAGCCTTCTTGAACATCCATGCAAGCCCTTCCGCCACTATAAGGAAAAGAAAAGGTGATAACGGGTCACCCTGGCGTAAACCTCTGCTAATTGCAAAGTCAAGAGTAGGGCTGTCATTAACCGATATAGATAAGTGACAATTGAAGATACATGCTTCCATCCAACCCTTCCAATTAACGCCAAAACCCATTTTTTTCATCATAACTCTTAAAAACTCCCAATTAACAGAATCATACGCCTTTTCGAAATTGACTTTGAATAGCACACACTCCTTCTTGTCTCTCGTAGCTGCATCCACCACCTCATTAGCGATTAAAACCCCATCCAACATTTGTCCCTCGGGCACAAATGCGGACTGTCCAACTAAAATAATATTGCCAATAACCAACTTAAGTCTATTAGCCAGAACCTTAGGAATGATTTTGTAAAGACTGTTAACCAAGCAAATGGGCCTATAATCACCCAAGTTTGCAAGATGCAAAACTTTAGGGATAAGGGTGAGGAACGCCGAAGATATCGCTTTTGGCAGAAACGCTGTTTTATGAAAATTCTGCATAAAAGTAATAGTTTTCTTCTTCATAAACAACTAGAAATTCTTAATGAAACCTAAATTATAACCGTCAGGCCCCGGGATTTTTTTGCCATCACAACTCCAAACCGCCCTCTTAATCTCCTCTTCGGAAAAAGGATTCTCCAAGGACTACATATCCATCAATGATAAAGATTTAAACTGAATTCCTTCCAAAGAAGGCTTACTCCGTTCGACTTCTTGAAATTTGCTATAGAAAAAATCGTAAACCACTCCCTTCACTTCGGCCACAAAATCTACCCTTCCATTCTCAGTAACTACTTCACCAATGAACATCCTTCTATTTCTCCCCTTTATAATACTGTGAAAGAATTTAGAGTTGAAGTCTCCCAATAGATTCCAATTCACCTTAGCCTTTTAAAACAACAAGTTATCTTTTAGATATAACTTCCTCCACATGGTTTTGCAAGATAAGACTCTCTTCTGCACCAATTCCTCCTCCTCGATCCCATCGACAGAAAACAAGTTATGATCCAACTCGTTAATCAAGTCCACCTGCTCCTCTACCTGAAGATCAATCCACCCATGATTTCCCTTATTCCACTTCATAAGGCTTCCCTTCAACAATTTCAATTTATCTTTAACAATGAAATCACTTCTTCCCTCAACATTAATCTTCTTTCATTTCAACTCCAAGAATTTTAGATAACCTTTATCTGCAAACCAGCTATCATTGGTTTTAAACGGTTTAGGACCCCAGTCAAATAAACACAACTTTAACCAAATCAGACAATGATCCGAAATGTCTCTCTTGCCAACTAATTGACCAACCACCCCTACCTATCAATTATAACATCTGCCACCAAGAAACGATCAATATTGCTCATATAATTTCTATCACAACTATACCAAGTGAACCGGTTTCCTAAAGAATGCAGTCCACCAAATCCATGTCTTTGATGAACTCATTAAACTCACCAATTTCAACATTCCTAGATACTGAAGAAATCCCCTTTCTTTCAGCTAAATTCGAAATAGCATTGAAATCCCCTCCAATGATCCAAGGACCATCAGACAACTTACCCTTAAGATTGACCAACTTTCTCCGCGACTTTCTTTTCGCAGCTAAACTACAACCTGAATACACATTCACTACATAGTAGATTTCCTTCTTCCAGAAAATTTTCAGACCAAGAAACCCCTCCCCTTTGAAAGAGTAAATAGGAGACACCATATCCACATTCCTCAAAGTAATTATTTTACCAGACAAACCTACAACATTATTACTAGACCACCCTATTTCTTTATCCCTCCATAAACTCTGAACAATTTTATCATCTACCACCTTCAATTTTGACTCTTGAATAAAAAATATACCAGGCTTACCTGAGCCAATAATATTGCTGATTCTCTTTCTCTTTGTGCAGTTGCCCCCTCCACGGATATTCAAGGATCTGATAATCATAATGCACCAATCTTGAGCGCCTTCTTACCATTGAGTCTGGCGTTGTCCTTAGCTTCCATCACCACAATATTTTTCGCGTAGTCCTCCTCATTATCCTTTGACATCACCTCCAACTTGGAAATGACATTCCACACATTTTCACCCACATTTGACTCTAATTGATCCCAAAATTTAAAATTACAAAAGTGAACACTCGAGTCAGAAATTGCATCACAATACATCACTGCTCCAGCTGAGAAACTATTTGTGCTCTCCATGTGTTTAGACTGAAGATTACGAGCTGATGAAGAGGGAGTTTTACCTTCTTTTTTTCTATTATTGAGAGAATCAAAATAAGAGGGCTGAGAAAAGGATTTTATGGATTCCACAGAGCAAATAGGCCCAACATCATTAACTAGCCCCAACACTCTCTTTTTGGGCTTAACCAGTTTTTTCCCTTAGGCTCACACAATTCTTCCAGAATTTTCAATTTGACCTTTTTCAAAGACTTATTAAACCCAAAACCTTTAGACCTAGTTACTCCTTCCAACAACCTAGGAGAAGTTGACAGGTCACAACAGACTATCAAATTTTCAGGTTCCAGTCTTTTACCCACGTAAATCAAGGAACTATTCCTCGCATTCACCTCCTTAGCCATCTGAATCGTTGTGTCAAATACTTGCATGTTTCCCCCCGAAACCTCGTTAGTTTGTATAACTAAGGTATCCTCATGACTGACCCTCTCCAAACAAACATCTTCCCCCACATCAGTAGGGTTGAACACTTCCCTAGCCACTAACAGATTTACATCAATTCTACTATCCCTATTTTCCTCAACAATCCTATCTTGTTGAACTTCCTCTTCTTCCCAACAAAGTTTACTCCACATACTCTCCGACTCAGATGACGAACACGGCGCATCTTCAACCAAGTTCTGCTCTTTAGCAGAAATACAAATAGGTCCATGATAATCCTCCGTCATTTTAATGATAAAAATTTCCCCATTGATCTACACTTTAAACGTTTCATTTAACACCACGGCACACGACATATGAACCATGATTCTAGCCACGTCCATGCATTCTCCCTTTAAAGTATTTTTTTCTATACAAACATACTTTCCCACGGTTTTTGCTATGGTTTCAAAGAAGGTGACATTCCAAGCATGACAAGGAATCCCGAAGCACCTCAACCACGTAACATGATCCTTATCAACATCATCCTCCTTCCATCTTTGAATTTCTGAAAACCATTATCGCCACCAAGATTCGACTTCTCTAATGATATCAATAATCTCACCCTCCTCACACTCCTCTAACAAGCATAAATTGGCACCCATCGGCGTAACCTTGATCGAAAAATATCCCTCAATCTCGAAACTAGTTTGGATATTGTAAGTCATTCCAAGATTGATTACTACCCCCACATAAGCCTTCCTGAACCCCATCGTCTCTGCCTCCTCAGTTTGAAAATTTAAATGCACCTTTTCCTCCCTCGACACAGTCCTCTTACTTCTACCATTCACCACCTCAACGAATGATTTATCTCCCACCTTACCTCCCCAAGCACCACTCCCTCTAAAAATATTTCCCTTTATGCCCAATCTATCCTTCACAGAATACCGCACACCTTCCCCTCTAGGCGCAGCTTTAACCATCCTTTGAAAATGAGGTACGTTAACATGCAACTTCACTTTATCTATTACAATGTTATTCAGTTTAACAACAATCAATCAAATATCCTTCACACCTTCAAACCTTGCAAAACCAAAGTGTTTCCCCGCTCAATTTCTCTTCTGCGGAAACACCACTTCAACTAGTTCACCATAGCTAACAAACAAATCAAAGATGTCCTTTTCCTTCACTCTGTCCAAAATCTCTGAGAAATACAACGAACAAAACACCTTATCATCCCTTTCAAAATGCTTCCTCCCTTGAGGAAAAGAATCCCATCTATCTTTACCCGTAACACAAGCTCTTCTATGAACAAATTTCTTCCACTCCATTAACCTTTTCAATCTCTAATGCAAGACCATTGCAACCATTTACGCTGAGTTAGTTAAGAAAGAGGTATGAATGAGCGTAAAGTTTTCTAAATAATGTTGATGGTTGAGGCAATCAAGAGAAAGAATTTTAAAGTTTTGTTTGTAATCAGAATTTTGTAGATTAAGTTGATTTAAAATTTAAATTAATTTTAAAATAATTAAATATAAAACCCTATATGACGACTCTTATGCACACGATGCACAATCACGGCCACTGATGATGACTCTTATGCACACGAAACTCATTCTATCAACAATAACAATTCTACTAACAATAACCATTACTCTAACAACAATTCCCAAAAAGTTATCAAATCGACATGCTCTATCCATTCTTCATGCACCCCTCTGATATCCCTGACCATGCCTGTAACACCCTTCTACCCCACCAATACTCACGAATAAATTCACTAATTAAAGATAGATGAATCATAGTAAATCACCACAAAGGTGCCACATTTCGTCATAAAACATCTAAGTAACATCCTGCTCCGTAACACGGGTTCTTTTATCAACAAAGTTCAATCAAAACTATTATGCAGCGGAATTTATAATCTTAAGTAATTAAATTCAAAACATCAAAAATAGTAAAATCATAGTGACATCATGTGTATAAAACTAGAACATAAAATTTCAACTCATGGATGTCCCGACCCGATGTTACATATCAGAGCAAGACACCTTCTAAATTCAACGGAAATAAAACTAAATAACTCCAAATGCTAAAATATTCACGCACCAAGAGAGCTAATCTTGATCACCTGCACGTTACCCACGTGGAGGTAACATTCAAACAGGCAGGGCGAGTAATCACAAATCATTATACGAGATATAAAGAAAAGTATACAGGTACAATGACATCAACAGTTCATTTACATCGTCATAGTATCGTCAAACATAGCAGTCATCATTAAGTCATCGTCGTCGTACATCACGTAAAATCACTTCATCAATAACATCATTTATTCACAATTATGCAATGCCACATTATATGAAATGCAACAACATAGACTCATGCGTGTGGTACCAACTCATTTGATGGACACTGGGCCATCACCCTCCAAAGATCCACACCATGGGATTGATTCCCCCTTGGAACTAGAGCACATCATAAACACTTCAATCCACACAATGGGATTGAAGCCACCACTGGACCGAGGTCCTAACATCGTCATTGGACCGAAGTCCTAAATTATGCTATGAATACATGATGTAAAACGTCATAATAATTACCATCATAGGATCGTCAAGGTTGCATCATCATTCATGAGGATTCATCAAAACATCATAGTATAACATCAATGACATACGTCACAATTCATCATAATACTTTACATTTCACCATGTTATAATCATTAAAACACAACACTTCAATTGCCCCACGAGACCAGGTCAACAAAGAAACAAGGCAACACGAAGAAATAAAAAAAACATCTGCTTCTGCTCGCTTGGTGCTCGTCTGGCGAAGCTGTTTACTCGCCTGGGGTTCGCCCAGCGAAGCAGGGGTGAACCCCCCCTCATACAAACTCCAGTAGCACCTCTTTCCCACTCTCCTTTCGCCTCTACTCTCACTTGGCGAGGCTGAGGCGAAATTGCTTCGCCCGGCGACACGGGAAGCTCTCCCGACGAATCATGCGAAACAACAATCCTGCTGTTGCGTTTTCTGCATAATTTCAGACCCTAAATTTCTTACGATTTCAATTCCATACAGTCTGAAATGCACATCAATCGTAAGGAAATCATACTACAATAATAATACATCATAATAGACAACATATACATCATTTCCTCTCATTTTACACATCCCCAAATCGCCAATTTCATCATAATTCGTCATATTATCACCATGTTCCCTAAAATCCTCTAAAATCCCCTAAAACCTCAACTACCTACAAACATCTTACTCTATATCAATTATAATGGTAAGCGATAATCCCCATACCTTAGAATTCTCAGTTCTGATCTTCCTTTTGAGTTCTTCAGAGTTTTTCTGAGCCCTAGTCTCTTCCTCCTTCTTTCCTCAGAAAGCTCTCCAAAAACACGATCGTTCCAAAGTGATATTCTCCACTCCCTATTTTACGTTTTGTTTACTCTTACCCCTTGGACCCCTGTTATGATTTTCTCATCTTACCCTCACTTATCCCCTTACAAAAGACCACCTTGCCCTTAGTGTTCCACTCCTTTTTATTTTAATATTAATAATAATCTAAATAATATTATTCACATTATTCTATTATTATTAACACTAAAATAATTCCAATTCATCACTTATTTTCTAAATACTCTAACTATTCCCTTAGCTCCTCAATATCCCATAATACACCATACAAAAACACCATGTGTCATAATATTTCATCAAAATTCTCTGAAAATCACGAATAATTATAATAAATAAATTAATTAAATATTATAATTATTTTGGGGTGTTACAACTCTCCCCCACTTAAAGAATTTTCGTCCTCGAAAATTACCTGAAGGAAACAGAGACGGATACGGCTCCCCCATCTGATCTTCATGCTCCTAACTCCAACTCTCACCAGCTGGTCTACCCCCATAACACCTTCACTAAAGTTATGTCTTTACCCCGCAGTTGTTTCATTTCTCGTCCATCTATCCGCACAAGTAATGCTTCAACCATCAGGTTATCTCTCACCTCTACATCATCCATTTGGATCACATGCGACGGATCCAGAATGTATTTCCTCAACTGAGACACATGAAACACATCATGAAGGTTTGCAAGTGACGATGGTAAATCAACTCGATATGCTACTTCTCTTATTCTCTGCATAATCTGATACGGACCAACAAAATGCGGAGTGAGCTTTCTAGACTTTAAAGCTCGACCCACACCAGTTACCGGCATAACTCAAAAAACACATGATATCCCTCTTAGAATTCAAGTTCTTTCCTTCTCTTATCGTGATAACTCTTCTGAAGACTCTGAGAAGTTTTCATCCTCTCTTGGATCATCTTAATCTTCTCGATCGTCTCCTGCCCAATCTCAGGTCCGAGTACAACACTCTCGCCCGACTCATACCAACACAATGGAGTTCTACACCTCCTTCCATACAACGCTTAATACGGTGCCATCCCAACACTAGCATGAAAATTATTGTTGTATCTGAACTCAATCAACGACAAGTGGCTATCCCAAGATCCTCCTTGGTCTAACACACAAGCCCTCAGCAAATATTCCAAAGACCGGATAGTCCTCTCTGTCTGACCGTCTGTCTGCGGATGATATGCAGAACTCATCCTTAACATAGTACCCAAAGCATCTTGCAAACTTTTCAAGAATCTCGACGTAAATCTCAGGTCTTTATCTGACACAATACTCAAAGGTATCCCATGCAACTTCACAATTTCCTCAATGTACAACTCGGCTAACTTCTACATAGAATAATTAATCTTCATCGGCAAGAAATGAGTCGATTTAGTTAATCTATCCACAATCACCCAAATCGAATCATTCCCCTTCGCAATCATTGGCAACCCCGACACAAAATCCATGGAAATGCTATCCCATTTCCATTCCAGAATAATCAACGGTTGCATCATACCCAAAGGTTTTTGATGTTCAATCTTTGACTTCTGACAAGTCAAACAAGCATAAACAAATTTAGCAATATCCCTCTTCATACTTGGCCACCAAAACAACTTCTGCAAATCTTGATACATCTTCGTAGCACTGGGATGAATACTCATCCTACTTTGGTGTCCTTCCTCAAGAATACTCTTCTTAATTTCTGGAACATCCGGAACACACACTCTATCTCTGAACCTCATTACGCCATTCTCATCAATCCGGAATTCACCTTCGTTACCTTGGTTAATTAAGGCCAATTGATCCACCAATCTCAAATCAGATTTCTGGCCCACTCTGATTTTCTCCAGAATACCACTCATCAGTTTCAACATTCTAAACTTCACATTGTCAGGAGTCCTCTCACATACCAAACTCATGTCTCTAAACTGCTTGATCAATTCTAGTTCTCTTACCATAAGCATCGACATATGCAATGACTTCCCACTCAATGCATTGGCCACCACATTTGCTTTACCAAGATGGTAACTCAAATCAAAACCATAATCCTTCATCAACTCTAGCCACCTTCTCTGCCTCATATTAAACTCCTTCTGATCGAATAAGTACTTTAAACTTTTATGATCACTGAACACTACAAATTTAGAGCAAAAAAGATAATATCTCCAAATTTTTAACACGAACACCACAACTGCTAATTCTAAATCATGTGTAGGGTAATTCCTCTCATGAACCCTCAATTGTCTAGAAGCATATGCAACAACCTGACCATTCTACATCAACACTCCACCAAGACCCATCTTTGACGCATGACAATATAGCACAAAAGACTCACCCGAATTAGGCAAGATCAATACCGGAGAGGTCGTCAACTTCTTCTTCAATTCCACAAAACTCTCTTGACATGCAACATCCCACACATAAGCTTGACCCTTCTGAGTCAATTGAGTCAGTGATAATGCCACCTTAGAAAAACCTTCAATAAACATTGTGATAATAACCTGCCAGCCCAAGAAAACTTCGTATTTTTGTAGCAGACTTCAGAGTCTCCCACTGTAACACAACATCAATCTTAGAAGGATCCACAACAATTCCACCACTTGATATCACATGGCCAAGGAAACTCACTTCCTCCAACCAAAACTTGCATTTCGACAGTTTTGCATATAACTTCTTCTCTCTCAACACTCATAACACCGTACGCAAATGGTCAGCATGTGCTTCTTCAGATTTCGAGTATATTAGAATATCATCAATGAAAACCACAACAAACTTATCCAAATACTCATGAAAAATCCGATTCATATACTCCATGAACACACCTGGTGCATTGGATACACCAAACGACATCACAGTGTATTCATAGTGACCATACCTCATCCTGAAAGCTGTCTTTGGAATATCATCTAGCTTAACACGACTCTGATGGTAACCATACCTCAAATCAATCTTGCTAAACACACAATCGCCCACTAGTTAATCCATCAAATCGTCGATTCTCAGAAGTGGATACTTATTCTTGATAGTCACTTTATTCAATTGCCAGTAGTCAACACACAACCTCATACTACCGTCTTTCTTCTTAACTAACAACACAGGAGCACCCCATGGAGAAACACTCGGTCGAACAAACTTCTTCTCAAGTAATTCTTCCAATTGTTTCTTTAATTCACGTAACTCAGAAGCTGGCATCTAGTAAGGATCCATTGACACCGGACTCGTACCTGGTATCTAGTCCACTGCAAACTCTACTTCACGCTCTGGAGGCAAATCACTTATGCATTCTGGAAATTCACGGACAAAAGGTAATTCGACACTCGCAGTTTCACGACCAACTTGCAACGATGCAAACAGTGCAAACATCGAGGCTTCGTCTTCCAGAAGTTCATTCACTTGCTTAGCAGACAAAAACATCAGTTCTCCATTATCACCAAACTCAGGAAATCTCACAGTCTTATTATAACAGTTGATATGAACATAGTTGAGTTCTAACCAATTCATTCCAAGGATGACATCAATTTGGTGCAAGGGTAAACACACCAAATCCATCACGAAACTCTTCCCAAAAATAGTTAAAGGACAGCTCGAACACACGAAAGTAGTAGTAACAGAACCATTTGCAGGAGTTTCTATCACCATACTACCATTCATATTAGACAATTTCAAACCCAACCTAGTAGCACATTGAAGCGAAATAAATGAATGAGTAGCACCAGTATCAATAATAGCAACCAACTCCGTATTGTTAATAAAACAAGTACCTCGAATCAAGTTATCCTTATTGAGGGCTTCTAAACCACTCAAAGAAAACACTCTGCCATTAGTCTGAGCAGCAGTAGCAGTCTTCTTCGGCATCTGACAGTGGGTACTGATGTGACCCTGTTCACCACAGTTGAAATAATTTGGACCTTCATCCTTGCAATCGGTAGCTCTATGGCCTCTCTTACCACATCTGTAACACCTCAACACACTATTGTTGCAACCTTCAGCATGGTGACCTTGCTCGCCACACATTTAACACTTAATAGAAGCGGGAGCTACTCCCCCACTTGTTTTCTTCCCATCTGAAGCCTTCTGTTTCCCTTTGTCTGCCGGAGTTACATAAGGTTTTCCTCGAAACTGTCATTTCTCTTTCTTCTCACTAAGATGTTTGTAGTGAGCCGATCGAGCTCTGCTATCCTCATCATAGATCCTACTCTTATCCACCAGCTCAGCATATCTACGAATCTATTGGTATCTGTAATACCCTAATTTTTACCCCTAAGATCCCACATGTCTTTTGTATCTCATACCACAAATAAGATCACAAACTTTGGTTCTTTTGCCCTCCTCTGAAGGTTTATTCTTTAGTGAGATCGCCAAGCACCCCTATTCTCTTGTTTGTTTGATGTTTGTATTTGTTTATGTTTACTAACCATTAATTAAAATCCAAAAATATGTTTGTTTTTCCTCTACTAACTTTTTCAGGAAGAATTTGGATCAAGGATATCAAAATCAGTCCCTCAGCTCGAATGAATTTCATCTGAACAAATTCAAAATTGATCTGCAAGTAATTCAAAAATCATCTGAAAGAGTTTCCAAGATTTAATTGATTATTATTCAAGAGACTCCAAGGTTCATGTGTGTATTTCCATGCCTTCTTTGACAAGCAAAAGAATCGAGCCGAACCACAGTCGTGCACTCAAAAAGGGCATTTTTTCAAAATTTACAATGAGTAACCGGTTACCTCAATCAGAGTAACCGGTTACCCTCGTGAAAATTTGAAAAATGGCAGCAAATTTAAATTCTGCATCAATTGGCACCAATTTTCATCATTTTGATCACATGTGGAGTATTCTAGACTATCTCATTTTTAATTCCCCTATATCATCATAATTAATTCCCACCATGTACCTCCATTAATCACCACTCTTTTGATACTTTCCCTCCAAATTCAAATTCCAAGCCTAATTTTTATTTCCAAACCATATTCCAAACCACCAAATTTTCCAAGCCTAAATCCTATAAATAGAGGCCTCATTTCATTCATTTCACAGGCTTTTGAGAGCCAACAAACCTCTTGCAAATTTTCTTCCCAACCACAAAATTCACTCAAAGCTCACTTTTCTTCTTTTGAAAGTTAACAAGAATTCACATTGAATCTTGTTCAACTTTGAGCTAAACCTTCATCCAAGCTTGTTTTCCTCATCAATTCTTATAGATCAAGGCTTTGGTGTTTGGATCTTGAAGCAATTTGAAGTAATTTTTAGATTTGAAGTGGTAATTCATCTCTCACCATTGTTGAAGCTTCATCTTCATCTTCCATAATGTAGATCTTTGGAGATCCTTGTTACTTGATCCTTTAGATCTTGTAATTGTGTTTAATTGCTGGTTTTCACTGTTGTTTTACTTAAAATTCCGTGCAATTTCAATTCCATGATCATAAGGTGTTTGAAGAAAGTTTTGAAAGATGATCATGCTGAATTTTGCACTATTTTTTCACTCTGCGCGCCGAGTAACCGTTTAACCTATATAGAGTAACAGGTTACTCTGAGTCAGAATGCCGTTTTTCACTTATTTTTTGGGACTGTTTTGGCTTTTCTTCCTTTTTCTTCCCCTTTCTTCTTGTTTTAGCCTTGAAATGCATTGTTGAGATTAATTTCTCTTCAATTTCAATGGACTTTGGATATGGTTAAAGTAATTAAACATTCATTAGTTCAAATCTATCTTTAAATGAATTGTTGAACTCATTTGAGGTGCTTTAAATTAGTGATATGTTTTCACACTTAAATCTATCAATTAAAGGTGATTGAACTTGAAGATGAAAGGATCTTGAAAGTGTAATTCAATTTGGCTTTGTCTTCATCTATTTCCTTTTTTATTTTGATCGATGAAAGTCTTTGAAGGTGCGAGAAAGACACAAGAAATGGGGGTTTGAATTGTATATTTACTCTTTAACAACTTTTTGCTTCTTATCATTAAGACGCTGAGATAACATCAGAGTTTGTTGAGAGACTCTGACTTGCGAAGTGACATTCAGACTTGCCTTACATGAAGCATAAGAACCAACAAGAGTCTTGAAATTCTGGGTACCAGATATGTGATGTTACGTGTGATGTCACAACAACACACTCTGCAATGGACAATGTAAAACAACAGAAGAGTACACAAAGAATTGTTCACCCAGTTCAGTTAAACAACTTACTCTGGGGGCTACCAAGCCAAGAAGTAATTTCACTATTAGTAGAATTAATTTACAGACTCAATAACCCAGTTGACATCTCCTAAACTTAATCTCTACCTAATGAACTTTCTACCTAAGAGACCACTTAGGTATGAGAACACTACTCACTTCCTAAAACACCTCAAAGATCACACTTTGAGAAACACCTTGATCCTGCTTACAAGCTTTGATTAAGTAACAACACTCTCTTGCTTCACAGCTCTAATAGAGGACACTTTACAACTCAATCAAGTAACACCAATTCAACCTAGAATGGCTTACAAAACATACACGAAGACACAAACGAATCTCAGTCTTTAGTTCTCTTTCTTCGTTACTTTTCCTTCAGGATAGATGCGCTTTATATAGCTATTTGATCTGGGCTTGGACCTGCTACAATATTTGACCTGATTTGTTATTTAAAACTGAATCTTCAAAACAGATTTTCTCTCAAAATCTTCTTAAATCTTAGCCTTTAAACACTCCTACAAATCAGCATCAAATCTGTTTGCAACAGAAAATATCTCCTCCAAGATATTCGCATCCAATAACTCTAATAGCTCTCCCAAAATCCAGCTAATACACTTAACCCTAAAAACATCTCAAACCTGATGTTTTACTGATCTGCATATCTGATGTCATGACATTGCATATGACATCAGACTTCAAAACTTCAACAACTTAAACACTTAACATTATCCAATGTTAAGACTCAATGTTAAAACATCAGCCATATGACATCAACATTGAACAAACAACTTTGTTTTACCAAAATTCTAGCCAATCCAAGAACTAACAATCTCCCCCTTTGGCTAATTTTGGCTAAAACAATCTCTGCAACATCAGAGACTTCAGCAACGGATAAAAATTGAAAAATGTTAAAAACTCCTAGCAGCACTCCTTCAAAACAGCTCCTACTTCAAAATGCTACACATACTCCATCAG
Organism: Lathyrus tuberosus; assembly: GCA_022829125.1. Taxonomy (NCBI): domain Eukaryota; kingdom Viridiplantae; phylum Streptophyta; class Magnoliopsida; order Fabales; family Fabaceae; genus Lathyrus; species Lathyrus tuberosus. The sequence goes on along the minus strand of JALAZF010000503.1, from coordinate 4,247,515 downwards.
CTCAGCAAAGGGTCAAGCTCCCCCTCAAAACCAGAACCAGCATACAGCTGCACAAACACCCCCCCCCCCCCCTCAACTTCTGCACCACATCAGAAACAAGATTCACAACCACACCTTGGCTTGGCTAACTCTCCCCCTTTTTAGCCATAATTAGACAAACACCTACTAACTACCAGTTAGTCCTAAGCTAGCTCTCATTGTCAGTCTAAAGTCAGCATTTAAGACAAGACAAATCATATAACAAAAACATAAAAAGTGCTTAAAACATAATATTCAGGTTACAAGCCAAACACATCAAGTGCAAAACAACAAAAGCAAAAAAAACTACTGTCTAGCAGAAACAACAAAAGAATCTTAATCTTCATCAGAGCTAGGCCCATCTTCATCATCCTCATCATATTCCTCAGAATTGACACCTTCAACATTGACATGAACATCATCATTATCATCCTGTTCCAAGGACTGGATCAGCTTCTCAATTTCCTTCTTTCTATCATGCTGGTACTGATCAGAATATCCAGATCCTTGCAAGTAGCCTTCAATTCTGCAAGCAAATCAGCTTTGGTACTTTTCTTCTTGACACCAGCATCTGATGTTGAGACAATGTCTGGAACATGACTCCCAACAAACAATTTTGGATGCAGAGATAATGTAGACTCCCTCTTGCAGGCTGTGTCTGAACTTGTCAATATGCCAGGATGTTGTTTCAGAATTACTCCAAAAATGAGAGATGGAAATGCTATAGGCATTTTGATAGCATTAGTGGTGGCATGTTTCACAGTCTGTTCAAAAATATATGATCCATAGTCAAATTTCTTCTTAGTGCCAACAGCATAAATAAACCTTCCTAATCCCACAGCTGTTGTGGTTTTATGATTAGTAGGCACCCAATGTGCAGCTCCAATTCTATGCAAGATAGCATACTTAACACTAAGTTTGCTAGTTGTCAATTTTCCTTTCAAGGGCCACACCTTTACTTGACCAGCAGTTATCTCCTTGCAGACATTATTATTAGTAACTTCTAACTCTGTAAACTCTTCTTCTTTTCTTCCTAGGTAATTGTTGATAACCTCAGGAGAGAACTCAATACATTTGCCTCTAACAAACACTTTCATGAAATCCACACTTCTTTTGTCAGAAATATTCACAGGAATGTTAACCATAAATTCCTTAACCAGACTGTCATAACACTTGGAGAACCCACAAACAGTCTTCATCAATCCAGCAACCTTTATCACCTCTATGACTTCTTTAATTTCCATAGCCTTTTTGCCAATCTTTCTTTCAAGAGCAAGTCTTCTTTGACAAACAAATTTCCACATGGAAGCACTGCTTGCATAATGGAATGAAATGTTGTCACCAAGAACATCAGGTATCTTGTCAGCAATTCTCTTCAAGATTGACTTTCTCACAGGAGTGATGTCTTGAACATCATCCTCAACATCATACTCTGATTCAGATTCTTCCAACAGCTTCCTCTTTCTGGGATTCACAACAACTTTACTCCATGTTTTTGTTGGACCAACACCAGAAGTCTTTTTCTTCTTTCCTTCAACTGACTTCTTAGGAGAAGATTCCACATTCTTTCCTTTTCTAGTTTTAAGTCTTTTGGCAAGACTAGGTACATCATTTCCAATCACTTCATCATCAGACAGGTCAACAACATTTACCACATCTTCATTCTTCTTTCCACCAGGGCTAGTTTCAACATCCCTATCAGGCGATGTTCTGACATTTGTTTCAACATCAGCTTCTTCTTCAACACCTACTTCAGCATCTTCAATGATAGACATAGCCAGTCTGTGAAGATTTGTATCAGCACTTTGCATGTCCTCCTTTTCAGCAGGCATTTGTCTCAGGGGTATAGAAATCCCTTTCACAGCTAAACCCTTATCCAGTATTTTCGTTTCAATTTGATTAATGCTCTTATCAACATCAAACCTCTCTTCAAGATTTTGAGAGGTAGATGACCTAGATGCAGATTTATCGCTAAAAAGTACACTAGTGACTAGCCTCTTAGTTTCATTATCATTAAATTTAGTTGCAGCCCTTTTTGGTTGAAGTTTAGGAGGTCTTGGCTTACCTGATTCAAGAAGCATCATGGAGATGGGTGCTATATTCAGAGTTTCTTCTGCAGAGCCCTCCTCTGTAAAAACCCTAGCTTTTTCGCGTGATGAACTTTGTGAAGCAGATTTCTTAGATGGAGATGATATATGTTTTGACATTGTTCCTGTGAAGCACTTTAGATTCAGAGATGAATGGCAATTTCTGTTGAAGGAGGAGGAGATGAACAGTTTAGGGATATGAAGTTTGATGAAGCGTGAGATGGCTATAATAGGAAATGATTGCCTAAAGCATGGAGCCTGATTCTGAGTATCACTTAAAAGCCAATCAATGAGTTTCTCCCTCTAAAATAACTTTCCTTTTAAATTTTAAAAAGAATTCACACCATAAGTTATTAACCCTAATTGACCTTTCAACATGCTCAGACTTTCACACTTAATGTTACAGTCTGATGTCACAACATCAACCTTAACATCATTAGATGAGTTGACCTCTTGAGGTACCCATTGATAACAATTATCTCTGGATCTGACTCCCTTCATAACAACCTCATTCTTCTCATTAGTCACCAAACACTCATCTTTAGTGTAGCTGACTTTGTATCCTTCATCACAAAGCTGACTTATGCTAATCAAATTAGCACTCAAACCTTTGACAAGAAGCACATTGTCAAGATCAGGTCCATCATGACACTTCAATTTTCCAACTCCTTTTGCCTCCCCTTTCTCTCCATTACCAAAAGTAACATCATTTGAGGAGCAAGAATTGATCTCCACCAAATGATTTTTGGACCCAGTCATATGCTTTGAACATCCACTGTCAAAGTACCATCCATCCTTAGCAGAATGTCTATCTGATGTGTGAGCCAATAGACATGTAACCTCAGCTTTAGGAACCCATTGTTTAACAACCTTAGTCATGTTCTCCTTCTGTCTAGGTTGAGGGACAGATTCGGGATATCCATGCAGTTTAAAGCAAGAAAACTGCATATGACCAAATCTTCCATAATAGAAGCACCTTATTCTCTCTTCTCTGAAGTTGTTAAACTTTCTGCCATCTTGATGATGAAACTGCTGTGGCTGCCATCCATAGTACTGGTGTTGTCTTCTTCCATAGTTTGCCTGTCTTCTGTAGTGAGGATTATGTCTCTTAGTCTGTCTTCTATGATGATGTGGCTTCCTTCTACCATAAAAATGAGGCACAACATTATTATATCCAAAGCCATACATATTCCCCTGATGTTGAGACATCTGATGGAACATGTTAAACCTAGAAGTCTGCATGCTCCTATGGTATTGAGGAGGCATATACTGCCTAGCTCCAGAAGTATGAACCTTCTTTTGATGAGGACCATGAGCATACCTTTTCTCAACATTTTGAGGCTGTTGGTGAGCAACCTGCTTGGGTTTAGGATTACGTTTCTTTTTTTTTATGTTGAGACATGTCCTTTTTGGTTCCTGAAGTACTAGCTTCAGCAGAAACCTTCTCCTCAACAAATCCTAAGCCAGATTTGTCTCCTGCTACCTTTTCTGCCTGAAGGATCTTATCACGAGTATCAGATCCACTGTTCAACATTCTAACAGATTTTGTCATTTGATCAAGTTGAGATTTAACCAACAAGACTTCATTTTCAAGATCAGCTTTAACAGTCTCAAGCTGAACAATTTGTTTCTTTTGTTTCTCACTTTCTTGACAAACCTCTGCACTCCTCAGACATAACTCTTGATAGGAGGCTGCTAACTCCTCAAAAGTCAGTTCCTCATCACTTGATTCTCCATCAGACACACATGTCCCTGTCAATGCTCTAACATGCTTGGCTGACTCTTCTTCACTTTCACTGTCAGTATCAGACCAGGAAACAGTCATACCCTTCTTCTGCTTCTTAAGGAATATAGGACATTCTTTCTTGACATGCCCATAACCTTCACACTCAAAGCATTGGATCCCTTTGTCTTGAGCAGTCTTCTCTTCATCCTTTTCTTTTGACTTGCTGATGTCAGAGGAGATGTTCTTAACATTAGGTTTGTAGTTTCTATTCATTCTCTTGAACACCTTGTTGAACTGTCTTCCCAGCATAACAATAGCTTGAGATAGCTCCTCCTGAGATTCAGCACCATTCCCTTTCTTCTCTTCTTGAGTATTAGATACCAAGGCTATACTCTTGGTCTTCTTTTCAGGTTCCTCTTTATTCAACCCTAACTCAAAAGTTTGAAGAGATCCAATTAGCTCATCAACTCTCATTTTGCTGATGTCTTGAGCTTCTTCAATTGCAGTCACCTTCATCTTATATCTCTTGGGAAGGGACCTAAGGATTTTCCTCACCAGCTTTTCTTCAGTCATCTTTTCTCCAAGAGCACTAGAGGCATTAGACAGCTCAAGAATAATCATGTGAAAATCATGAATAGTTTCATCTTCCTTCATCTTTAGACTTTCAAACTTTGATGTCAGAAGTTGAAGTCTTGACTTCTTAACCTTTGAGGTTCCTTCATGAGTAGTCTTTAAGATGTCCCAAGCTTCCTTAGCAACTTCACAGGTGTTGATCAACCTGAAGATGTTCTTATCAACTCCATTGAAAATAGCATTTAGAGCTTTAGAATTACCAAGGGCAAGCTCATCTTCTTCCTTGGCCCATTCTTCTTCAGGTTTCAGTTTTAAGCTGCCTTCTTTTTCTTTCCCAGCATCATCTTTCTCAACAACAACAGGTGCTTTCCATTCTTTTATGATAGCCTTCCAAGCCCTGCTGTCCAAGGATTTCAAAAAGGCAATCATCCTTGGCTTCCAATAATCATAATTAGAGCCATCCAGAATAGGGGGTCTATTCACAAATCCACCAACTTCCTTGTCCATCTTACCATAAAGTATCAGCCCTAGATCTCACCCAGATGCAGAGCAGGATGCCTGCTCTGATACCAATTGAAATTCTGGTACCAGATATGTGATGTTACGTGTGATGTCACAACAACACACTCTGCAATGGACAATATAAAACAACATAAGAGTACACAAAGAATTGTTCACCCAGTTCAGTTAAACAACTTACTCTAGGGGCTACCAAGCCAGGAAGGAATTTCACTATTAGTAGAATTAATTTACAGACTCAACAACCCAGTTGACATCTCCTAAACTTAATCTCTACCTAATGAACTTTATACCTAAGAGACCACTTAGGTATGAGAACACTACTCACTTCCTAAAACACCTCAAAGATCACACTTTGAGAAACACCTTGATCCTGCTTACAACTTTGATCAAGTAACAACACTCTCTTGCTTCACAGCTCTAATAGAGGACACTTTACAACTCAATCAAGTAACACCAATTCAACCTAGAATGGCTTATAAAACATACACGAAGACACAAATGACTCTCAGTCTTTAGCTCTCTTTCTTCGTTACTTTTCCTTTAGGATAGATGCGCTTTATATAGCTATTTGATATGGGCTTGGACCTGCTACAATATCTGACCTGATTTGTTATTTAAAACTGAATCTTCAAAATAGATTTTCTCTCAAAATCTTCTTAAATCTTCAGCCTTTAAACACTCCTACAAATCTGCATCAAATCTGTTTGCAACAGAAAATATCTCCTCCATGATATTCGCATCCAATAACTCTAACAGCTCTCCCAATATCCAGCTAATACGCTTAACCCTAAAAACATCTCAAACCTGATGTTTTACTGATCTGCATATCTGATGTCATGACATCGCATGTGACATTAGACTTCAAAACTTCAACAACTTAAACACTTAACATTGTCCAATGTTAAGACTCAATGTTAAGACATCAGCCATATGACATCAACATTGAACAAACAACTTTGTTTTACCAAAATTCTAGCCAATCCAAGAACTAACAAGTCTGAACGCTGTGTGCATCATTCAGAACTTGCAGAGCGGAAGCTTATCAGAGTTGCAAGGTTCTGACTTGCTTATGTAAGGTTCTGATACTCAATATAGAATCATAAACAAAGACATTAAGCATAAAAGTAAAGAACACATGATATATCCTGGTTCACCACAAAGGCTAATCCAGTCCACCCTCCTCAGGTGATTTTTCCTTGAACACAAGGTCTTAATCCACTATAATCAATCTCGATTACAGATGCACGGGCAACAGCCGGTGACTAACAACTTGCACAACCGCACTGTGACTAACATGCAATGAACCATTCAGGGATTCAACTTAATGAATATAACGAACATTGACCTGCAGGTTCCAATCTCGCAAGATTTATTGATAGGTTTTCACAGCTAGACGTTTAGGGATTCATCGCAATGAATATAACGCTACTGACCCTATTTCAGGGTTTTCAAACAATGACATCTCGCCATTGTCTTCTCGAGTCTCCGGTCACACTGACCACTCAAGGAATCCTAATTCACCAAGAATTAGTTTTACAGGAGATTACAAAGATGCTTCTTAACAAGCAGATTACTCCTAAGTTTAAGTACAAATGAACACATAAGTGTGGTCAAGCAAGATTTGAGCAGCAGCTCCTTGCTATCCTAAGAAACTACAAAGATGTATTTGAATTTGACAGTTGTTGACATCTTGTATATCTTCTTCTTCTTCGTTTTCTTGGGTGAGCAAGCTTTGAGCAATAAATCCTTGCTTCAGATCTTCAATGTAGCGCTGACGAGAAGGTGGTTGATGACTTGACTGATTTGCAATGTTGTCTTCTTCATCAACAGCTTCTGTACCAATTCATTGTTGTTATGTTGAATGATGATCTTTGAGCTTCAACAACAATGGCCATGTTTAAATGGTGATAGGTTTTGATATTTAAGTATTACAACGAGAACTCATCGTTGTTGTTATCTTCACAAAATGACTTGGTCTATTCGGTAAATAATACATTCAATTGATGATCTACCAAAATCGACACCTCAGAAGCGAGAGCTCTTTCCTTTAAATAGCCCAGTAGAAATATAGTCGTTTGAAATACTGTTGGCTGTTGGAAAAGAGATGTTATGTAATAATTAGCTGTACTGGCACATCTCCTTTTTGTTGTGGGAGAAGTGACGGGATATATCTTCTTGAGCACCGTGTACAGTTGTTCACAACGGTAACATTTGACTTCCAAACTTCAGAGGCTTCTGATGGTAAATTAATGAAGCATGAGTAGAGCCTTCTTTAATAGGATATCTGATACGTAAAGTCTTCCGTCAATTGAAGAAGTTCATTAGGAATCAGTCTTCAGAACTTCAACACTTGTCTTTAAGAACATTATCCTTTACTTCTTCAAGTCTTCCGAAACTTCAGAACTTGTCCATTAGGAATCTGTCTTCAGAGTCTTCAGCACTTGACCTTTGGAACCGTAATCTTCTAAACACATAAGTCTTCAGAGTCTTTCTGCACTTGGTCTTCAGAGCCTTCCGCCTTCATAACTTCAAGTCATGAGAGTCCTCAGCACTTCAGTTCTCTTCTTCAGAAGCTTCGCAATCTTCTAAATCTCGACCACTTTCAGAGAGCATCCACAAGAGCATTGCAACAGTAATATCAGCATCCTTGGATCTGACTGATCACGATCAGATACAGAAGCATTCTTGCTTCTTGCGACTTGTGTCACACATAGTAACTTCGCATATTATCAATTATGCACATCTGGCTGGTGCTTGTTGGATCTGATATCTTCTATGATTATGATCTGCACACAACACACGTTAGAACATAAAATAGTTCTTTCACAAATACTTATTGTTATCATCAAAACATAGATTAACTTGTAGAGACAACTCTTGCTCTCACAATCTCCCCTTTTTTATGATGACAAAACTAAGTATTTTGATTGAACATTTTATACAAGGTAATCACCAAACAAACATATTCAGAGTTTGGAACAACAACTCCCCCTGAATGTGTTATCCTCAAAGTTTTATCTGTGATAATCTAGAATCTTATATGATCCAAAGATATACAGAATAACAACTTGAGTTGCCAGAACTAAGAATAGAAAAAGACTACTTCTCTATCTTGTCTTTAAGGAGACAAAAGTCTTCAGCATCTGGACTAGTTCATCAAAACTTCCATCTTCAGATCTTCAGAACTCAGTTCCTTTTGTAGTCGTATCAGAGCTTATAATCTTCAGAGACATCTGAAGCATTTCTACTTTTCAGCAGATTCATTTAAGCACAAACAGAATAATTCTTATCTAATAACATAGCATCGCTATTCATTAGAGGCAGACACTGTCTTTTGAGAAACTCCCCCTGAGTTTCAGACTATGTGAAGATTATAAATTTTGCAATTGAATCTTCTGGGTAGTCTCCTCCTAATTTCCATAAGTCAGATATTGGGATCTTCAGAATCGTAATTCAGAAATATAAGTTTTTAATCACTAATGTAGATCATGACTTTTTCAGAGTTTGACTTTGAACACAGGTCTTCATCTCAGAACCTTGTTACTATCACAACTCAGCGGTTCATCAAAGCTTGATTTTTGATCAGATACCAATTAAAGGTTAATTTATGTGATCAATCAACGCTTAATTCTGAAACTGGTACACATGTTTTAATCTTAGTCTGATACTGAGTTATACTAGAGTATGTTGTGTCTGATTCCAACTGAAGGAATTCTTTTCATACCACTTGAAGGGTATTTCCTCAATGTGCTGAGATTAATACCAATGAAGGTATAGAAAACATTTCACAGCTTAGCTCTGATTGGTATTACTGCAGACTGAGTCTGATACCAATCTTTATGTATACTGAGTCTGATTACCATTTGTTGATTTAGTTTGATACCGAATCATTTTCTTCTTAATTGGTTCTTGGTAGACATCATAACTACTTCTTCTTGGTTCTTCAATCCGGATCTTCAGACAGTTCTTGACTTCTGATTTGTACAGTTCTTCTGAATAAGCATCTTGAGATGTAGACTTGGTCTTGACTGCTTTTAGAGTTTTCTTCTTCTGATTCTTACATTTCGATTGTCACATTCTTAGACAGCTTACAGCTTCTGAACCAAGTGAGACAGAGATCAAGATAAACTTTGACTTTCAGACAGTTCTCAACTTCTGAACAGTACTGGGTAGATCTGATTCTGAACACATGTTCATGAAGTGTACAACTTCTATCATATGACCAACAGTTCATAAGAACTTATAACAGAGTTCTTCTTTCTTAACCTGTTCTTAGAATGCCTAGTGAACTTGTTTAGAGTTCCTCGGTTAAACATCAAACAACAAACGTTAGTAGTAACACATTTTATATGATTGATTACTTGTTTGAGTTGCATTCTTTTCCTTTAAGATTTCTTTCTTTCCAATCAAAATCATATTATATTTCTCCCCCTTTTTGACATCATAAAAAAGTTTTGGAGCATCTGAGCATTTAAGCATATGTAGATTAATATGATAGAGAACAAAAATAGACTCAAAGGATGTTATCATTTAAGCATTAGGCAAACGAAGATTGATATGATAAGAAACAATTCTAGTGATCAACATCTTTAGAGATCAGTCATAGCATTTTTATTAATGGATACCTAGATGGAATATTTTAACGCATAACCAAAAAATAGTTTTTAAAATATAGAGCATGAGTTAAGCTTAATCCTAAAAGGTTCAACACAGTCCTAATGGGGATAGGTTCCTAAGGATTAGACTAAGAGGAGCCTAATTATGATGAGGAAGATGAGAACGAGCTTTCAGAACCCTTTGTTCTTGAGGTATGCTGCTTTTCTTCTGCTTAAGTAATTGCCAGCCTCTTGCTCTTCACAATTTCCTTTGAGATCCATTCATGGAACCCAGTCCAGATATTTCTTATTTCTAAGGGATCTATGCTTGAACTGGAAGCATCTACTAAGCTTTGGATTTTTGTGATGGCATTATCCTTAAAGGATGTTAATGCATCATTGACAGTCTTTGATTCATTTTGTATTGTAATAAAGAGCAAGTATTTTAATCATTTTAAGTAGTGTGAACATTTTGGATATGATTAAAGTTTTCATGCAGTTCTTAGAGTAGAATCTTATGGTAAAAGATTTTTGTATTTTTAAGACTCTAAAAAGATATTTCATTTAATAATCTTAACAAGAATACATAGAGCAAGAAATAGCATAGCAGGGTAGAAACCTTATAACCTAATTCTATTTCTTCTTAGGAACCTCCAGATAGATTTGTAAGATCTATGGGTGAACATTCAGTGGTTGCTCCTAAGTGGTTTAGCCTGGTAATCACATCTTGAATTTCTAGGACTCGAGATATGACTCTTCCATATGGGACGCTAAGAGAGGGTTTGTCTCTAGACAAAAGAATTTGTTCTTTCAAGTGATTGAACATAGTTAGTGGAAGGTTTATTTTCCTTCTGTAGATCAGAAGGAAGAAGAATAGTCTATCTGAATGGGTTAGCACTTGTTCTCCTACTTCTCTAGGTCGAAGGTTTGTTTCCATTATTCTATGCCAGACTTTAGCTGAAGGTTTAAGTGTGGAGACACAGTTGGAGGCACCATTTCCATTGTGAATTTGGCAAATGAGATCACTGAAGATGGTTCTTTCCTTGTAATCTTCAAGGGTGTCACCGCTTTCGTCACACTTGATTGCTTGAGCAATGATGGATGGATTAATCAACACATGGATTCCCGAGATGGTTAATTGAATGATGTATTGGTTATGCATATTTGAAAACACATCAGCATTTGCCCAGAACTCTTTAACACAATCTGTGTAAATGATACTTGGTACCATGTCAAGGTAACCTTCCCAATTCTGACATTGTAATTCAGAAGATGTTCTTATAAGGCTGAGTTCTTTGAGAGAACTGCGGTGTATCGAGAATTCATTCAGGACTTTTGATTCTGAGTATTTACCCTTAGCAGCCAAAGTTTATGAGTTAGACATCTTTTGAGATGGTACACAAAATAGAGAGAGAGAGAGAGAGAGAGAGAGAGAGAGAGAGAGAGAGAGAGAGAGAGAGAGAGAGAGAGAGAGAGAGAGAGAGAGAGAGAGAAACACAACTGATATCGGCTTGAGATATGGGTAAGAGAGTGAGCACGATGCCTTAAATAGGTAGAACATAGTGTAAGTTAATGAATGCTTGTGACATCAAAAGATAGGTTTTCATTTCCAAGGTTTTAAATAGTTTATAGGCACTAAGTCTAACGGTCTTTTAATCTTCGAGAGGCCAAGAGATCACACATGAGATTTAATTAATTTTTAGGCAGGAGTTAAGTATGAGTAATAAATGTGGTTGAGTATTGTTTGGCGCAATTGAAAATATTGACTCATAGTGAAACATAAGAGACACAATCTCAAAAGAGAACTTCATACTAATGAGAGCAAGGCCAAGGATATTACCAAGAGGATTTTTACTATTCCCAATTCTTTAAAGGTAATCTTATCTTGTCAGTTCATGACCATGCCTAGTTAGATACTGTTGCCTAGGTGATGAGCTATTTTGGTCAGGGTACCACGTTTCCTTGTTTCATAGCTGAAAAGATACCACTCAATATGCGCATATCAAGGAAATTTGGATGGCTGAGATTTTCCTAAGTAGATATTTGGACAAAAGAGTGTCGTTCAGTTTAATTGAACATCATGGTTTCTTAGACTAACTAGGTTAGGTAGAGGGACTCTAGGAGAGAGAGAGTTAGGTCTATAATAGGAGTGCTGGTTGTAGTGTACTTATGGGTTATAGGATGTGATCAAGCAGAGTAAATGACATAATGAGGAGAATCTTACATATGTGACTGTTTTACTTTAACTATTTCAAAAAGCATATGCAGACACATACGGAAAAGGACAAAAGATTTTCTAAATATATTTCTAATCACTTCTCACAAAACTTAACACATCATAAAAAAAACTTGGTTAAGTGTTTCCGGTTGTTATCATGAATTTAATTAAGTCATAAATGAAGGAAGGATGGTACCTGAGATCTTTACAGACTTATCTTAATACATTCCATTATGAGCTTTTAACCATTATCTTTCTGATTTTGCTTACTTCTGAGTGAACTGCTATGGGTTCTCGGATTCTTCAAGATTCTCTTGCATTCTGATTCCTGAAGAGCGTGATCATTTTCTGAGCTATGATTCTAGGTAGGGAGCTGGAATCATTTTACACAAAAATTCTTTCCTTTTTCTTGTTCAGGCATACTCATCAGATTCCTTAAGGATACAGAGATTATTTTAGACTATCTAAGTGCTTTTTCACTCTGACTCTGATCTTCCTTTCTTGGAAAATACGTCAAATTTATTGCCTACTACAATTGAGTGTATTCCAATTTTGAGCCACCTGATCATCGTCTTTCATCTTCAACTTCCTTCAGAGAGAGCTACCGGATATTGGCTGAATTATGTATAACTCTGAGGTTGAACAATGTAGATATCTCCTACATTCTGATCATAAGAACTTCAGATGATCCATTATTTTCTTGTTCAGAGCTGTTCATCTGACTTCTGAGAACAACCAATCAGAGACTATGAATCTACGTAGTTAGAACTACAAGTTTTCATCAAGCTTTCAGTTTTTCAGAAGATCATTAATTTATAATCATCAACCATTTAAGATTATGTGCTTCTATAATTAATTTCCCCAACATCTTCTGTCATTGTTTCTTTAAACTGATGCGGATCAAATTCAAAGCTGACTATCATCCAGCATGTGTACAACATTAAACATAGTTTGCATGATACACCTTAGTCTCACAATGCTGACCCAACTTAAAACATCATATTTACTTCTGAAGGGAATGTCAGCTGATTTCTTCATTCTGATCAAGTGCTTGATGAATCTTTGAAATTCTTCTTCCTGAATATTCTATCACTTTTTTTTGCATAACTCACCAAGAAAACAATATTCAGTTCTTTCATGAATCTTTTAACCTCTAGATCATTCAAGATTCAGATGTTGAATCATTTCTAAGAGTTTGAATTCTTCAGATTTTCTGACTTCAACAGACTTCTCTCTGAAGTTCAAAATCATAGAACAACAATCTTTCTGCTTTACATGAAGAAGTTCTGAATGAACTTTAAACGAGAAAGTCAAGGGTGGACATAATCGGTTTCTTGAAAACATCTCAAAAACTTATAAAGAATTAATCTTCAGCAAACAAGACTTCTTATTTTCTGATGATTCAACTTTGAGCAAATACGTGGTTCATCCACACATATCTTCCAAGATAAGCATTCAACAGATACTACTTCTTATCTGATGAATCTATCTTATCAGCTGATACTTCAATCTTCATTAAAGCTTAAGTGAGGAAGATTTAGTTGTTTGACAACTGCAAAACTCCCAGAATCAGTGATTTGCTCAAGTACTCAGATTGATTACAAATTTGTACACAGTTATCTTCTAAACTATTACAGAAATTGTAAGTGAATTTCAATCTCATCCAGAGTATTTCTACGCATCGCATCTGGATCTTTTTCTGACACTGTTAAGTTTTTGATATCCATCAATAACAGAATCGGAGCTCTGATACCAATTGAAGGTGTGAGAAAGACACAAGAAATGGGGGGTTTAAATTGTGTATTTACTCTTTAACAACTTTTCGCATCTGATCATTAAGACGCTGAGATAACATCAGAGTTTGTTGAGAGACTCTGACTTGCAAAGTAACATTTAGACTTGCCTTGCATGAAGCATAAGAACCAACAAGAGTCTGAATGCTGTGTGCATCATTCAGAACTTGCAGAGCGGAAGCTTATCAGAGTTGCAAGGTTCTGACTTGCTTATGTAAGGTTCTGATACTCAATATAGAAACATAAACAAAGACATTAAGCATAAGAGTAAAGAACACGTGATATATCCTGGTTCACCACAAAGGCTAATCCAGTCCATCCTCCTCAGGTGATTTCTCCTTGAACACAAGGTCTTAATCCACTATAATCAATCTTGATTACATATGCACGGGCAACAGCCGGTGACTAACAACTTGCACAGCCGTACTGTGACTAACATGCAATGAACCGTTCAGGGATTTAACTTAATGAATATAACGAACATTGACCTGCAGGTTCCAATCTCGCAAGATCTACTGCTAGGATTTCATAGCTAGACGTTCAGGGATTCATCGCAATGAATGTAACGCTACTGACCCTATTTCAGGCTTTTCCTACAATGACATCTCGCCAATATCTTCTCGAGTCTCCTATCACACTGACCACTCAAGTAATCCTAATTCACCAAGAATTAGTTTTACAGGTGATTACAAAGATGCTTCTTAACAAGCAGATTACTCCTAAGTTTAAGTACAAAAGAACACATAAGTGTTCAAGCAAGATTTGAGCAGCAGCTCCTTGCTATCCTAAGAAACTACAAAGATGTATTTGAATTTGACAGTTATTGACATCTTGTATATCTTCTTCTTCTTCGTCTTCTTAGGTGAGCAAGCTTTGAGCAACTACTCCTTGCTTCAGATCTTTAATGTAGCGCTGACGAGAAGGTGGTTGATGACTTGACTGATTTGCAATGTTGTCTTCTTCATCAACAGCTTCTGTACCAATTCATTGTTGTTGTGTTGAATGATGATCTTTGAGCTTCAACAGCAATGGCCATGTGTAAATGGTGATAGCTTTTGATATTTAAGTGTTACAACGAGAACTCATTGTTGTTGCTATCTTCACACAATGACTTGGTCTATTCAGTAAATAATACATTCAATTGATGATCTACCAAAATCGACACCTCAGAAGCAAGAGCTCTTTCCTATAAATAGCCCAGTAGAAATATAGCCGTTTGATATACTGTTGGCTGTTGGAAAAGAGACGTTGTGTAATAATTAGTTGTACTGACACATCTCCTTTTTGCTGTGGGAGAAGTGACAGGATATATCTTCTTGAGCATTGTGTACAGTTGTTCACAACGGTAACATTTGACTTCCAAACTTCAGAGGCTTCTGATGGTAAATTAATGAAGCATGATTAGAACCTTCTTTAACAGGATATCTAATACGTCAAGTCTTCCGTCAATTAAAGAAGTCCTTTAGGGATCAGTCTTCATAACTTCAACACTTGTCTTTAAGAACATTATCCTTTACTTCTTCAAGTCTTCCGAAACTTCAGAACTTGTCCATTAGGAATCCGTCATCAGAGTCTTCAGCACTTGACCTTTGGAACCGTAATCTTCAGAACATATAAGTCTTTAGAGTCTTTCTGCACTTGGTCTTCAGAGCCTTCCGCCATCAGAACTTCAAGTTATGAGAGTCTTCAGCACTTCGGTTCTCTTCTTCAGAAGCTTCATAATCTTCAGAATCTCGACCACTTTCAGAGAGCATCCACAAGAGCATTGCAACAACAATATCAGCATCCTTGGATATGACTGACCACGATCAGATACAGAAGCGTTCTTGCTTCTTGCGACCTGTATCACACATAGTAACTTCGCATATTATCAATTACGCACATCTGGCTGGTGCTTGTTGGATCTGATATCTTATATGATTATGATCTGCACACAATATACGTTAGAACATAAAATAGTTCTTTCACAAATACTTATTATTATCATCAAAACATAGATTGACTTGTAGAGATAACTCTTGCTCTCACAGTCTTATGGATCTTAGAATTTCTTTGTTGAATTCTTGATCAAGACTAGATCGCTACCTATTTTCTTTTCGTGCGGTATTGCTTTCAGATGACAATTTACATATCGTTCATCTAGCATGCATTAGCACAAAAATAACTATTGACCAGCCTTGAGTAGGGTGACTTCTTTATAAATCACTTGGCGATTGCTTAACATAGCGCTACATTTATCCCTCCTCATCTGAATCGGAACTTAAACTTTTGTGGCCCAAACTTATGATCGCCTGCCCAGCATGGTTGTTCTTTTGTATTAGGTTCATAATCTTTGAAGCTTTTTGCGTAGAGGCTTTAATTCTATCAATCTTCTGACAAGTCTTCATTAACCTTGACATAAGCACATTGTTCAACCATATAGTTCAAGACGCGAGACAGAATATTCGGTGTTGCCTTTATGAGGATTCTTGGCACTTGTACCTTTGTGCTACTATTATGTATATACTACTATATTACTATATTTTTTATGTTTCCTTCTTGTTCCCTATCTCTCTTTATTTTTTTTTATGCTTTATATCATTATATCATATCATGTTTATGTTTATGTCATTTTTCTTTTGTCCACTTGGACCATATTATCTTGTGCTTTTGTTTTTCTTTTGTCCATTTGGACTCAAAACATTAATAAAGGATCAAACCACTAAAAGACTTGTGCTCTTAATGTTTGACTATGGCCACTATCCCTTACATTGGAGGATCTCTACTCTTGATTATGGACTTATGGACTTAGAATTAGGATCTCTCCCTGGTGCTTTGGATCATTATGGAGTTTGGTATTCTAGCCTTTATTTGGCTTGCTTATTGACTCAAGAGGATGGAATTCTTTTCTTATTATTCTTTGAAGAGTGCCTCCATGTGGTTAGATCTTTCTTAACTTAGCTTTTATTTTATGCACTAGGATAGTCACTTCTTCTCCACCCCTTCTTAAATTTTCAAAATTTCCTCTCTTTTTTCAAAATCTTGTTTTCAAACCTCAAAACCGCTTTCATAATAAAACCTTGACTTTTGTCAAGTGATTTTCAAACTTTTATTTTCTTTAATAAATGTCAATCAATGTTAATCGTATTTTGACCATTTCAAAAAGACATAAAAAAATGCAAAACTCATTCAAATTTTTTGTGCTTTTATGCACTTTTTCTTTTAAACTTTTCAAAAAGAATTAGACATGAGTCATTTTCTTTGTTGAGATGTAAAGCTCCTAACCATGGTGTGTTTTGTAAAGTATGGTCATTTTCCACTTAGATGTTGAAGCGATAGTCTTGTTGTTTTTTATCCAAGCAAATCCTCCATCTTAATGTGATGCAAATGCCTCTTTCCCATACCTTTGGGTAATTTGTTGAGTATTCTTTCTTGAGAATGATGGGTTGTCTTTTCAAGATAAAATGAATCATAACGAATAATTTTTGTTATTTTTACCACGAACTACGAGGTTTTGATCCTATATTGCACTTTGTGGGTACGTAGGCATGAGGCGATAAGTCTCTCCAAACACAAAAATATTAAAAAATGCTTCTCTTCTCACCTCCCCAATCTCTTTTCAAATAAACCTTTTCAAACCAAAAAGTGATAGATATTTCAAAGGGCTCCTATAGAGTACTATAGACGTTTTGGGTGCTAACACCTTCCCTTAACGTCACCAACCCCCTTACACATTCTCTGTTTGTTCTTGTTTTTTAGAACTCTTTTGGTTTTGTTTGCTCTTTTTCCTTTCCATTTTTTGGATAAAATAAAAGTGCGGTGGCGACTCTTGTTTTATGAGTTAAGTTAATCAATAGCTTACACTCACCATTTTTACCGCTACAGAAAAGTGGCGACTCTACTGGAGATCCATGGTTCCTAGTGGGTTTAGCCTACTTTGATTTATTTATCGCTTTTTGGTTTGATTTATTTGTTATTGATTGTTCTGTTAGGGTGCTTGGTGATCTGTGTGGTGAGATAAGTCATATACCCGGACTTGAGAGCACTTATGATATGAGGGTGGTATAGTCTTGTTCGGCTTACGTGGAGTAGTACTTACTAAGCTGACTTGAGATCCCCCACTCAGTGGAGGTCCCTTTGGGATTACTGATGTCATACGAGTAGTCGTAATTGACGTTACTTTTACCGACCTGGGAGCCTGAGAAGCTGAGGACCGTAGAACCCTTAACACATCTTGGCCTTATTAGGATGTGGTGCGGTGGCTATTCAGGTGTAGACTTGAATTGGTTGTTACGCGATACCACACTCAGACGAGTTTCTCTTGAGAATATTATTGGCCGACAAGTAGTCGTTTAAGCCGATAATATCCGAAAGATGGATCTATGACTCTGGGAACTTTTTAGAACCTTGTTCTACAGGTGATATAACCCTAATACATACCATTGTGGGAGGTTCTTACCCTTGGCTCCATGCTCGTGACTCAGAACCTTGAGCCCATGTGCCTTGTGTGATCTTGTTTTTGGTTGCTGTATACATGCACTCATGCATTCATGGAAATTTTGTTTCCATTAGTTTTCAAGGAACTTAGAGATTTTTCCTTTGCAAACATCGCAGATATTGTGATCATGGATATTGGAAGGAGAAACACTCAGAAGTACTGTTTCAAAGCTCCTGATCTTACAGATTTGAAAAGGCTAGTGTCCTTGGTAGTTGATCGTGCAGGTTTTAGATCTCGTCGTGGGAGACTTCTATCTATTCTTTCTACCGACATTGAAGACAAAATTCTGAACACCCTCGTGCAGTTCTATGATCCTACCGATGCTTTACTTTTCTTGATTATCAGCTCATGCCGACTTTGGAAGAGTATGCCCATCTGTTGGGTATACTAGTTTCTGGTAAGGTTCCTTATACTGGTTTGGAGGAAGCTCTAAAGCCCCAAGAAATTGCTGCAGCTACCCATTTGATGAAATCCGATATAGATGCTAACCTTAAGGTCAAGGGAGACATCAAGGGTTTTACTTCTAAGTTCTTAATTAGAAAAGCCACTATGTTTGCTAATGCTGGTAGCACATTGGGGTTTGAGGCTATATTTGCTTTGCTTATCTACAGACTAGTCTTATTCCCTAATGTTGACAACTTTGTGGATGTTAACGCTATTCGGATTTTCTTGATTGGGAACCATGTCCCAACTTTACTTGGTGATACTTACTTCTCCATCCATCATAGGACTTCTAAGGGGAATGGTACCATTGTTTGTTGTGCACCTCTGCTGTACAAGTGGTTTATTTCGCACTTGCCACAGTCATCGACTTTTAAGGAGAACAAGAGTTGTTTAAGGTGGTCTCAGAGGATCATGTCCCTTACTCGTGCTGACATTACTTGGTCTTCTTCTGTTTATGATGGTGTCCAGATTATTGATAGTTATGGGGAATTCGCCAATGTGCCTCTTCTTGGCACACAAGGTGGAATTAACTACAACCCGAGTTTAGCTCGCCGTCAGCTTGGCTATATGATGAAGGAAAGGCCAAAGAATATTCATTTAGAGGGTTTGTTTTTCCAAGGTGGGAATGACTCTCTTGGTTTGAGGAAAAGAATGGCTCATGCTTGGACTAAGATTCAAAAAATGGGTAGAGGATAGCTTGGGAGATAAGTTTGCATTGCCTTGGAACCTTATACGCTTTGGGTGAAAGAGAGAGCTAAGGAGCTCAAAATGCCTTATTCTTTTGAGAAACCCATGACTGCAATGGTTGCTACACCACTCCCTATTCCTTCTGATGATGTGAAGACTCTTCAATATGCTTTAGCCAAGATAAAGGAAGAAAAATATATTTGGGAATCCAAGTTTCACGCTTCAAACCTTGAGAAGTTAGAGTTGCAAAAGCAGATGAAGGAGAAAGATGACTTGATTGAGTTGCTTGAGCGACGTGCTGTGAAGAGACATGGAGAGGATTTATTTTCCTCTACTACTTCATCATCTCATCCTCCTATTTCCGATGCTTGGAAGGGTATCGTGGATTGGCTCGTGTTAGAGAAGACCGCCATGAAGGACAACTATGGGAGAGAGCTTAAGAGGATTTGAAAGAAGTATCAGCTTGGATCGTCATCAGATGCTCCTTAGGATATTTAGGATTTAGCTTTTTCTTATTGTATTTTGATCCTTTGTAACTTGAATTTCCATGTGTAACTCTTTCCGATATTCAATAAAATGAGATGTTTATTAGTATTTCAAAAAGTGTTATTTCTTTACGATGTTTGCAATAGCTTTATAGTTCAAAGATCCTTGAAAACTGAATGAAACGTATTCATTTTACATTTGCATTCGCATCATTGTGCATTGTTTCTTACTTTTTCCAGGTGTCTTATGTTTCCTTTGGTCTTCATTCAGCCAAGTTGTCGCACCAGTATAATACTCGGGCTAATCTGAAGAAGAAGATGGATCAATTGCAACAAGAGAACCATGAGCTTCGTGAGGAAGTGACAACTTTGAAGGATAGTTTGGAGATACTCACTGCTATGATGGAAGCATTGGTTGCTACACAGAATCAGCCACCCCCTCCTCCTCCACTTTCAACTCCTGTGCAAAGGACAGTCATTTCTGAGATTGTCTCTACGCCCATCTCTGTGGTGCCTGCTAGTGTTCCTCAACACTCCACGCGTCCTGGCTTCCCCTGGGACATGCCTCATAACTTTGTTCCTGAAAGTTATCAACCACCACCACCTCCTGAAGTTCTAGTTGTTCCTATTGTTTAACTTATAATGACTGTACCATCGCCTGTGGTTCATACCGTTCCTTTTAGTGAAGAACAGATTTTTCACACTGCTCTGAGCGAGAGTGTTGATGCTTATGATAGAATGGAAGAGATTCAAGACCAGTTTGCTGAGATGCAAAAAGAAATCAAAGCTTTGAGGGGTAAAGATCTATTTGGGAAGAATGCTCATGAGTCATGCTTGGTTCCTAATGTGAAGATCCCACATAAGTTCAAGGTCCCTGACTTTGAAAAGTATAAGGGTAACTCTTGTCCGTTGAGCCATTTGACTATGTATGGTCGTAAGATGTCGACTCAGACCGATAATAATCAGCTTCTCATTCACTACTTTCAAGACAGTTTGTCTGCTGCAGCCTTGAAATGGTATATAGGACTCGACAGTACTCGAATTCGCACTTTCGAAGATTTGGGTGAGGCTTTTGTGAAGCAGTATAAATATAACGTGGATATTGTAGCGAGCGATTTTGGACGCGGTTCTTAAGCGCTGGTTGCTCTCTGCGGTTTAAGCTTTAACTACAGGTCGATTCATTTTTTATCCTATTGTGAGCTGATTAAGGAAGGGAAATAGATGTCTCCAATTAACCCTGCTTTGCATACTGAGTTTAAACAGCGGTCTGTTAGGTTACGAATGCTATCAATGTGGGGGGGCCTTTTCTTGTGTTATTTAACAGAATGATAGGTTTCTGGCGGGGAACAAGGATTAGGATGTTAGGACTGATGCTTTTGATAGATACATGAGAGTATGGGATTTTGGGTTTTTGTTTAGTGTGCTCGCTAAGATTTTTCTTTCAATCTTATGCCTACGTATTCCAGTTTACCGAAACAGGGAAATCAGAGCGTTCGTAGTTCCTCCTATTCTATGGGAGGAAATGGGCATTTTTGGTGTCTTGTTCAAAGCCCAAGACGTGAAGCGAAAGGTGGTTTGTATCTTGTTCAAAGCCCAAGATGTGAAGCTAAAACGGTGTTGACTTTAGAGAGAATTTGTCATCTCTAAAGAGGGGGTTATATGTCACAACTGTTGGGTGACTGACTGTAAAGGAGGATTACTTTAAGCGGGATACGCGGATCCTAGCAATGCCATAATTTCCTTTATAGGGGATTTTAACCTGAAGGAGAAGACTTTAACTCAGTGTAGAGCAATGCCATATTTCCTTAGGAATTTCTCATGCTAAAAGAGGGACAGTGGCATGGATATAGATGATCCAGAGGCTTGCTGCTTACAGTAATTAGATGAAGGAGAAGGAGTTGTTGATGTTTGTTTACTGTGAACGAGGCACAACTTTGATGCTAAAAGGTTGATTGGATCAACCAGTGGTTTTCTTATACAAAGCCTAAGAGGAGGCTATTATGTGTCTCGTACAAAGCCCGAGAGAGAGGCTAAAAGGTTTTGGCCCGACGATGGAGTCTTTTGGTATCTCGTATAAAGGCCGAGGTGGAGGCTGTTTGACTCAACAAGAGAGTTTTTGTGTCTCGTACAAAGCCCGAGATGGAGGCTGTTGTTTATTTAGCTCAATAAGAACCTTTTTGTATCTCGTATAAAGCCCGAGATAGAGGCCAAAGGGGTAATTGGCTCAGCGAGGGAGTCTCTTATGTGTCTCGTACAAAGCCCGAGAAAGAGGCTGAACGTTGTTTGACTCCGCTGGGGAGGATCATTGTACCAAGCCTAAGAGGAGGCTAACTTCATTGAAGAAGGATCATTATACAAAGCCTAAGAGGAGGCTATATTTACAATTTCAGTTGAGTGACAGGTCCAGTATACTGATTTTGAAGAGAAAATCAGTTCTTATATGAGCAACATTGTACTCAAGGATTTGATTCAAGGATCCGAGTTATTCCCGTTCTTTAAGGAAGCGGGAAATCCGAAGGGTATTGAGACTGTCCGAGTCTGCGGGTTTTCTTCCTATTTAATGAAGGGGTCACTTGAGAATGTCTTCGAGACTCAAGGAAGTTAGACTGTCCAAGTCTAGAGTTTCACCTTTTGTACTATGCTTTGAGAAACATTAGTAGACTCTTTGAAAGGACTATTCTATGAGGATGACTAGGTTCTGTTCCTATACCTCTAGGAGGTCGTCGGGACAATTTGTACGAAGCCTAAGAGGAGGCTGGAAACTTTTAAGAAGCCGACAGGTCCTTGTACTAAGCCCAAGAGGAGGCTATCATTCTCGGAGGAAGAGATCATTATACGAAGCCTAAGAGGAGGCTGTGAATACTTATAAGAAGCCGTAGGGTCCTTGTACTAAGCCCAAGAGGAGGCGGGGTTGCTTTTAGGAAGCCTTTGGGTCCTTGTACGATGCCCAAGAGGAGGCCGATTGCTTTTAAGAAGCCGATGGGTCCCCAAACCCCGAGAAATTCAAGGCAAGCTATTCACAAGGAATAGATCAAGTCAGGAAAGTTCAAGAATTTGGAAGAAACTTAAGAGATACAATTCACGGAGAAGAGATCATCTCTGGGGAGTAGAGTTTCTTTGACAAGTGCTTTTAAGAAGCCTGTGGGTCCCCAAACCCCGAGAAATTCAAGGCAATGCTATTCACTGAGAATAGATCAAAGTCAGGAAAGTCTGAGAATTTGGAAGAAACTCAAGAGATGCAATTCACGGAGAAGAGATCATCTCTGGGGAATAGAGTTTCTTTGATAACTTCTACGAGTGACAGTCTATGAAAGGGTTCACAGAGAATGCTGCCTTCCATATCTCCATATTGTTTAACCCCAAGAGGAGGGAAGACTGTGTCTGGTAATCCTATGGGGATCTAGTTTAGACTATTTCTAAGAGTGATCAACGGGCTTAATGCTAGACGTAGTTGCCGGGGAAACTCTAAATATCTATACTATTATTACACAGTTGATATGAGTTTATGAAAGAAGACTTATAGTGAAACAGCCCCACAATACAGTTATATGTATATGAAGGCGGTAAATAAAAGCAATAACCACTTACTCGGTTGTAGAGCTTCCATGCTGTTTGGTTAGTTGTTCAACAAAGAAAGATTGAAAACAACAGTATATTCAAAATCAAAGGAGAAAGTGCTTTGAAAAAGAAAGATTTGGGGCTTACAGCTCAAGGAGAGGCCCAGGGTTTTATTAGTGATTGCACTGTTTGAATTTGTACAAAGGGACTTATACAAGTGACTGAGGCCCAAAATGTTTTTTGTACAAGGGGGTTGGGTCTTACACTCTAATAGAGGCCCAAAAAGTTTTAAAGAAAAAGAGTGGGGCTTATAACACGAGGGTAGGCCCAATTGATTTTTCGTTAAAAAATGGCGATTGCGCCGAGGTTTTCTTTTAACGCAGAGGGACTTATACAATAAGTGAGGCCCAAAGTGGGTTTTGGTTAAAAGGGGATTGGGTCTTACACTCTAATAGAGGCCCAAAGTGTTTTTGAATGGGTCTTATAGCTCAAGGAGAGGCCCAAGGTTATTTTTCAAAATGCGACGATCGCGCTGTTTATTTAAAAATGTACAGAGGGACTTATACAACGAATGAGGCCCAAAATGTTTCTGTACAAGTGGGTTGGGTCTTACACTCTCTCAAGAGGCCCAAAGTGTTTTGAAAATGATTTATGAGGGTTGAATTAATCCAAAAACCCTAATTTGTTTTCAAAAAATGTATTTAATTGAATAAAAATTCAATTAAAAATGATTAAAATTGTTTAACATATGAAAAACAAATTGTGATTTTGGATTAATGCTTCAAAAATTAAGTATTGACCTACAAAATAATTAGAAAGCATTAAAAGTTGCAAAATCAATGTGGAAAAAATATTTAAAATGTCAAAAACAATTAAAATATTAATTCTTTGCAAAAATATCAATTATATGAAATAAATAATATTTTTGGGATTTTTTGATAAAATAAAATATTTTAACATTTTTGTGAATTATTAAAAAAAAGAATCAACTCAAAATCATTAAAACTCAGAGAGAAATTAATTTTTGAATCAATTAAATAAAATCACAAAATTCAAATATTTGAATTATTCAAAAATGGCGCCAA
Organism: Lathyrus tuberosus; assembly: GCA_022829125.1. Taxonomy (NCBI): domain Eukaryota; kingdom Viridiplantae; phylum Streptophyta; class Magnoliopsida; order Fabales; family Fabaceae; genus Lathyrus; species Lathyrus tuberosus. The sequence goes on along the minus strand of JALAZF010000503.1, from coordinate 4,223,247 downwards.
GAACACACCAAGAACACGCGCGTGTTCTGGGTTTGGCTGATTTGCATTTTCTTCTCAATCTCACTGAATACTTGATTATAACATGCAATCTACATATCATTATGCTCGTCTCAACCTCACGATCATGTCTATAACACTTAATTTCATTTAAATTAAACATAAAACATGAAATCACGAAGAAACCTCAAGAACCCTAATTTCTGCATGAAGGCTAGGATTTTTGATACACGATTCAAACAATGCAATTAATTGAGGGAAAACATTCCATACATGATTATGAACATATGGCCAAATTATTGTGCGAGGAAATATGCATAGATTGAGAGATGACCAAGTATATGCTTACCTCTAAGCCGTGACAGCAAGTGCAATGTGATTTTTGATTTGGAGGTGTTACAGATGAGTGGTGATGATCTGAACAGCTTCCCTACACCCTATGGAGTGTGTTTGAATGCTTGGACTTGATTGAAATTGGCTGGATCAATTCATGGCATCTCAGCTGCAACTTGATTGAAAATTTGAGCAACCAGCTGGTGATTTTGTGAAATTGGTGTTTCAGAAGTGATTTAAGTGTTTGATCAGCTCATATGTGATGTATATCAGGTGTGTGAGTGATTGGTTTGATTGGAAAAGCTCTCAAACTCAAAACCCGATAGCTACCTTGCTAAGAAAGGCATTTTTGCCAAGAGAAAGAGATTTTGAGGAAAGCATCTGTTAGATGGCTTTGGTGTACTCAAACTGATCACAATTGAGCTCTATTTATAGTAGAGCAAGTTTGTTTTGCAAGGAATAGTGAATGACAGCTGGTAAGTAGGTTTGGCCAATGTTGTCCAATGGAAATGCAAGTCTCCTCTAGCCATTGACTAGAGGTTAGGGCACAGAGCTTTGGTTCCCTTGGTCTTGGATAAGTCTTGACTAATTTCAAATGAGAATGGCTCAGTCCATGCCACCTTGATGCTTCCATTGAATGCTTCAATCCAAATTTGGAGTCTTGTCCCTATTTTGGCCATTCTAGGTTCAACATGTTATTTCTTGTTCCATGGACTTTGGAGGCTTGGCTCAGTGATTGTCCCCTTTAGATTCAATCCTCAGTTGTGTCCAAGTGGATAGGAGCATTTGACTTTGGCTGATTTTGGCAAATCGAGCCAAAATGCAAATTCTGCCTTGCCTTTGACAGATTTCAGCAAGGCAACTTTCCAACGTCATATCTCATGACTCAAATGGAATTTGGCAATGTTCTTGGCCATTTTGGAAAGCCCTTACATGATACAACAACTGTTTGAACATGTTTGGTTTTGATCTCTTTTGAATCCAAGTGAAAAATCCCTCTACATTTGGCAAAATCTGACTTAGTGAAATTTTTACTAAGTGTTGAAACAAAGTGTGATTTCTTGATTTTGATCACTCCATAACTCAAAATCCTTAATGAATTGGACTTAGGTCTAGTTGAAGTTTTTGTAGAGGGTAATGAGGGCTACAAATCCATCTTTGGATGAAAAAAATTGGCCTTGTGGTTTAGGAGTTATGGTCCTCCAAAGTTGGTGCATTAGTGGTACTTTTTCCATAACTTAGAAAAATTTCTAAGTTTTTATGGTTACCCCTTTTACAAGTTATCCCACTTTATTTGATTTTTCTTGATGAATGATGATTCAAATCATACATTAACATCATTTTAGGGTTAAAAATCCATTTTGGTGAAAAATCTCAAAAAGTCAAAGTTGACTTTTGTGCACAGTTGACTTTTTATCAGATGAATTCCAAACTGTGCAATTCTTCAGGAAATCATGTCCTTGACCTAAATCAAACTTGATGGACATGTTTCAAGGGTGTCATAGGGTATATTGAGGCATGTCCTAGGGTTTGGGAGCATGTCCTGGTTAAAAGTCAAAGTTACAGTTGACTTTCCTCGCGAAACCCTAATTGTGGTGCAGATGGAATTGAGACTTGTTGCTCAAACTTCTTGGATTAATCCATTGTTCCAAATGGATCAAGATAGTTCATTAGAGACCCTCAAACCCTCTCTTGAGGTCTTGGTTCATGATTTGCCCCAAAAGTCAACTTAGGGGTGAATTAGGTCAAGAAACCCTAATTCCTGATTTTTGATGTATGCATCCCCTGAGGCAAAATTGACTTGATGAATGGGTCCATGAGGTTCCATGGAGTACATTAAGTTGTGTTTTGGATCTTTGGCTTGTGTCCAGATGAAACTTTCCATCTAGAGGCCCTGGTCGACCAAAACCCTAATTCGGTGATACTGGCGATCTTGAGACTTGATCCACCTAGAAGGGAGCAGCCTTGTGCTTAATCCTTAAAGTGGGAGTCCTTTTTTATCCTTTGTGTATGCTTGAGAGGTTACACAAGTTGAAGATCAAGTCATTCCTTGACTGATCCTTTGTCTAAGGCTCTGAGAGGGCTTAAAACCCTAATTTTGATTGTAATGAATGCTCAACAACCCTTGAGGCATTTGATGAGGCATGATGATTTATCCATATTGTGATGATGATTTGCACAATGATGGGAAACTTTAGTGGTCAAAATTTGGGGTATTACAGATGCCACTATTTAATCTTCTTGGACCCGAAGGTGTGAATGACGAAGGTATTCGGGCATTCGGGGTGCAAGAGGATTAAATATCGAAATACCCGAAATTTTGATGGTGGTTATGAATGGTAGCTTGCGCACTCATCTTCTTTTGCTAAGCAATGATGCTTAGAAAAGGTAAACTTCCCCTCGATCCTGGTTTCCTACCAAGGAACTGGTCTTAGTTTCTGTTGTAAACTTCCCCTCGATCCCGGTTTCCTACCAAGGAACTGGTCTTAGTTTCTGGTTTAAACTTCCCCTCGATCCTGGTTTCCTACCAAGGAACTGGTCTTAGTTTCTGGTTTAAACTTCCCCTTGATCCTGGTTTCCTACCAAGGAACTGGTCTTAGTTTCTGATTTAAACTTCCCCTCGATCCTGGTTTCCTACCAAGGAACTGGTCTCAGTTTCTTTTGTCAATAAACTTTATTGACAAGGGACGCTATGTGTAGCGGCTTTCCTTCAAACTTCTCGCCGAATTTTCCTGGGGAGATGCCATTTGACGGAAAAAGGTCTGAGGTTAGACTTGCTGGGGGAACCCAGTCGTCTGAGTTGTAGAGGTACACAAACTTCTCTGTTGGAGACGCCATTTGTCGATTCTACTGGGGAAAACGAGTCTCTTGAGAGACTGCTTCCGCTTAGGGTCTTTACATCATACTTTTCTCGGGATCTTCCCGGAGAAATGCCATATGATGGGGTCCAATTTTGAGGTGCCGATGACCTTTTCATCAGCGGATTTTTGGAGAAATACTGATGTACTGCCGAACCTTTGCTTAAGAGGCTTTCTCTGGGGATTTACCTTAATCCGGGAAAGCAAGGATATCATCTTCAATGGCGAAGAGTGACATCTGTTGAAGGTTCTCTGGCTCTTCAGTGGTTCAAGTTATCAAAGTGGTCGAGTGCCGACTCTGATCTAAAGATACACTAGTGGCGAGATTGTTCAGACACAACGTTTCCTGACGAGGAAAAAACTGACAACTCGATTGAGAGAACTCCTATCACTAAGGGACAAGACCGACTAGAGTGATAGCGATGCAATATGAGATGTGAATGCGAATCAATAATGCAATGATGCATGTATGTTTATGCTGACAAAACTGACGCGACACACATATTAAAAGATGAACATGACAGGATACTCGGCCATCGCGGGGTGTGTAGAGATATCGCTGGTTCAAGATAGCAATTCCACCTTGCTTAGGAGAGATAGTCCCTGCTGGGAATACCGTTGATCGGGCTTAGGAGGTAAGAACTCTGCCGAGGGTATCAGATGGGAAAGCCGCATCTGATACAGCTGATCCTTCATTCAGGCGCACTGGCTTAGAAGGTGTACTTTGATTCTGCACTTTGAAGTTTGCTTACTTCTGGAGAAGCGGTTGATGTTCCTTTGATGTTCAACAGTCAAAAGAAATTGCCATCTTTATTTTAAAAGCAGAAAAAAGTTTTAACAAGTAAATTCATTTTTGTTATATTTCAAGAATCGTTGATCATGTTAAAATGCCGTTCTGTAAAGCTAAAACAAATAAGAATTACAAACAAAAGCACAAGGGCTCAAATTTTATTGATAAGATGGAGATCAGCCAAAAGCGTGATTCCATTGAGTATTTACAAAGTTTGAAAATGGTAATTTACAGGGAAAAGGGCTACGTTGAAACATAACGACCACTATCCTTCTACCAACTTTGAATTCGGGGCATCCTGAGCTTCTGTCGAAGATGACCTGGACTGGAGTTTTCCTCCGATGGATGATGTAACTGCTGCCGCTGAGGGACTTGCCTCTGTTGAACATAGTTACTTGCCATTATCCCTAATTTTTGCCTGGATTGTACTATGATGTTTCCAATCCACCGGGATGCTCTTTTTTTTTTTTTTGTCTCTAACTTTTGCCTGGACCTCCCTTTCGGATTTTCAATCCACCGAGACGTTTTTTTTTTAGTTTAGGCGAAGTATTTCTTGACTACATCAACATTCGTGGGGTAGGCAAATTCCTCTCCGTCCATGGTTGCAAGTCTCAAGGAGCCGCCTGAGAAAGCTTTCGTGACCACATAGGGGCCATCATAATTCAGAGTCCACTTACCCCGAGAATCAGTGAGAAATGATTGTATCTTCTTGAGCACAAGGTCTCCTTTTCTAAAGACGCGAGGTCAGAACTTTTTGTCGAACGCCCTCTTCATTCTCTGCTGATACAACTGACCGTGGCATAGTGCCGCGATTCTCTTTTCTTCGATCAGATTCAGCTCGTCGTGTCGGCTTTGACACCATTCAGCTTCGGTGAGCTTAGCTTCCATCAATACCCGGATTGACGGGATCTCTACTTCTATGGGGAGCACTGCTTCCATGCCATATACTAGAGAGAATGGGGTAGCCCCTGTTGAAGTGCGAACAGATGTGCGATAATCGTGAAGAGCAAAGGGTAGCATCTCGTGCCAGTCTTTATGGTTACAACCATCTTTTGAACGATCTTCTTGATGTTCTTGTTAGTCGCTTCTACCGCTCCGTTCATCTTGGGTCGGTAGGGAGATGAGTTATGGTGTTTGATCTTGAACTCTGCACACAACTCTTTCATCATCTTATTGTTCAAGTTAGATCCATTATCAGTAATGATCTCGATTGGAACACCATAACGGCAGATGATATTGTTTTTGATAAATCGGACCACCACTTGTCGGGTTACATTACCGAATGACGCTGCTTCGACCCACTTGGTGAAATAGTCAATGGCTACCAGGATGAACCGATGTCCGTTTGAAGCCCTAGGTTCGATCAAGCCAATCATGTCGATTCCCCATATGGAAAATGGCCATGGGGAAGAGAGAACTTTGAGATGTGATGGCGGTACATGAATTTTGTCGGAGTATATCTGACACTTGTGACACCTCCTCGTGTACTTGTAGCAGTCGGATTCCATGGTCAACCAATAGTACCCTGCTCTTAGAATTTTTTATCGCCATTGTGTGTCCGTTGGCATGAGTGCCAAAGGACCCTTCATGAATTTCTTTCATAAGCATGTCTGCTTCTGGTTTGTCGACGCATCGGAGCAAGACCATGTCCAAATTTCTCTTATAAAGAGTGTCACCGCTCAGGAAGAAGTTTCCAGCCAATCTTCTGAGGGTTTTTCTATCTTTTCGGAGTGCCCCAGATGGGTACTCTTGTTTCTAAAGGAAGCATTTGATATCGTGATACCAAGGTCTGTCGTCTATGACTGCTTCAATCGTGAAGACATAAGCGGGCCGTTCAAGGTGCATTATGTCGATCTTAGGTATGTCATTCCATTGACCTACACTAATCATGGAAGAGATAGTGGCTAAAGCGTCAGCCATGTGATTCTCATCACGAGGGATGTGATGAAACTCAATTCTGTTGAAGAAAGGTAACAACCTTCTTGCATAGTCTTTGTAAGGAATCAATCCTGATTGGTATGTGTTCCAATCTCCTTTTATCTGATTGATAACCAGGGCTGAGTCGCCGTATATGTCCAAGTTTTTGATCCTTAAATCAATTGCTTCTTCGAGACCCATAATACAAGCTTCGTATTCGGCCTCGTTGTTCTTACATTTGAACGTAAGTCTGGCAGTGAAAGGAATGTGGGTACCCTGAGGGGTAACAATGATTGCCCCAATTCCATTTCCATAATGATTAACTGCTCCGTCAAAGATAAGCCCCCATTGGGAACCTGGTTCTGGCCCTTCACTGGGTAACGGTTCATCGCAATCTTTCATTTTTAGATACATGACATCTTCGTCTGGGAAGTCAAACCCGATTGATTCTTGATCGCCAATCGGTTGATGAGCCAAATAATCGGCTAAAATACTTCCCTTAACGGCTTTCTGAGTGTGGTACCCTATGTCATATTCTGATAACAGCATCTGCCAACGGGAAATTCTTCCCGTAAGAGCAGGTTTCTCGAAAACGTACTTGATTGGATCCATTTCGGAGACCAACCAAGTAGTATGACGAATCATGTATTGGCGAAGACGTTTGGCTACCCAAGCCAAAGCACAACAAGTTTTCTCGAGCATCGTGTACCGAGTTTCACAGTCGGTGAATTTCCTGCTCAAATAGTAGATGGCAGACTCCTTCCTTTTAGTTTCATCTTGTTTGCCAAGTACACATCCCATCAAGTCCTCTAGGACTGTGAGGTAAATGATCAGTGGTCTTCCTTCCACTAGAGGTGATAGAATCAGAGGATTCAACAGATATTCCTTGATACTGTCGAAGGCGGTTTGTCAATCTTCTGACCAAACGCAATCCTGGTTCTTTTTCAGTAATTTGAAGATCGGCGCACACGTGGCAGTCATAAGGAATATGAATCTGGAGATGTAGTTCAAATGTCCCAAGAATCCTCTGACTTGTTTTTCAGTTTTCGGCGAAGGAATTTCTTGAATGGCCTTGACCTTGTCAGGATCAACTTCAATCCCTTTCTGGCTGACGATGAACCCTAGTAGTTTCCCTGAACGGACACCGAAGGTGCATTTGTTGGTATTCAAGCGGAGTTTGTACTTTCTCAACCGCTCGAATAGTTTTGACAGGTGGGTCACATGCTCCTCTTCTATTCTAGATTTAGCAATCATATCATCGACATATACCTCGATTTCTTTGTGTATCATGTCATGAAACAGAGTAGTCATGGCCCTTTGATAGGTTGCCCCAACATTCTTTAAACCGAACGACATTACCTTGTAATAAAAGGTACCCCATGGGGTAATGAACGAAGTTTTCTCCATGTCTTTCGGCGCCATTTTGATTTGATTATAGCCCGAGAATCCATCCATGAAGGATAAAACTTTGAACTTTACTGTACTGTCTACCAGCATGTCAATGTGTGGTAAAGGAAAGTCGTCCTTTGGACTTGCCTTCTTCAGATCCCTGTAATCAACACACATTCTGACATTTCCATCCTTTTTGGGAACGGGTACGATGTTGGCTAACCATTGAGGATATTCAGATGTAGCGAGGAATCCCGCGTCAATCTGTTTCTGTACCTCCTCTTTAATTTTGATGGCCATGTCCGGGTGAGTGCGTCTCAACCTTTGCTTTACTGGCGGACATTCCGATCTTAATGGTAAGTGATGTTCCACGATGCTGGTATCCAACCCTGGCATATCCTGATAGGACCAAGCGAATACATCGGGAAATTCTTTGAGAAGCTGTATCAAACCCTCTCTAGCAATTGGACTGAGCAGTGCCCCAATCCTGATTTCTTTTCTCTCTTGCTCTGAACCCAAGTTTATCGTTTCCAACGGTTCTTTGCGAGGTTCAATGGACCTTTCCTCATGTCTGAGTAGTCGAGAGATCTCTTCTGGAATTTCGTTGTCATTTTCTTCTTCAGCCTCGAATACCGGGAACTCAAAGTTGGGAGAAGGCATCGGATCGTATGTTTCAACTGGGTTTAAGACAAGCAATTTGCATGACGTGATGATTCGTGTTTAGAAGAGATAGAGAAAAATGCAAGTGTGTGCAGTGTATTTGTTTTACTGCTTGTTTTTATTGTTTGTTTTTTAGGATTACCATTTTCTGAAAAAGCAAAAAGAGAAAACAGCAATAAATGCAGAAATTACAGAACGACGTTATTTTATTAATGAACAAGTCGATCCTTGAAACTACAGCCCTATAAAACAAAACTCTGTCGCTTCGGGCAAAGCGAAGAGGGAAATTTACAGAAAGCGAGCCCTATCAAAACATCCATTTCACCTGGGCAGGGTGAAAGGCTAAAGATGGCAATTACTTTGACTGATGAACGACCTTCGAAACCTCGACAGCAACCCATTGGCGGTGAACTCCTCGGTGAATCACAAAGTCTAGCACCTTCCTTGATTTGTCTTCAGAAATAACGCTGATTTCTGGTGGAGCAGGATCATTGGAATCTGTCTCCCAGGCAGAGTTGTCATTGGAGGATTCCTCAGTTGTATTTTGCATAGTATTTGTGCTCTCAGGTACATCTCCCCATCCAGTTGGCTGGATATCTTCGAGCCTAATACGAGAGCTTCCGGGCGCTGTGTACTTGACCATGAAGTCGTATTTTCCACTCGGTTGTCCCAAGGTGTCCCACACTTCTTTCGAACTGGAGGAGTCATTTCTCTCGATGACGTTGACCTCGGGAAAAGCATAGTTGATGAATTCAAGTCCTGCAAATGTTGCGAATTCATCTTCATGTTGAGTAGTTTCTGAATGACCTGAGTGTTGCTCCCATGACTTGGTGGGGACGCAGGTATTGTGTTCAATGATGCTCAGCTGAGTTTCATTACTCGGCTGAATTTCTTGCCCCAAGTTTCCTGGATAAGGTTGCCACATTGGCAGACCATCCATTGGGCCATAGTAGGTGTAGTCAAAATTATCTTTCATCAGAGTGTCTTCCTCTAATGAATTTGGCGGAGCACGACATTCTTCCGGATCACAATCCCCGTACATCATTTCGACATCTGACCTTGGTATAAACCTCGGACTTTCTGTAGGAAAGTAAAAAGGCATAGGCACCTCTTCCTGAGACATATAACCGTCCTTGTTAAGGTAGGACTTCCATTCTTCATCCGTGTTAGAGGGATCTTCCTCATTGATAGCATGAACTATCTAAGACACTGGGTGAAGGAAACCTCCACTGTGGAATAAGTTTTGAAGGGGATGAAGACTTTCATCGCTGGCAGCTGTCTGGGTACAGGTTGCAGAAAAACCAAGACCCTTCTTTGTTTTATTGTCGACAGGAATGACAAGCTGTCCCCATCCTGTTGTATCGGTACTCTCGACCGCTTTTATAGCATCTTTGTATGAAGAAATCGAAGCTCCTTCTTTGAAATGATTGTTCTTGCTCACCGACAGTGCTTGGAACTGAGTTCCAATAACCTCCTCGGGTTTTATACCAGTAGATGATGATAAGTTGCTTACAAGCAAGGCTTGTTCCCCATAAACCGTGACAAGTTGATCGTTCTTGACGAACTTTAGCTTTTGGTGGAGGGTCGAAATAACCGCTCCAGCCTGATGTATCCAAGGTCTTCCTAATAAACAACTGTACGTTGCCTGGATATCCATGACCTGGAAAGTGACTTGGAAAGTGTGAGGACCGATAGTTATGGGAAGATCAACTTCACCGATAATTGTTTTTCTGAATCCGTCGAATGCTTTGACGACGACCTCGCTGACTCTCATCGGAGAGCCTTTGAATGATAATTGCATCAAAGTGGACTTCGGCATAACATTCAGGGCTGACCCTGTGTCTACTAGTACGCTGGCTAAAGCATCGTCCTGGCAGTTAACTGTGATATTGAGCGCCATGTTATGACGGCGACCCTCTTCAGGTAATTCCTCATCACTGAATCCCAAATTATTGCAGGAAGTGATGTTAGAGACAATGCTATCGAACTGTCTGATTGTTACATCCTGTTCCACAAAGGCTTGCTCCAAGACTTTCTATAGAGCCTCCCTGTGGGCTTCTGAACTGAGTAACAGTGATAATACCGAGATCTTTGAAGGAGTCTGTAACAGCTGATCAACAATGTTATATTCACTCCTTTGGATGAGCTTCAGCATCTCATCATTATTGGATTGACCGACTAATAGATCGGGAGCTTCTGTCTGAAGTTCCTTTTCTTTGTTAACTTCCCCAACCCCTCGGTTGAAGATTCTACCACTCCGTGTTACTCGACTGATGTCTGCAATGTTCACGACGGAGGGTAATGGAATTTCCTTTCCATTATCGACTATTGTTGCACCGTATTTGTAAGGGATCGCCTTAGCTGATTCATACGGTAGCGGTCCTGGTAGATAGATGACTACAGGAGCCTTCTCATTTTTCTGACCATCGTAAGTAATCTCGATCCGTTCCTGGTTGGGAACTTTAGATTCATCAAGTAGAGGAATAATGGCAAAAACATCCCTGGTATGGTGATGACCAGAGATCGTGACAACATCCTCAACTTGCTCGGCAAGGTAGTTCGGCGTCCAGTTGATGTGTCCAAAACCCGGATATGGACGAATTTCTCCACGATCGACCTGACCCTGAAGAGCTGCTCTCACAAGATAACACCCTTGGTTATTTTCTGAACAGACGCTACAACTGTCATAGTTGTGTGGTGGCACCTGGCCACGCCCACTTTGAATACAATGTAACCTTACTAGGTTAGCTTCCACTGATCAGACATCCTGACTTTGACGCCGAGTGGGGTTTCTGTTATTGATACTAATCTGCTGAGTATCTTCATCCATATAGATTGGCATCCACCAGTGATTTAACAAGTGCTGAAGTGCCTCCTGGACAAGGGTACAACCTCGATCGTTTTCGCAACCTGCTTTACAGCTTTGATAGTCATGTGATATTAAGAATCCGAGTCGGACCTGCTCAGCATGTAACTCTACCAGGTTGGTATTCATCACGCGAATATCGAAGATCTAAACCATGTTGATCTGATAAGGGTTCCTATCATGGTAGTCTTGGATCCATCCAAGATCCATCTGACGCTGGAGGGCCTCCTGTATGAAAGAGCATCCCTGTTTGTTTACCGAGCAAGTCAGATAGGAATTGTAATCGTGCCGCGGCAGATTATGATACTGGCTTTGCCTTGAGTGCATCGCCACCAAGTTGACATTCATTGCATGGATGTCGTGGTTTTGAATGATGTTAGAATTCGTGTAAACCATGTTAACTCCACGAACTCGGTGCTCTTGGATCCATCCGAGATCCATCTGTTCTTGTAGAGCTGATTGCACTACAGAACATCCTTGATTGTCTTTAGAGCAGATACCACACTGATGATAGCTATGAGGTGGCATATGGCCATATCCACTCTGTCTACAATGCATCTTGACCAAATTGGTTTTCAACAAGAGTACATCGTGAATTTGATAGACATTATTAGTCTCTCCTTCTATCAAATTGACTGCAGCCTTCTCGTGTTGAGGCAGCGGGTTCGTAAGAACATTAAGATTCGTATCCTTGAAGGATAAGACCCCGCTCCTAACAAGTTTTTGCACGTCGGACTTAAAATTGAGACAAGTCTCTATGTTATGCCCTAAACCTCCTTGATGATAAGGGCATGTTTGATCCACCTTAAACCAAAAAGGCGGATTTTCCGGTACTGTAAGAGGAGATTTAGTCTGAATGTGCCCCTTAGCCAGTAGTAATGGAAACAGTTCTGCGTACGTCACGGGTATAGGATCAAATCCTGGTGGCCGTGTTGTATGGTTGTTGTTATATGGAGGACGAGCCTGCTGAAGAGGCTGTTGTGTCCTTTGCTGGTCAGGTTGGCTCTGCGCAACCTGAGGTTGATACGTAGGAATAGACGCAGGGTTGATAGAAGGAGTCACAGCTGCTACCGGTTGATAACGTCGTCTTTGCTTTCCGAGAGAGATATTCCCAATATCTTGCTCTTTTTTCTTAGGGAGAGCACTACCGTATTTTTTAGTACCGCTCGTCGATCTAGTGTCTTTTACCAAACGTCCTTCTCGGACGGCTTCCTCAAGACGTACGCCCATGCCGACCATTTCGGTGAAATCACTGGGCGCACTGGCAACCATTCGGTCATAGTAAAATGAGCTTAAGGTCTTTAAGAAGATCTTTGTCATCTCTTTTTCCTCAAGAGGTGGACAAATTTGAGCGGAAATTTCACACCACCTTTGAGCATACTCCTTAAAGGTTTCCTTGTCCTTTTGTGACATCGATCTGAGTTGATCTCTGTCGGGTGCCATGTCCAAATTGTATTTGTATTATTGGACGAAGGCAGTACCAAGATCTCTGAATGTAATGATCGTAGTACGGTTTAAACCCATGTACCATTTGAGTGCGGCACCGGTTAAACTATCCTGAAAGTAGTGAATCAATAGGTCCCAATTCTCCGTCTGAGCTGACATCCGTCGAGCGTACATCACCAGATGGCTCTGAGGGCAAGAGTTACCCTTATATTTTTCAAAGTCGGGCACTTGGAACTTGTGCGGGACTTTCACATTGGGGACCAAACAGAGGTCTGCGGCGTCCTTTCTAAATAGATCCTGGCCGCGAATGGCTTGCAGTTCCTTCTGCATTTCCAAGAACTGTTCCTGGAATTCATCCATTCTATCGAACATAGTTTCCTTCTTACCAAAAGGTGTTGGTGGAATCTGTCCTTCAGGGACAGTGTGCACCACAGGGGGTGGTACCGTGACTACGGCAGTGAGTCTTGGCGCTTCCTGAAGTTTGTAACCTTCAGGAGTCTTCAGCATGCCCCTAGCATCTTCGCTTTCCCAAAGTTTGTAACCTTCAGGCCCAGCGGCTTCTGTTGTGATTCCCTGATCTTCAGTGATCGGTGGAACATATCCTTTAGGGATATAGTTAACAGGCATGCCCCAAGGACGATCTTTCGGTATCTGATACCTAGGATCATACCTCTCCACTATGGGCGTTGAGGTGATCTCTGAGATTACAGTTCGTTGTAGCTGAGCTTCTGCCATGGCTTGCATGTCGTTACGAAGCTTTCTCATATCCTCTCTCAGAGCGTTGATCTCTTCTTTCAACTCTCTATTTTCTTCCTCAAGATCATCCATCCTTTTCTGACGATTGGCCCGAGTATTATACGAATGAGACAGTTTAACTCTAGAACCGAGACACAAACGTGAGATTCGTAGGTAAGAAGAATACGCGATGTGAGAATGATGAATGCAATGATTATATTAATTGTTTAAGGTTTAATCAAAATAAACTTCGACAATTAGATTGCAAATATCAAATGGTGGGGAAACCCCTTTTTATTGAAATTCAAAGGATTACAGAAGTGGAAATACAGTAAATTACAAAGTGCAGAAACAGAAACCTAAACTAATGGGTCCTGAGTTCTCTCTGAAGAGAAATCAGGTGTTGATTCTGGTATCTTCCTTTTCTTTAACCGGGGCTCTTGGGCCGTTGTCGGGTTGTCACTCCTTTGCCAGGTGAAAGGAGCGAGCAAATTCCTTTGGTCATCCTGATTATCTACAGCATGTTGCTCCAAAATTTCGATCAGAGCGTCTTTCTCTTTCAGTAATTGCTGTATTTTGATGCACTCTATGTCGAGGGTGCGATACTTGTTCTTCCAAGACCTTCTCTCCTTTTGAATTTTGTTGAGAGTAACCTGAAGCTTTTCAGTTTCTGTCATGAAGTACATGACAGATTCCCTTGGCGGAAGAATTCCGTAACGAGGATAAGGCATTTTTAGCTTGAGAGCTCTAGTTTGTACCCAATGGAGATAAGGCTCCACCAAGACACAGTCCGGTTTTCGTAGAGACTCTCGTCCTTTCTTATGAACCTGTTTCTAAGCGTGCACTATTTCCATTTTCAGTGCTCTGTCATTTTCTCCTTCTTTGAAGAAAAGACCTTCCAGATGAACACCCAGTGGGATGTGCCTCATCGGATATCCAAATTGCCGGCGAACCAATACCGGATGGTAGTTGATTCCTCCTTTAGTTCCTATGAGGGGTACGTTGGGGAAGCTTCCACAACGATCAATGATCCTGATTCCATCATAGATCCTATTACACCAATCTATATCAGAGTTGGTAAGAGACATGATCTTCTGCGACCAACGTATGGCACTCTTACAATCCCAAAAAGCAGCAGAATTGGGCAAGTGAGAGATAAACCATTTGTAAAGAAAAGGTACACAACATGTGATCTCCCCTCCGCTGTAAAAATTCCCCAAGTGTACAGAATGATACGCATCTGCGAGCAAAGTCGGTACAGGATTTCCAATAAGAAAAACCTTAATAGCGTTGATATCGACGAAATTATTAATGTTAGGAAACAAAAATAACCCGTAGGTGAGCAAGACAAAGATGCTTTCAAAAGAAGTTATGTTTCCTATACTGGCAAAATACAGGGCTTTCTTTGTCAAGAATTGGGTCGGCAAACCTTGGATGCCACCCTAAGCGATCATGTGAGTCCTGACCTCAGACTCGTCCAAATGAATTGCTCTTGCAATTGTCTGATTCTTTGGAATTTCTTCCAGTCCAGAAAATGGAGCTCGATCCGTAATGTGTAGATCGATCAGATGAGAATACTCCTCCAGCGTTGGTGCGAGCTGGTAATCCGGGAATGTGAAATAGTGATAAACCTGATCATAAAACTGAATGAGCGCATCCATGATTCCCTCAATCACATGGACTCTTAACAGTGGTAACAAACCTCCGTGCTTAGCTCTGAAAGCCTCAGGGTTAGTGATCTTCCTCGCTAACCTTCTTAAATCCTCTAGTTTTGGAACCTTGAAGGTATACTGGTGAGTTCTCTTTCTACCGAAATCCATTAGTGCAATCCTTTTCTCTGATATTTGCAATCACAGTCTTAGTTTAATTTGAAAAACAGAGAGACTAGAAGAGAAGATTTTTTGAATGTTTTAATGTTTTTTAAATGAATGCATGAATGCAGCACACAAAAACATAGAAAAAACATGGGGTCAAAGGGTCGTTGTCATGAAGTCAAGGCTCTACCCATCCCCAAAGGTTTATACTAGGGTGATTTTTGTACCTGTACTCATTATCATCAGCTCCTCCCAGGAAAGCAAAACAACAAGCGGATCGCCAGCGAGTTGTAAAGCAATCTTAGAGTAAGTGCCATTCACCGAGAATAGATCACCAGCCTCAAATGAGGGTAGTATCGCGTAACAACTATTTCCGATAGTTTCCACACTACGAAAGGGTTTGGCTCCCCAGCTTCTCAGACTTAACAACCGGCCCATTGTCTAAGTGAGAGAATGGGTTGCGTTGGTCAGCCTCCAATGAGGTTGATGGTCGACCCCGTCGCCATCACTTATCTTAAGTGTATACTCAATCTTTCCACATACGGCATCACCTGCATTCCCATTAGCAGAAAAAATAAACATTTATAGCAATTAGGAAAAGCAGTATATATATTTTTCTTAAACATCCTAGACCTTTAAAGCTATGAATCCTAAGTTCCTAACAGAAAATGGGTTCCCCGGCGGAAGCCCCAATCTGTGGTTTTTCACACAAGGGGTGAAAAGGAAGACCGTACCTAGATCTAACTTTGATCGGCCCCACGGTGGGCGCCATTTTTCTGTAGCGAGCGATTTTGGACACGGTTCTTAAGCGCTGGTCGCTCTCTGTGGTTTAATCTTTAACTACATGTCGATTCATTTTTTATCCTATTGTGAGCTGATTAAGGAAGGGAAATAGATGTCTCCAATTAACCCTGCTTTACATACTGAGTTTAAACAGCGGTCTGTTAGGTTACGAATGCTATCAATGTGGGGGGGGGGGGTTTCTTGTGTTATTTAACAGAATGACAGGTTTCTGGCGGGGAACAAGGATTAGGATGTTAGGACTGATGCTTTTGATAGATACATGAGAGTATGGGATTTTGGGTTTTTGTTTAGTGTGCTCGCTAAGATTTTTCTTTTAATCTTATGCCTACGTATTCCCGTTTACCGAAACAGGGAAATCAGAGTGTTCGTAGTTCCTCCTATTCTATGGGAGGAAATGGGCGTTTTTGGTGTCTTGTTCAAAGCCCAAGACGTGAAGCGAAAGGTGGTTTGTATCTTGTTCAAAGCCCAAGATGTGAAGCTAAAACGGTGTTGACTTTAGAGAGAATTTGTCATCTCTAAAGAGGGGGTTGTATGTCACAACTATTGGGTGACTGACTGTAAAGGAGGATTACTTTAATCGGGATACACGGATCCTAGCAATGCCATAATTTCCTTTATAGGGGATTTTAACCTGAAGGAGAAGACTTTAACTCAGTGTAGAGCAATGCCATCTTTCCTTAGGAATTTCTCATGCTAAAAGAGGGACAGTGGCATGGATATAGATGATCCAGAGGCTTGCCGCTTATAGCAGTTAGATGAAGGAGAAGGAGTTGTTGATGTTTATTTACTGTGAACGAGGCACAACTTTGATGCTAAAAGGTTGATTGGATCAACCAGTGGTTTTCTTATACAAAGCCTAAGAGGAGGCTATTATGTGTCTCGTACAAAGCCCGAGAGAGAGGCTAAAAGGTTTTGGCCCGACGATGGAGTCTTTTGGTATCTCGTATAAAGGCCGAGGTGGAGGCTGTTTGACTCAACAAGAGAGTTTTTGTGTCTCGTACAAAGCCCGAGATGGAGGTTGTTGTTTATTTGGCTCAATAAGAACCTTGTTGTATCTCGTATAAAGCCCGAGATAGAGGCCAAAGGGGTAATTGACTCAGCGAGGGAGTCTCTTATGTGTCTCGTACAAAGCCCGAGAAAGAGGCTGAACGTTGTTTGACTCCGATGGGGAGGATCATTGTACCAAGCCCAAGAGGAGGCTAACTTCATTGAAGAAGGATCATTATACAAAGCCTAAGAGGAGGCTATGGTTACTGTTTTAGTTGAGTGACAGGTCCAGTATACTGATTTTGAAGAGAAAATCAGTTTTTATATGAGCAACACTGTACTCAAGGATTTGATTCAAGGATTCGGGTTATTCCTGTTCTTTAAGGAAGCGGGAAATCCGAAGGGTATTGAGACTGTCTGAGTCTGCGGGTTTTCTTCCTATTTAATGAAGGGGTCACTTGAGAATGTCTTTGAGACTCAAGGAAGTTAGACTGTCCAAGTCTAGAGTTTCACCTTTTGTACTATGCTTTGAGAAACAGTAGTAGACTCTTTGAAAGGACTATTCTATGAGAATGACTAGGTTCTATTCCTATACCTCTAGGAGGTCGTCGGGACAATTTGTACGAAGCCCAAGAGGAGGCTGGAAACTTTTAAGAAGCCGACGGGTACTTGTACTAAGCCCAAGAGGAGGCTATCATTCCCGGAGGAAGAGATCATTATACGAAGCCTAAGAGGAGGCTGTGAATACTTCTAAGAAGCCGTAGGGTCCTTGTACTAAGCCCAAGAGGAGGCGGGGTTGCTTTTAGGAAGCCTTTGGGTCCTTGTACGATGCCCAAGAGGAGGCCGATTGCTTTTAAGAAGCCGATGGGTCCCCAAACCCCGAGAAATTCAAGGCAAGCTATTCACAAGGAATAGATCAAGTCAGGAAAGTTCGAGAATTTGGAAGAAACTCAAGAGATGCAATTCACGGAGAAGAGATCATCTCTGGGGAGTAGAGTTTCTTTAACAAGTGCTTTTAGGAAGCCGGTGGGTCCCCAAACCCCGAGAAATTCAAGGCAATGCTATTCACCGAGAATAGATCAAAGTCAGGAAAGTCTGAGAATTTGGAAGAAACTCAAGAGATGCAATTCACGGAGAAGAGATCATCTCTGGGGAATAGAGTTTCTTTGACAACTTCTACGAGTGACAGTCTATGAAAGGGTTCACAGAGAATGCTGCCTTTCATATCTCCATATTGTTTAACCCTAAGAGGAGGGAAGACTGTGTCTGGTAATCCTATGGGGATCTAGTTTAGACTATTTCTAAGAGTGATCAACGGGCTTAATGCTAGACGTAGTTGCCGGGGAAACTCTAAATATCTATACTATTATTACACAGTTGATATGAGTTTATGAAAGAAGACTTACAGTGAAACAGCCCCACAATATAGTTATATGTCTATGAAAGCGCTAAATGAAAGCAATAACCACTTACTCGGTTGTAGAGCTTCCATGCTGTTTGGTTAGTTGTTCAACAAAGAAAGATTGAAAACAACAGTATATTCAAAATCAAAGGAGAAAGTGCTTTGAAAAAGAAAGATTGGGGGCTTACAGCTCAAGGAGAGGCCCAGGATTTTATCAGTGATTGCACTGTTTGAATTTGTACAAAGGGACTTATAGAAGTGACTGAGGCCCAAAATGTTTTCTGTACAAGGGGGTTGGGTCTTACACTCTAATAGAGGTCCAAAAAGTTTTAAAGAAAAAGAGTGGGGCTTATAACACGAGGGTAGGCCCAATTGATTTTTCGTTAAAAAATGGCGATCACGCCGAGGTTTTCTTTTAACACGGAGGGACTTATACAATAAGTGAGGCCCAAAGTGGGTTTTGGTTAAAAGGGGATTGGGTCTTACACTCTAATAGAGGCCCAAAGTGTTTTTGAATGGGTCTTATAGCTCAAGGAGAGGCCCAAGGTTATTTTTCAAAATGCGACGATCGCGCCGTTTATTTAAAAATGTACAAAGGGACTTATACAACGAATGAGGCCCAAAATGTTTCTGTACAAGTGGGTTGGGTCTTACACTCTCTCAAGAGGCCTAAAGTGTTTTGAAAATGATTTATGAGGGTTGAATTAATCCAAAAACCCTAATTTGTTTTCAAAAAATGTATTTAATTGAATAAAAATTCAATTAAAAATGATTAAAATTGTTTAACATATGAAAAACAAATTGTGATTTTGGATTAATGCTTCAAAAATTAAGTATTGACCTACAAAATAATTAGAAAGCATTAAAAGTTGCAAAATCAATGTGGAAAAATATTTAAAATGTCAAAAACAATTAAAATATTAATTCTTTGCAAAAATATCAATTATATGAAATAAATAATATTTTTGGGATTTTTTGATAAAATAAAATATTTTAACATTTTTGTGAATTATTAAAAAAAGAATCAACTCAAAATCATTAAAACTCAGAGAGAAATTAATTTTTGAATCAATTAAATAAAATCACAAAATTCAAATATTTGAATTATTCAAAAATGGCGCCAAGAACACTCCAAGAACACGCGCGTGTTCTGGGTTTGGCTGATTTGCATTTTCTTCTCAATCTCACTGAATACTTGATTATAACATGCAATCTACATATCATTATGCTCGTCTCAACCTCACGATCATGTCTATAACACTTAATTTCATTTAAATTAAACATAAAACATGAAATCACGAAGAAACCTCAAGAACCCTAATTTCTGCATGAAGGCTAGGATTTTTGATACACGATTCAAACAATGCAATTAATTGAGGGAAAACATTCCATGCATGATTATGAACATATGGCCAAATTATTGTGCGAGGAAATATGCATAGATTGAGAGATGACCAAGTATATGCTTACCTCTAAGCCGTGACAGCAAGTGCAATGTGATTTTTGATTTAGAGGTGTTACAGATGAGTGGTGATGATCTGAACAGCTTCCCTACACCCTATGGAGTGTGTTTGAATGCTTGGACTTGATTGAAATTGGCTAGATCAATTCATGGCATCTCAGCTGCAACTTGATTGAAAATTTGAGCAACCAGCTGGTGATTTTGTGAAATTGGTGTTTCAGAAGTGATTTAAGTGTTTGATCAGCTCATATGTGATGTATATGAGGTGTGTGAGTGATTGGTTTGATTGGAAAAGCTATCAAACTCAAAACCCGATAGCTACCTTGCTAAGAAAGGCATTTTTGCCAAGAGAAAGGGATTTTGAGGAAAGCGTCTGTTAGATGGCTTTGGTGTACTCAAACTGATCACAATTGAGCTCTATTTATAGTAGAGAAAGTTTGTTTTACAAGGAATAGTGAATGACAGCTGGTAAGTAGGTTTGGCCAATGTTGTCCAATGGAAATGCAAGTCTCCTCTAGCCATTGACTAGAGGTTAGGGCACAGAGCTTTGGTTCCCTTGGTCTTGGATAAGTCTTGACTAATTTCAGATGAGAATGGCTCAGTCCATGCCACCTTGATGCTTCCATTGAATGCTTCAATCCAAATTTGGAGTCTTGTCCCTATTTTGGCCATTCTAGGTTCAACATGTTATTTCTTGTTCCATGGACTTTGGAGGCTTGGCTCAGTGATTGTCCCCTTTAGATTCAATCCTCAGATGTGTCCAAGTGGATAGGAGCATTTGAATTTGGCTGATTTTGGCAAATCGAGCCAAAATGCAAATTCTGCCTTGCCTTTGACAGATTTCAGCAAGGCAACTTTCCAATGTCATATCTCATGACTCAAATGGAATTTGGCAATGTTCTTGGCCATTTTGGAAAGCCTTTACATGATACAACAACTGTTTGAACATGTTTGGTTTTGATCTCTTTTGAATCCAAGTGAAAAATCCCTCTACATTTGGCAAAAAGTGAAGCAAAATCTGACTTAGTGAAATTTTTATTAAGTGTTGAAACAAAGTGTGATTTCTTGATTTTGATCACTCCATAACTCAAAATCCTTAATGAATTGGACTTAGGTCTAGTTGAAGTTTTTGTAGAGGGTAATGAGGGCTACAAATCCTTCTTTGTATGAAAAAAATTGGCCTTGTGGTTTAGGAGTTATGGTCCTCCAAAGTTGGTGCATTAGTGGTACTTTTTGCATAACTTAGAAAAATTTCTAAGTTTTTATGGTTACCCCTTTTACAAGTTATCCCACTTTCTTTGATTTTTCTTGATGAATGATGATTCAAATCATACATTAACATCATTTTAGGGTTAAAAATCCATTTTGGTGAAAAATCTCTAAAAGTCAAAGTTGACTTTTGTGCACAGTTGACTTTTTATCAGATGAATTCCAAACTGTGCAATTCTTCAGGAAATCATGTCCTTGACCTAAATTAAACTTGATGGACATGTTCCAAGGGAGTCATAGGGTATATTGAGGCATGTCCTAGGGTTTAGGAGCATGTCCTGGTCAAAAGTCAAAGTTACAGTTGACTTTCCTCGCGACACCCTAATTGTGGTGCAGATGGAATTGAGACTTGTTGCTCAAACTTCTTGGATTAATCCATTGTTCCAAATGGATCAATATAGTTCATTAGAGACCCTCAAACCCTATCTTGAGGTCTTGGTTCATGATTTGCCCCAAAAGTCAACTTATGGGTGAATTAGGTCAAGAAAACCTAATTCCTGATTTTTTATGTATGCATCCCCTGAGGCAAAATTGACTTGATGAACGGGTCCATGAGGCTCCATGGAGTACATTAGGTTCTGTTTTGGATCTTTGGCTTGTGTCCAGATGAAACTTTCCATCTAGAGGCCCTGGTCGACTAAAACCCTAATTTGGTGATACTGGCGATCTTGAGGCTTGATCCACCTAGAAGGGAGCAGCCTTGTGCTTAATCCTTAAAGTGGGAGTCCTTTTTGATCCTTTGTGTATGCTTGAGAGGTTAGACAAGTTGAAGATCAAGTCATTCCTTGACTGATCCTTTGTCTAAGGCTCTGAGAGGGCTTAAAACCCTAATTTTGATTGTAGTGAATGCTCAACAACCCTTGAGGCATTTGATGAGGCATGATGATTTATACATATTGTGATGATGATTTGCACAATGATGGGAAACTTTAGTGGTCAAAATCTGGGGTATTACAGATATGGCTCCCGATCGTGACCATCTTCGAGCAATGGCTCAGAAAGATAAGGAGACATTCAAAGAATACGCACAGAGGTGGAGCGAGATTGCTGCTCAAATTAATCCTCCTTTGGAAGAAAAAGAGATGACCAAGATTTTTCCGAAAACTTTGAGTCCTTTCTATTATGAGCGTATGATTGCTAGTGCCCCGAGTGACTTCACTGAGATGGTTAATATTGGGATGTGATTAGAAGAAGGTATCTGTGAGGGACGTTTGTCAAAAGATGGTAATTCTACCGGTAATTCCAAGAAATATGGGGGAGGAATTTCCAAAAAGAATGAAGGTGAGGCCAATGCTATTTCCCATGGAGGACGCAAAAAGAGTTATGGTAAGAATAACCAGTGTCAGTAACATGTTGCATCCGTTACTCCCGTTATCAATTCGACTCCTGTTGTTCAGGCAGCCCTTGCTCATCAACAACGCTCTAATCAACAAAACAATCAACGAGGCCATTATCAGAAAGTTGTTGATCCGATTCCGATGACATATACATATTTGCTTCCTTATTTAATTCAAAAGAATCTTGTTGAGACCCGTGCACCACCTGCTGCTCCAAAAGATTCGTCGTGGTGGTATAAGCCTGAAGCTCATTGTGCTTTTCATCAGGGAGGAGCTGGGCATGATACTGAGAACTGTTATCCATTGAATATGGAAGTGCAAAGATTGGTTAGAAGTGGTATTTTGTCTTTCGAAGACTCCAATCCTAATGTACAATCGAATCCGCTGCCTAATCATGGCAAGGCGTCTGTCAATATGGTTCAAGATTGTCCTAGTAAAGATTATTCTATAGTTGTAATTCTCAAAGAAGACTCTGAAGGCTACATCCCATTTGGTTCTGAAAGTGACGTCGTTCCTGCTGAAGATTGGGAGCCTTATTTGGAAGACCCTGAGTATACGTCCCCAGAGGATGCATATGTGCCCTTTTATTCCCCTCGGAAGAAGTTTAAGGAACCTGAATATGAAGTCAGTGCCATCATTGAAGATGATGAAGAGGAAGAACTTCCCAATTTCGTGACACATGGTCAGATCTGCCAGAATTGGATAGCTGTTGATGTCTCCACTGTTATTCATATTTCAAAGTAATTTGTTTTTGTTTCTTTCAAAAATCCTTTCACTCTGCCCAAGGTGAAAGTGAATTTGTGAGGGCTTTGTTTCAAATTTTATCATCATCAATAAAATGTTATTTTGTTTATCCATATTATGTTTTCTCTTTTTGCTTTATTTATGAAAAATGGTAACATAAAAAACCAAAAATAATAATAATCATGTGATGATCGCTTTTATTTGCATAATACTTGCACTTCTTGTTCATTTTTTAAAATTAAACATAAATCATTATGCAGATTGATTGTTAAACCCATTGAAAACAATGACCCTATGCCCTCTCCCAACTTTGATTTCCCTGTGCTTGGAGCTGAAGAAGAGGATATTGAGGAGGTTCCAGATGAAATTTCTCGGTTGCTTGAGTACGAGGAAAAAGCCATTCAGCCTCATGAAGAGCCGGTAGAATTGGTCAATTTAGGTTCAGATGATGATAAGAAAGAAGTCAAGATTGGGGCATTGCTTCAGTCAGATGTTAAGAAGAGAATGGTAGAGCTTCTTAGAGAATATGTTGACGTGTTTGCTTGGTCCTATCAGGACATGCCTAGTCTTGATACTGATATTGTGGAGCACCATTTACCGTTGAAGCCCGAATGTCCGCCTATTAAACAGAAATTGAGAAGAACTCATCCCGACATGGCTGTGAAGATCAAAGAGGAGGTTCAAAAGCAGATTGATGCTAGTTTTCTTGTGACTTCTGAGTATCCTCAATGGGTGGCCAATATTGTGCCTGTTCCAAAGAAAGACGAAAAAGTCCGAATGTGCGTTGACTACAAAGATTTGAATAAAGCGAGTCCAAAAGATGATTTTCCACTGCCACACATTGATATGCTGGTAGATAATACTGCTAAGTTCCATATCTTTTCTTTTATGGACGGATTTTCCGGTTATAATCAGATAAAGATGGTTCCCGAGGATTTGGAAAAAAACAACATTCATTACACCCTGGGGAACATTCTGTTACAGAGTGGTGCCCTTCGGTTTGAAAAATGCTGGTGCGACGTACCAGAGAGCTATGACCAATTTGTTCCATGATATGATGCATAAGGAAATTGAGGTCTATGTGGATGATATGATTTGTAAGTTGAAGACCGAAGAAGATCATATTGAGTACTTATTGAAGCTATTTAAACGTTTGAGAAAGTTTAAGCTCCGTTTGAATTCTAATAAGTGCACTTTTGGTGTTCGTTCTGGAAAGTTGTTGGGATTTATTGTCAGCCAAAAAGGCATTGAAGTTGATCCTTGTAAAGTTAAAGCTATTCAGGAGATGCATGCACCCAAAATAGAAAAAACAAGTAAGAGGATTCTTGGGACATTTGAATTATATCTCCTGATTTATATCCAATATGGCTGCCACATGTGCGCTGATCTTTAAGCTTCTTCGTAAAGATCAGGGTTGTGTCTGGACAGACGATTGTCAGAAAGCTTTTGAAAGAATTAAAGAGTATCTACTTGAACCTCCGATTTTGTCTCCTCCTGTGGAAGAAAGACCTTTGATCATGTATTTGACTGTGCTGGAAGAGTCTATGGGTTGTGTTCTGGGTCAACAAGATGAATCTGGTCGAAAAGAATTTTCCATTTATTATTTGAGCAAGAAGTTCACCAATTGTGAGTCTCGGTACTCAATGCTTGAAAAGACATGTTGTACTTTAGCTTGGGCTGCCAAGCGCCTCCACCAGTATATGTTGAATCATACAACTTGGTTGATATCTAAGATGGATCCAATCAAGTATATCTTTGAAAAGCCTGCTTTGACTGGGCGGATCGCTCGTTGGCAAACGTTGTTGTCAGAATATGATATCGAGTACCGAACTCAAAAATCAATAAAAGGAATTGTTTTGGCTAATCATTTGGCACACCAGCCAATTAATGATTATCAACCTATCAGGTTTAATTTTCCTGATGAAGACATGATGTATCTAAAGGTTAAAGATTATGAAGAACCATTACTTGATGAAGGGCCTGAGCCTGGATCCCGTTGGGGTTTTATTTTTGATGGAGTTGTTAATGAGTATGGCAATGGTATTGGGGCAATAATTGTTACTCCTCATGGTTCTCATATTCCTTTTACCGCAAAATTGATGTTCACTTTCACAAATAATGCAGCTGAGTATAAAGCGTGTATTATGGCCTTAGAAGAAGCTATTGATTTAAGAATTAAGATTCTTGATGTATACAGAGATTCAGCCCTGGTGGTTAATCAGATTAAAGGGGAATGGGAGACACGTCAACCTGATTTAATTCCTTATCGTGATTATGCAAGAAGGTTGTCAACTTTATTCAATAAGGTTGAGTTTCACCATATACCTAGAGTAGAGAATCGAATGGCAGATGCTTTAGCAACTATATCCTCCATGATTGTAGTGAATCGGTGGAATGATGTGCCCAAAATCAATGTTACGCGTCTTGATAGACCTGCTCATGTGTTTGCGGTTGAAGAGGTTGTTGATGATAAACCTTGGTATTATGATATTAAATGTTTTCTTCAGAATCAAGAATACCCACTTGGGGCATCCAAGAAAGATAAGAAGACTTTGAGAAGATTGGCTGGTAGTTTCTTCTTGAATGATGATGTGCTGTATAAAAGAAATTATGACATGGTCTTGCTCAAATGCGTGGATAAACACAATGCAAATATGTTGATGAGAGAAATTCATGAAGGATCCTTTGGTACACATGCCAATGGGCATGCAATGGCTAAGAAAATGTTAAGGGAAAGTTACTATTGGCAGACAATGGAATCTGATTGTTACAAATATGTGAAAAAATTCCATAAATGCCAGGTTTATGCTGACAAAATTCATGTACCTCCAACTCCCCTCAACGTTATCTCTTCTCCATGGCCTTTCTCCATGTGGGTCATTGATATGATTCGAATGATTGAGTCTAAAGTGTCGAACGGACACCGTTTCATTTTGGTGGCTAATGACTATTTTACCAAGAGGGTTGAAGCAACATCATATGCCAATGTGACCAAACAAGTAGTAGTCCGGTTTATCAAGAACCAAATCATCTGTCGGTATGGTGTTTCGAGCAAGATTATCACTGATAATGGGCCGAATCTAAATAACAAGATGATGAAGGAATTATGCAAAAGGGCGGCTTTGGAAAAAATGATCAAGATTATCTCTTAGATGTCATAACATCTGGCATTGACATTTAGGATCAATCATATATGCATTGTTTAACTAACCCACATCTTGCACTTTGTTTCTCTTGTGTTAAAAACTTCGGGTTTACACAGAAAGATTCAAGACCTCCTAAGGCATTCTCTGGCCCCATACAATCATCACAGGGATTCACCGGTTGATTGGAACCAGGATCTCAAGACATTGGATCAAATCAAGTCAACAAAAGACCATCATACCAAATTGAGAAATAGGGTTTTAACCTGAAGAATCACCAAAGAGGTTTGTCATGAACAGTCAAGGTTTGATTGGTTCATCAACCAATTGAGCTTACCTACATTCAAGAGCTCTCATTCAACAAGAATTCAAGATCATTTGGCTCTCATCATAAGTAACTTGAGCCAGAATCTCACCCTGCCTCCAAATCAGGGTTTTGTCAAGACAAGTTAATCATGGCCTTTGATTGTAATCAGGGTTTATTCTCAAACCCTAGGACATGACTCCATGTGATAGAAGACATCCCTAGAAACCATCTATGAGCCTTAGATGTGATTGAAGAAGCAAGATCATCACAGATCATTCAAGTGCATTCACAGTTGAAATTAGGGTTTTGACTGAGGCCCTAACCTTTGAGATTTTGATCCAAAATGAAATATCCAAGTCCTCAATTCATCATGACATGTCTCATTGAGGAGTTAAGGTATGAGAAATCAATTTTTAAGGAGTTTCTTGCAAAGGAAGCAAAGTTTGGTTCATAAAACTTTATAAATGTGGAAATTTCACTACTTGTGCAAAAATTGAAACAGTCATAACTTTCAAACCACACATCCAAATTGAGTGACTCAAAGCTCAAATAGAAGCTCTTTCCATGATATTCAAAACATATTAGAGGACCCACTTTCAAAAAATGTATGGTTTTTAATTTACAAGACTTGGAAGATAAATTACCCTTGGGACTTAGTGAAATTTTCAGCTTTTTCACCTTGGTTTTCACACAACTTTGACTCAGTTTTTCACCTAGTTCCAGGCTTCAAATAAAAAACCTTTAAACATGAAAGTTGTAGAGGACATTGAGGGCTTTCCAAAAACTACTAGAACTCCTCAATCCATTGAGTGAACTGAGAGATTCGAAGCTCCAAAGTTAGGGTTTCATTTCTTGATTCTCAAGTAATCAACTTTTGTATAATGGTGCAAAACCTCTCCTAATCACCAAAGCTTCACATTTCTGAGTTTTAAAGATGGTTTTAATGATCATTAGACCTGTTCCACGTTTCCTTGCAAGTGGGATATTAAAATAATATGGTTTATGTCATTCTTGTGCAACTTGGAAGAAGAAAGAGAAACTTCCCAAAATCAAACATTGTTTATTCTTTTTTCCTCTCCTTGAGCCTTGGTCCAATCCCATCACACCATTTGCTTAGACCTAACCATATCAATGATCATAAATCTTGGAAGATTTTGGAAACAACTCACACGAAGGAAACTTATCAAGAGGGCAAAGTTGGTACATTGTGCTATTTTCACCATGCCTTGAGTCCTCAACTCTTCCTATAAATAGGACTTAGTTCTCATCTGTTTTAGGACACCAGCATTCACTCAAACACCTTAAGAAAGCTCTGAAGTTTTAAGCTTGGCAAGTGAGGAGGAGAAAGAGGAGCACTTTGGAGGTTACTTCTAGTTTGGAAAGGAAAAGAAATCAGTCATATTTGAGGGTGCAGTGGACATATTCCACTAGGTATTTTTCTTCCATTTTCATCAACCATAATTATGCTATTTAAACTGATTACCATGATTATCTCATACTTAACATTATGCTATTAATGTGTTCATCCATATTGTGCACTAATAATTGTTGGTTTGTAACATCCATGTATTAGCATTTCCATATTATGATTGTCCCTTTAAGTAGTTTTATCTGAGCAAATGCAGTTTGTTGGGCTGTCATAATCTATATCTCTTGTTCTCACTGTCTCTCATTTCACCATGTCATGCTTGAGATGCCATGACCATAACTATTCTCAAATGAGCACTTTACTGTTTGTGTGGAAGCCTTGCTTTTTGGTGACCTCATGGAAAGTAAGTTTGAGTCTATAATGTTGCTACATGAAAATGTCAGTTGTGGAGGGAAGAGTGCAGGTTTGTTAAGCTCATGTGACCTCTTTGTTGTTTAGCACTGCTAGTACTTGGTTCTATAATACCACAATCATGTAGCTATTTTGTTGATGCTTGGATGTTATTGCTTGAATAAGAACATGTGGGATCTTTGTCAGAATTTTGTTCGCTACTGTTAACTTGAGATATTTTGTATTTATGATTGTGAATTTGAAACTGTTTTGAACCATATCATGTAGTTTTGGTTTGAATCGCATGAAGGCTTTGTTGGAATCATTGTGGTAACCAAGTTCTGTTGCTCTCCTACTGATGATTCTTGGTTTATATACTCACCATGTCATGATTATGTTGCTGCCATAATGGTTGTTTGTTTTTCTTGCATTTTAATCTAGTGAGCATGTGAATAAGATTATTAAGTTCATGTAAGATTGTTAACACTGAAAATCCTTGAAAACCTTTTGTTTATATCAGCATTGCCAAGTTTTTTATCTATGAACAACATGAAGGGTTTGGTCTGGACTCATGCTAACAAGTTGAATATATGATGTCTTTTTCTTTCCATGTTTTGAGCCATAGGCATAACTGTTATTATCATTTTGTTCTGGACCTACACTGCCATGATCCAAGGGTGTTTATGTCAAGATGTGCATGTTTAAAGTTGTTCTTGCAGTGCCATGTTATGTTTAGTTTAATTGACATGAAAGTTTTAGGTTGAGGTCATATTGATGACAGGCCTGTGTTCTTGTACTGATAACTCTTAGCCATGTCATTACAATGCCATGTACATGACTGTTAGCTTGTTATGCATTTGAGTCAAGAAACCATGTGAAGTGATATTTTGGAGTTCATGTGTTTGTTTCTTTTGCAACATTAATCCTTGATACTATGATGTTCATATCTTGGTATATAGTTGGAATAAATGAGGTTAGTATTCTTAAACAACATGAAAATTTTGGTTTATGCTGGCAGGATGAATGTATGATTTGGTGTTGCTTTCCATATTTTGATCATATGCACTCCATAAGTTAATATTGTGTGCATTTGATACCTTGAATGAGTATTTCCATGGTGAGAGGGCAAGAGCATTGTTGACCACATTTGTACCACTGAGTTTTCCTTGTTTAGTTTTGTCAAGGTTTTGTTTGAGGTCCTTTTAATGACAAACACTCATGCTCACTTTCTACACTGATAACACATAATTGTGCTTGCCATGTCATGACACTGATAACACATGATTGTGCTTTCCATGTCATGCTCACTTTCTATAAAATGAATGCTTGTCCTTCCTGCATCTTGATCAGGTAAACATGTGGAATAGTTTGGTTGAGTCCATTAGCATTGATAGTTTTTTTTACTCATGTCAATATGCCTAATTTGGATAAAATAATTCCTATCTGTAAACAACATGTAGGAATTAGTTTGATGCTATATTAACATGATAAAAAGGTTGTTGCTTCTGCTCTAGGCCTTAGGCACAAAATGATGTTGTGGATGTTTGAGTGCATGCTGCCATGGTTGTTAGGATCGCGCTTTAACTCCCAAAAGTGTACAATCTTACGATCCGACAACCAACCACTGCTCTAATTGGCAAAAAAGATCGTGAAAATGAAAGGAGTGTGAAAAGCGTAGAGGAAGAGCGTGAAAGCGTAGGATCGTAGGATTCAAACGATTTATTTTAGGGTTTGTTTTGGAACTTTTTGATCCGTTTTGAATATGTTTAGACCCGGCCCAAAAACTGACTAATTATACCATAAACGACAGTGCTTTTTTTATTAGGGTTTTGGGACTTGGAATATCTTAAATACACTTTTTGAGAACTGAAAAATATTATCGTGAAAGCTGCCCAGCCACCAAAACCATTGAAACTTCAAAACCTCTTCATCTATTTCTTCTGCATCGATTAATCAAAGGATGATTAGGTTTCTTCTCTTCATCTATTCCTCTATAAATTCAAATCAAACCATTCTTTTCTTCTCATCTTTTCCATCCTTGCACTCCAATTTTATGTTAAGGTTATTTTTCTAGTTATTTATATAATTTTGTCTATTTGTTGGGATCTTACGATCCGAGTTATGATCCTACAATTTATGCTTTTTCCATACCCTAACGATCTTTATCGAGATCCCGATTTTGACAACCATGCATGCTGCCATTACTCACATCATGCCAGAACAGTTTCATTATGCACACTTCATGTGGGATGGCAGCATGTTTAGTATTATTTGGTAATCTGATAAGGTTTAAAGCATGATAATTTTTGATCCCTTGTTCATGTCCAAAGGTATAAAAACATGAAAGAGCATTCTTGGTACTGTCCATATGAAAAGACACAATATCTTCTTTCTGCATGATAAGTTACTGGTTTAAAGTTATCCATGTGTTAGCTAAGAAATTTCATGGTTGTTGAGTATTGTATTTGGTGATGAATGAGTCTCTTTAATTGAATATACTTGTTGGTGCTGTTTTGATGCCTAGTCATATGCTTATCTCAATTTCACTTCCTGCCATGAGTCTAATTGTCTGTTGTTTGTGGATCTTGACATATGAATTGGTATTGTTGTCATTTGCATTGATTAATAAATGGAACTCGAGTTCTTCATATTGACAGTTTGAAACCATAACATAAGAATATTGATGGCTGCATACAAAGGTGTATTGAGAGCTTTGTTTTCCATGCCATGTCTTATTGTGTAATGTATATTGCTTGCATTCATGTTAAAACTTGAAGTTTGAGTCTGTCTGTTTTGATCCAACAAGTTGAGAATACTGTTTTGAATGTGATTGGCATGATTATTATTTCCTCTCATTTCTGAATGTATCCTTCTTTCATTTTGATGATGCCCTTGTTGTTGAGTCATGAAGAATTCACTCACAATCTTTGCCCCAAGTAGTCAAGGATAGGTTTTTTTAATTCACATCATTGGTTTGAGATTGCTAGAAATGGTCACGATTCAGATTGGAGAGAGCTAGGCTGTTGTTGTTGTTATGGTGAATTTGATTGCTGTGTGATTGGCAAAGGAAGTTTTGGTTATGATCAGTGTGCTTATGTTTTTTTTTCACTCTCCTGAAGGTTTAAATGATTGTAGGGGTGGCATATACAATGGATGTATAGCCACCCCAGTGGTAATCAGCGCGCGCGTTAACCAATGGGACTGGGGTTCGAATCCCCCTCGCCCCAGTCCCCTTTTGGTTTTTATTTTCTTCTTATTTCCAACTCATTTGGATTTGGGCCTGCTATTCGCATCCCCCAGAAAAGGGCCCAATTTGCGTTTAACTTAAATTCAATTGACTCAGAATTCCTAATACACCCCCTTTCTTATTTAATTATAATAAAACTTTTCTTTTCCCTTTTTACTTCATTTTTATTATTAAAAATATATCTCTTAAATAAAAAATCCCACAAAAATTCATATTTACTTTTTGTTGCTTAATTTAATTTTTTTCCTTAATTTATTTTAATTTTTATCTTATTTTACATTAAACCAAAAATTCACAAAAACATATATAAAACTTTTTTCATTTGAATTTTGAAATTCACTTAAAATTACCTTTCTTTGAAAATTCTTGTGACAATTTTTAGGTATATGAGAGATGTGTTTTGAGAAGGATCATTAACCTTCGTTGAATTCATTTTGCTTGACCTTGTTATTAAGTTTCTTGCTTTGAATACTTTACCTTTAATTTCAAGATCAATAATGGTATGTATGTGTTTTCATGTGCTTAACTGTTGTGAATCATATTACTATTTCTTGTCACATTGATTGAGTGAATCATACTTTTGTTAAGAAGTAATTCTTAATGGTTGTACATTCTTGAATTCTACTATTTAGTTGAATCTCAGTTCCTTTATAACATTCTTATTCATAAGAAGTTTGTTATTCTTCCCTCCTTCCAAAGGAAAGTCTTTCAATTGACCTCAAAGTCATGGATAGCTCATAATCCAGCCTTGACCTTATAGTCATGGCCACCTCCTTGACCTCATAGTCATAGGATTACCAACTTTGACCTCATAGTCATAGCCACTTACCAGTCTTGACCTCATAGTCATGGCCACTTCCTCCTTGACCTCATAGTCACACGATTACCAGCTTTGACCTCATAGTCATAGCCACCTACCAGCCTTGACTTCATAGTCATGGCCACCTCCTTGACCTCATAGTCACAGGATTATCAGCTTTGACCTCATAGTCATTGCCACCAACCAGCTTTGACCTCATAGTCATAGCCACTTACCAGCTTTGACCTCATAGTCATAGCCACTTACCAGCCTTGACTTCATAGTCATAGCCACTTACCAGCCTTGACCTCATAGTCATGGCCACCCTTCTCCTTGACCTCATAGTCATAGGATACCAACTTTGACCTCGTAGTCATTGCCACTTACCAGCCTTGACCTTATAGTCATGGCCACTTTCTCCTTGACCTCATAGTCATAGGATACCAGCTTTGATCTCATAGTCATTGCCACTTACCGGCCTTGACCTCATAGTCATGTCCACTTTCTCCTTGACCTCAAAGTCATAGGATACTTTCCTTTTGGCCTCATAGCCATTCAATCTTACAACTTACAACAAGTTAGAGTTCTTGAACTCTATGTAAGACTCATCACTTTGAGTATTCACTTCCCCTACAACTTAGACTTAGAGGGTTTCTTAAACTCTACATGAGCTCATACTCATCCCCCTTGGAACTTTGGCCATAGTCAATGGTTCCTCAAATCCACCCTTAGTTAGGTGAACTACGGTTGTTCTGATTCTTTAGTCAGATACGTAGGCACAAGATACGACGTCTTGGCGAGCAAACTTAGTGTACATACCCATAGGTCTTTACCTTTACCCTTAGCAGACTCCTTTAGTATAGAAAACATAACATAAAATAAACTAAACAAGAGGTTCCTGTAGAGTACTACAGATACTTAGGGTGCTAATACCTTCCCTTAGTATAACCAACCCCCGAACCTAGATTCTCTTATTAGGGTTTTCGTTCTTTACCCTTTCCTTTGGATAAATCAAAGCTCGGTGGTGAATTTCAAAGTTTTGTGATGCAAGTTAATTAATAGCTTGTTATCCGGTTCTCACCGCAACAGAAATGGCGACTTCACTGGGGACAAATTTGAGGGTTAAGCCCACCTTGTTATGTTTGTATTATTCATGTTTTGCATGCTTATTTGTACATATATCTGTATATATCCGCCTACTTGTTTGGGTTCTTCTATTTGGTAGGGTTGCTACTATTGAGTGGTGAGATAAGTCCTAACCCGGACCTGAGAGCACATTTATGATATGATTGTGGTGGAATCAATAGTCGGTTGTTGGGAGTAGTCCTAGAAATTTATGGCATATGATGACCATGCTCAGTTGAGGCCCTTTGGGATTGTTGATGTCTGATGTGAGTACTCGCATTGATGTCGCTCTTCCCGATTTGAGAGCCAGTGATTCTGAGGACCGTAGTTACCTTCACCCCACTTGGCCTTTTAGGATGTAGTGTGGTGGCGGTGAGGGAGTATTCCCAAGTAGTTGTTACGCGATACTACACTCAGACGAGTTTATCTTGAGAATATTTTTAACCCGCGTGAGTAGTCGCGTAGGCCGATAATATCCGAAGGATTTACGTAGACTCTGAGAACTCTTAGAACCCTGTTCTATAGCTGATGGATCTATAGTACACACCTTGTTGGGATGGGTAGACCATGGCCCCATTCATGAGACCCCTAAACCTATAACTTGTGTGCTGTATTGTGTGTACATATGTTTGTGTTTACGCGTGCCTGTGTTTTGTGCATTGCATACATCTCATTGCATCCATTGTTGGTTTCAAGGAATTCAGATATTCATTTCCTTTTCAAAAGATCAACAGAGCTTGGATCTTAAAAACAAAAACTTCTTCAGTTTTTCCATAAAATTTTTTTGCAACTTGCCTTTGAGTTCCTTGAAACCACTTGGCTTGTATTTGCATTCCATGCGCACTCACGTATCATTTGCATTTCTCAGTCTTGAGTCTCTTCCTCTATGTCTGAACAATACCTAGCACCTATTCAAGAAAATGGCGACGATGAATGAAATTATGAAGAACCAGGAAGACTTGAAAGAGGAGGTCAGGATCCTCAAATGCCAGATGAATTGGGTTCTAGAAAATTTACAAGCTTTGATAAAGAAAGAGGAGTATTCTCACCCTGTTACTCATAGAGAAGTTGTCAGTTTATCGTCTTTTGTGGTTCCTCTAACTCAAGGACTCCTCAGAATCAAGGGAAAGATCACTGTCAACCGCGTCAGCATGCTCGACAAAGGCCTAGAAAGCCAAAGAGGAATTTCACTCCATTGCCAACACTATACAGTCAGTTCTTACCAGATTTAATCAAAGGTGGATTGATAGTGCCAGAGGAAATATATCCAATGCAATTTCCGTACCCACCAGGCCTTGACACCGACGCCCATTGTGACTACCATGCTGGGGTACAGAGGCATTCAACTGAAGATTGTAGAGTGCTCAGAAACAAGGTTCAAGCTCTGCTTGATTCCAATGTGATCTTATTCACACCTCAAGGCATTCAAATCAACAATCCTTTGTCATCTCTTGTGGTTCTCCCATACCAAGGATCTGTCTGTGGAGAAACTTCGTACCAACCATCATTTGATCTTAGTCTTACACCAGACTATCATAGTCAGCAGGTGTCTACCAAAAGGGTATTCTAGCCTCCTATGGTTATTTCTCCTCGAGGTTCTCAAGACCAAAACAAGAGAAAGTACCCTGTCAACCGCCAGCCTATTCCTGTGCCTTTAAGCAAACTCTTCCCACTGTTGATGCAAAACAAGTTGGTAATTCCTCGACTTCTCAACCCTATGCCAGGACCTTGGCACAATCCAAACCTGACTTGTGAATTCCATAAGGGAGCCGAAGGGCATGACTTAGATGGTTGCCGAGCCTTAGAAGCCACTGTGCAAAGGTTGATCTATGATAGGGATTTGATCTTCGAAGAAGATCATCCAGAGATTGAATGCAAATTCTGCACTGGGACAATGGGACATCCTATTGAAGAATGCAAAGATTTCAAAACGAGAATGCTAAGCCTGCTAAAAACACTGCAACCTCAGAAAGGTACGCCAGATGTCAATGTCTCAACTCTTGAGTCAAAAGGCAAAAGACTTTCGAGGCCTCTTAGGGTTCTGTATCACAAAGAGCAAATGATCAATGGCAAAGGTGTTCCCCCGCTTGGGCCCAGAAACTGAAATCTTCAGAAATTAATTTGCCAAAGTTGGCCGTATTTTGTTCATCTCAGTATTTTCAATTTCCTTTGCACTTTGAATTTCTATTTTGCTTATAAGCTTTGTTGTACTTTAAAATTGGCAATGTTAATGAAATGTTTGTGCACCTTTTGATTAAGTCCATTCGTTTCACTCATTTACTTTTATGTTCATAAAAACAAAAATAAATGTCTTGTTTTATTCCATTTATCTCTATCAAATTGTTGTTAAGCAAAGATTAGGGAGGATGATGAAAACATTATATCCATAATCGCTGTGGTATGCGTTCGATTAAACCTTGCCGAGGATGTAAGGCATTGTTTTAATTCCCCAAACACTGGAGAAATAAGGAAGATAACCCTCGTTAACCCCTTTGAGCCTAGAAGTAGGAGTTTTCTTTCCTTACACGAAAAAAACCCTTAAATCTCAACCTTGGGGTGGGTAGTTCTCAGTTTAACTTGGTTATGCATTCAAATGCAAGCACTTCATGCAAGACACCAGTCAGCTCTCTCAAATCAAATGAGTAAGTGTTGTATAAGTGTTCCCAAAGCGATAAATAAGGAAGGATCATTGAGAAATTCTTAATCAAAGAATGAGTCGAGTCCCTTTCAAGGCAAAAGCCAAGAAAGATGGGAAGCCCGAAACTTTGCCTTATGCAAATGGACTTGTGCAACAACCAAAAAAGAAGAGGTCTCATAACCTCAACAAAGACAAAAAAGAGGTCTCATAACCTCAACAAAGACAAGAAGAGGTTTTATAACCTCGACAAAGAAGAGGTCTCATAACCTCAGTGAAAACAAGAGGAGGCCTCAAAACCTCAGCAATAAAGGATAACCAAATGTTGTAAGGGAGTAATGAATGCCAAAGTGTCTGAATCATCGCCAACTCTCATCAGCTCAATTCCTAGCCCATAGGAACCTGAATGTATAGCTTGAGTTAACTGAGTGTAGGATTGGAGTTCATCACGAAGATTGGGTGGGGACAAATAAACTTTGAGCCTTTATCCTTTGTTTCATAAACCGTGAACCAAGCCACGTTACAACCCTTAAAAGACCTAATTGAGGTAAGGTTGTTTTGAAAGCATACTACAGCAAGGTTGATTAACCTGACTCCTAATGATCCTTGGAAATTGCGTGTGTTGATCACTTCATCTGTAATTCTGTAAATGACTAGATCCACCTTTGTTTTTTATTTAATCATTCCACCGTGTGTGTTTCAGCAATAAACTTGATTTCAAAAATTTGCATTAATGTTGCATTAAAATTGCCAATTTTAAATGAACAATGCTTATTTGTAAAACAATTCAATATCAAAGGAATCCCAACAAATGCAGCCAGCTAGGGAATTTGACTTGATGAAGGGCTCAGTCTGGGGCATCTCCTCCATAGATCAAGCATCCCAAGAGCTACTAAATCAGGGGCAGAAACTCTTCAAAGTTCAGAATATTGGGGCAAGCTTTCTTGAGATCATCTTATGACAAGTTTGGACTTCAATGACCTACCAACAGGGGCAAGTTTGTTCCCCAGTTGTTTCTACCATAGTCTGAGTACTTTGTATTGCAAATACAGTTGAATTGGGGCAGTTATGTCAAGGTTCATTTCTCTTCAAAAATTTGAAGATATTGAAGCATCTGGTATGCCAATTCTTCTGTAAAATCCTTTTGACGGCTTATCCTTACAGAGCAGTTAATCAAAAGCAGTCAAGTCGAGATTTGGTAAATCTCTAAAAAGTCAATGACATCTCCTTCACAGATCAACCAAGCTGACAGGGGCAAGTTTGTTCCCCAGTTGTCAACAACCATTCTAAAGAATAAGTTCAAGGACTTTGTGGTGCAAACACAACTAATCTGGGGCAGTCATGCCGAAATTCATGAATCTCTCCTAGAGTTTGAAGATATTGAAGCCTCGTATATGCCAATTCTTCTGTAAAATCCTCTTGGTATTTTTCTGATAGACTATGTAATCTGAAGCTGATGAGTTATGCCAAATTACTTAGCTTTTGTGGCATCTTTTTCTAGCTACCCAGTAAATTGTTACCTCAGCTAATCTTGGCAATTCTCCATGGATTTCCCTCCAGTGAAGAAATCAAGCTCATGATGGCAATCCTAGTGAAGTCATGATGTTATACCAAGTGGAGTGCTCTTCTCACCAGAGAAAGTTGTAATTTTGAAGCAGAGTTGCTGATCCTGCTTATTCATCCCCAATAATGGTCCAATATGATTAGTTTGGATGGGTATCTTTGGCGAGATGTTTATTTCATCTCCAGCTTCTCTTTTTTGTCTGTTTTGTCAGCATAAGCATAAGCATGGCATAAGCACTCATATGCATAGCATCTTAGCATTCTGCTACTCTTCTTCTGGTGTTTACCTGCTTTTGTTCACTTTGGCGTTATATCCCCAAGTAACTGGGTTTGTCTCTTCTCTCCAATAGAGTTGTCAGCCCTAGGCATAAAGTGCCCATCCTTTCTTTCTAGAAAGTCATCTAGTCACATTTAGACTTGATGATCAATCATTCTAGATACCTTTATTGGAGCGCATCTTTTGGTTCTATCTCCAATGAGGTTATTTTCCCTCCTAAAGTGTCAATCGGTCATACTTGAACCAGTTGTTCCATCACTTTGGATGTCTTGGATGTTTTGCTTTTCCTAGTGAAGACTGTTTTTTCAGTTCAACCTTCATTGAGGATCCCTTATTTCTAGAATGTCATCTAGTCACGTTTAGACTTGATGATCAATCATTCTAGATACCTTTATTGGGGCCCATCTTTTGGTTCTATCTCCAATAAGGTTCTTTTTCTAAAGTGCCAATCGGTTATACTTGAACCTGTTGTTCCATCACTTTGGATGTCTTTTTCCCAGTGAAGACCGTCTTTCTGGTTCAACCTTCATTGAGGATCCTTTCTAGAATGTCATCTAATCACGTTTAGACTTGATGATGAATCATTCTAGATACCTTTATTGGAGCCCATCTTTTGGTTCTATCTCCAATGAGGTTCTTTTCCCTCCTAAAGGGCCAATCGGTCATACTTGAACATGTTGTTCCATCACTTTGGATGTCTTTTCCCAGTGAAGACCGTCTTTCCGGTTCAAACTTCATTGAGGATTCTTTCTAGAATGTCATCTAGTCACGTTTAGACTTGATGATCAATCATTCTAGATACCTTTATTGGGGCCCATCTTTTGGTTCTATCTTCAATAAGGTTCTTTTTCTAAAGTTCGAATCGGTCATACTTGAACCTGTTGTTCCATCACTTTGAATGTCTTGGATGTTTTGCTTTTCCCAGTGAAGACCGTTTTTTCAGTTCAACCTTCATTGAGGATCCCTTCTTTCTAGAATGTCATCTAGTCATGTTTAGACTTGATGATCAATCATTCTATATACCTTTATTGGGGCCCATCTTTTGGTTATATCTCCAATAAGATTCTTTTTCTAAAGTGCCAATCGGTCATACTTGAACCTGTTATTCCATCACTTTTGATGTCTTTTTCCCAGTGAAGACCGTCTTTCCGGTTCAACCTTCATTGAGGATTCTTTCTAGAATGTCATCTAGTCACGTTTAGACTTGATGACCAATCATTCTAGATACCTTTATTGGGGCCCATCTTTTGGTTCTATCTCCAATAAGGTTCTTTTTCTAAAGTGCCAATCGGTCATACTTGAACCTGTTGTTCCATCACTTTGGATGTCTTGGATGTTTTGCTTTTCCCAGTGAAGATCGTTTTTTCGGTTCAACCTTTATTGAGGATCCCTTCTTTCTAGAATGTCATCTAGTCACGTTTATACTTGATGATCAATCATTCTAGATACCTTTATTGAGGCCCATCTTTTGGATCTATCTCCAATAAGGTTCTTTTTCTAAAGTGCCAATCGGTCATACTTGAACCTGTTGTTCCATCACTTTGGATGTCTTTTTCCCAGTGAATACCGTCTTTCCGGTTTAACCTTCATTGAGGATCCTTTCTAGAATGTCATCTAATCACGTTTAGACTTGATAATTGATAGAAACTGAGAGAGAGAGAGTGAAAGAGAGAGAGAAATGATTCATTTCATTCAACTGAATTCTGTTATGGTTTTCAAAGTTAGTTACATAAGAACTACACCTTGTTACTTATAGTAACAGGTGACTTGCTACTGTAGGTTACACAAAAGTAGTGACTGGCTATAACCAGTAACACTAAAGTACAGCATACACTAATACCCCCCCCACAAACTCAAGGGGAGGTGACAACCCTGAGTTTGTGTCTAAAATTAAGAAAAGCTGTAGAAGCAAGAGGTTTAGTCAGAACATCAGCCCATTGATCTGTACCAGGAACATGAACAACCATAACTTGTTTAGCTAGCACCTTTTCTCTGACAAAAAAGAGATCAATTTCCATATGCTTTGTTTTGGTATGCATAATGGGATTATGGGCTAGAAGCACTGTGGACTGGTTGTCACAAAGAATGAGAGGAACTTTGGTGTGTATGTGTAGTTCCTTGAGAAGAGATTGAAGCCAAAGAAGATCTGCAGTGGCTTGGGCAAGGCTTCTGAACTCTGATTCTGTGCTGGACCTGGCAACTACAGACTGCTTCTTAGACCACCATGAAATGAGATTAGGGCCAAAGTAAATGGCAGCACCTGAGGTGCTCCTCCTGTCATCAGGGTCAGAAGCCCAATCAGCATCACAAAAGACCTGAATGGTAGGAGCTGTAGTAAGGGATAAAGGAACAATGTGAAGACCATGAGAAAGAGTGCCTTTAAGGTATCTCAGAATCCGTTTCACTGCAACCCAATGGGTTTCCAAGGGATGAGACATGAACTGACAGACTTTATTTACAGCATAGGCAATGTCAGGTCTTGTGAGAGTGGCATACTGTAAAGCCCCAACAACTGACCTATACATATAGGGATCTGTGAGAGAGGGAGATCCTGTTTTGGTCAGTTTGCAGGTAGACTGCATAGGAGTACTAACTGGTGCAGATTCTAGCATATTGGTTTTGAGAAGTAGATCCTTGATATATTTGGTTTGAGTGAGCAGTAAGGATTGAGAAGTAAGTTTCTTAACTTCAATGCCAAGGAAATAATCCAGGTCACCCAAATGTTTAAGGGAAAAGGCCATGTTCAGTTTAGAGATGATAGATTGCACAAGAGGAATAGAGCTGCCAGTGATGATAATATCATCAACATAAACCAGCAAATACACTGTCTGACCTTGGGAAAAGTAAATGAACAAGGAAGGATCACATTTACTAGGTTGAAAATGTAGTTGCATTAGAGCTGTTTGAAGCCTTTCAAACCACTGTCTAGGTGCTTGCTTGAGACCATAAATGGCTTTATTGAGCTTGCAGACTAGAGTTGAATCACTGCTTTCAAAGCCTTTAGGTTGAACCATGTAAACCTCCTCATCTAACAAGCCATTAAGAAAGGCATTGTTCACATCCAGCTGTTGAATAGTCCAGTTATGAGTAAGAGCAATAGAGAGAATCAACCTAATAGTGATAGGTTTCACAACTAGAGAGAAAGTTTCATTGAAATCAAACCCCTCTCTTTGATGGAACCCTTTTGCCACAAGCCTAGCCTTGAGTTTGTTAACTGTACCATCAGGGTTTTCTTTGATTCTAAACACCCATTTACTGCCTATAGCCTGTCTATGGGATGGAAGAGGAACCAAGGTCCAAGTATTATTGTTCACAAGGGCATTATATTCAGCTTGCATTGCTGCTTTCCACTGAGCATCAGCAAGAGCATGTTTAACAGTTTTGGGTTCAGATAATGTGAGCAACAGTTTAGGTTCAAGTCTGGGTTGAGTAAATCCTGACTTTGCTCTTGTTTGCATAGCATGATTGTTAACTGGGATAGATGCAATGGGGACTGCCTTAGGAGGAATTGGATTAACTGAGGGGGCTGCTGGTATGTTAGAGTCAGATGAGGCAGATGGGAGGGAAGACTGAGCAGATTCAGTAGGTGATAAGGAAGGGTGAGAAGAAGAATTAGAATTAGGATCAGGTGAAGTAGGGCCTGGAGTAATAGGTGTTGATGATCTGCCAGAAGAGCATGAAGTGGAAG
The DNA here is from genome assembly GCA_022829125.1 of Lathyrus tuberosus. Classification (NCBI taxonomy): domain Eukaryota; kingdom Viridiplantae; phylum Streptophyta; class Magnoliopsida; order Fabales; family Fabaceae; genus Lathyrus; species Lathyrus tuberosus. The sequence goes on along the minus strand of JALAZF010000503.1, from coordinate 4,181,894 downwards.
CAATGGAATTGGAAACCTGTCTGTCAGTAGCAGGACTGGCATTTGAAACAGGCTGAGTGAAAGAATTAGAAGAAGAGGGACTAGGACTAGACTCAGAAGAAATTGGGGGAGAATTAAGAGGGAGTGATGATGGAGGTGTAAGGGGAAGTGGTGAAAGAGAAACAGCTGAAGATGAGTTATGAGTAATGGTTTGGGAAGGAGTGGGAAACAATTCTGGATATGGAAATCGAGTTTCATGAAACAATACATCTTTGGATATGAATAATCTCCCATTAGGAGCTAAGCACCTGTATCCTTTATGAGATGTTGAATAGCCTAGAAAAACACACTCTTGAGACCTAAAGTCAAGTTTATGACTGAAATAAGGTCTTAAGAGTGGAAAACAAGCACAACCAAATACTTTTAGGAATTTATAATCAGGATTAGTATTAAACAGCAGTGTAAAAGGGATTTGAAACTGAACTGAAGCAGAAGGAAGTCTATTTATGAGATAGACAGCAGTGGAAAAAGCAAAGTCCCAATAAGAGAGAGGCAAAGAAGCTTGACTGAGCAAGGTAAGGCCTGTTTCAACTATATGCCTATGTTTTCTCTCAATAACTCCATTTTGATGATGAGTGTGTGGACAAATAACCCTGTGCAAGATACCAAGCTCAGATAAAAACTTGTTAAAAGGCCTGAATTCCCCACCCCAGTCAGATTGGAAAGCCTTGATAGGTTTGTCAAACTGTAGCTCAACCATTGTTTTAAACTGTTTGAAAATAGAGAGAGCCTCAGTCTTGGATTTAAGAAAATAAATCCAAGTAAATTTGGTACAAGCATCTACAAAGGACATGTAGTATTTATGCCCTAGAGTTGATGCATTAGGAGATGGTCCCCATAAATCACCATATACCAGTTCTAAAGGAGTAGAGTGTGATGTGTGTGATGGTGAAGCATGAATTCTATGAGATTTACCCATACAACAAGCTGAACAAAAGAAATCAGCATCTTTATTATTTAATCCAACATTACATCTTTGAAGAACAAGCTTAAGTGCTTGTTTATGGGGATGACCTAATCTTAGGTGCCACATGGCTGTAGAGCTATAAGAAGTGACAGCAGTATTGATACTAGGTTTAAGGCTAGATAACATAGTAGTAGGACACACAGAGTTGGCAGTAGGCTTGAGTCCTGAGCTTGAGAAGTCCAAAGATGTAAATTCATACAAACCATCAGGGCCAACTGCACCTTCTAGAACCACTTCATGTGTAGCCTGAGATTTGACAAGGCACTTATCAGAAGTAAACAGAAAATAAACTCCATTATCTCTACAGAACTGACTGACACTAATTAGATTCTTTGTGATTGAAGGAATAAGTAAGAGTTTGTTCAGTGTCAGTGGTGTGTGTGAGTGTGTACTAGAAAGAAAAGTACTAGAACCAGAAGAATCAATTGATAAACCTTGACCATTGCCAATGAAGATCTGATCAGGACCTTCATATGGTGTCACTTGCTGCACATTTCTTGGATCATTGGTAACATGAAAGGAAGCACCAGAATCAGGATACCAGGAAGAACTTGGAGCCATAGCAGGTTGAGTGTTTGCTATCAAGGCACTAGGTACAGTAATTTGAGTAAGGTTCCTCCCATTTGAAGGTGATCTGGTCCAAACATTAGCAGGTTGCAATGCATATGGTGTTGGTGAAGCAGTCCAAGGTTGAGAAGCATAAGATGAAGGAAATGGAGTGGTAGGTGGAAATTGTTGACTGAATCTGTTCCAACAGTTGAGTGCAGAATGGCCAATTTTAGAGCAAACCTGACATTGAACTGAGGATCTACCACCTCTTCCACGTCCTGAACGACCTCCACGTGAAGTTCTGCCTCCACGAAACTGCTGAACATCAGTATCAGATGGCTGATTAACAGGTGGAGGAGTGGATTCAGGTACAGCAGAGGTAGAATCTTCAGGATTAGAGCCAGTAGATACAGCATGTGTAAGATTTAGTGAAACTAGATCTGGAGTGGATTGCTTTTTGAACCTGTTCTGACGCAGTTCATGAGCTAACAGAAGAATTTCCACTTCATCAAGATCCATAACACCAAACTTACTTTCCACAACTGACACAACCGGTGCATATTCAGTTGGTAGACCTTCCAAAATAACATCAATATGATGTGAAGCAGGAATAGGATCACCAATGGATGCAAGAGCATCAACAATAGTACGGATCTTGAACAAGTAATCATGAACAGTTGAATCTGCAAGAGTTAGGGCACGAAGTTCAACTCGTAGTTGTCTAGCACGCGCACGTGTTTGCTTCTGAAAGTAGCTAAAAAGACGATCCCAAAGTTCATGAGCATGAGTACAGCCAAGAACACGTGAGAGAATCTCACTAGATAGCGTGGATTGCAGCCACGAGAGTAGCATCTGATCCTTTTGAAGCCAGCGAGTATAGGAAGGATTAACGGTACCTGAGTTACGAGCTTCATCATCTACGAACTGAGGTGGAACTCGCGAGCAAACAACGAACTCGGTGAGGTTGTGCGCATTGATGTACGGCTCAATTTGTTGCCGCCATAGATGGAAGTTTTTCTCATCCAGTTTGTGCGCGATCTTGAGCGCGAACTGAAAACGAGCAGAATCGTCCACGGCTTTTGTCATTTCCGGTGGAGTCGCTCGAGATAGATGATCGGAACGCGTCGGAGAAGTCTCCGGCGACGGTGGTTGCGCCATCGGAGAGTGGATCAGCAGGCGAAAACTGATACCATGATAGAGTTTGGCCTAACACAACCTTACAAAACCGGTTGGTAAGGTGAGGGGTGCCACTCTATATAAACTATTTCATTGCTCTATCTTCAACCAATGTGGGACTTTAGGATCTTCCTAACACACCCCCTCACGCCCAGCACTCTTTTTTTTGGCTTGGTGCATGGATTTAAACGGTGGGCTGCCCAAGGTCCGATCGATAGGCTCTGATACCATAATAGAAACTGAGAGAGAGAGAGTGAAAGAGAGAGAGAAATGATTCATTTCATTCAACTGAATTCTGTTATGGTTTTCAAAGTTAGTTACATAAGAACTACACCTTGTTACTTATAGTAACAGGTGACTTGCTACTGTAGGTTACACAAAAGTAGTGACTGGCTATAACCAGTAACACTAAAGTACAGCATACACTAATAATAATCAATCATTCTAGATACCTTTATTGGAGCCCATCTTTTGGTTCTATCTCCAATGAGGTTCTTTTCCCTCCTAAAGTGCCAATCGGTCATACTTGAACCTGTTGTTCCATCACCTTGGATGTCTTGGATGTTTTGCTTTTCCCAGTGAAGATCGTTTTTCCGGTTCAACCTTCATTGAGGATCCTTTCTTTCTAGAATGTCATCTAGTCACGTTTAGACTTGATGATCAATCATTCTAGATACCTTTATTGGAGCCCATCTTTTGGTCCTACTTCCAATAAGGTTGCTTTTCAGAGTGCCGGCCAGTCATACATGGACTTGTTGATCCACTACTCTAGATATTCCCCAGTAGAGACTGTCTCTTAATTTTACCACCAGTGAGGATCTTTCCCTTCTAAGACATCTCCCAGGTCAAATGTGAACTTAAACCCAAAGTCCAACTCATATTGGCATTCAAAATCCAGCTCATAATGGTATCCAAAAAACCAACTCATATTGGTCATTTTCTCCAAAGTCCAGCTCATACTGGTATTTCAAATCCAGCTCATACTAGTATTTAAAGTCCAACTCATATTGGCATTCAAATCCATCACATACTGGTATCCTAAGTCCAACTCATATTGGCATTCAAAGTCCAACTCATATTGGCATTTCCAATCCAGCTCATACTGGTAGTCAAAGTCCAGCTCATACTGGCATACCCAAATCCAGCTCATACTGGTAGTCAAAGTCCAGCTCCTACTGGCATACCCAAATCCAGCTCATACTGGTAGTTAAAGTCCAACTCATATCCAAAGTCCAACTCATATTGGCACCCAAAAATCCAACTCATATTGGTATTTCCAAAATCCAGCTTATACTGGTACCCAAAATCCAGCTCATACTGGCATTCAAAATCCAGCTCATACTGGTAGTCAAAATCCAGCTCATACTGGTATTCTTCATAAACCAAATCATATTGTTATCTCAGCCAAATCATATTGGTGCCCTAGTCCAATCATTAATGACTCCTTAATCTTATTCCCAGCAAAGGTTCAGTCATTATCAATATCCTCCACCATTTGGCGCACGCAGAGTTCGTCTCTATCTTTTCTGGAAGATCCCGTTTGAACTCTTCAGTATAAGAAATTCCCAGAAAATCTTTTGTGGATGTCTATCCTTGTATTTCAAATTGATCCCAGTCGAGATCATGTCTTCTTTCTGGTTTCATGCCCAGTAAGAATGTGTCTTTATTACCCCAGTGTCGTCCGGTCACATATGAGTCTGCCGTCTATCTCCCTGGATCTTTCCCCAGTGGAGAATACCTTTCTGGCTCCTATCTTCAGTAAGGACCTGTAGGGTTTCCCTTCAGTTTTATTTTTCTATCCCCGGTGTTCCCTCAGAGTCTCCCTAGTGAGTCTCTTTTGTCAGTCAGCCTGTATCCCCAGTGAGTTTACCTCATGGATATTAACCTTCATCCTTTCCCAGTAATGCTCACTGTTGGTTATTTGCTCTTTATCTCTAGTGTCTGGTCTGTCTTCATCTTTGCATTATCATGGCATCATATCATCATACTAGAAGTTCATGGCACGTCAGAATTTGCATGTCTGCTGCTTGTCCTTGGCATCTGCATTCCATCTAAGGGCAAAATTTTCGGTTTGCTATATTTAAATACCTTTCACCTGGATGTCCCGAGGATCTTCATTCCTCGTGCCATCTGGTAAAGCTATTCAAATAGGGGCAACTGTTGTACCCCAAAATTTACCTCTTAGGATCACTCATATATGCATTGTTTAACTAACCCACATCTTGCATTTTGTTCCTCTTGTGTTAAAAAATTAGGGTTTACACAGAAAGATTCATGGCCTCCTAAGGAATTCTCTGGCCCCATATAATCATCACAGAGATTCACCAGTTGATTGGAACCAGGATCTCAAGACACTGGATCAAATCAAGTCAACAAAAGACCATCAGACCAAATTGAGAATTAGGGTTTCAACCTGAAGAATCACCAAGGAGGTTTGTCATGAACAATCAAGGTTTGATTGGTTCATCAACCAATTGAGCTTACCTACATTCAAGAGCTCTCATTCAACAAGAATTCAAGATCATCTAGCTCTCATCATAAGTAACTTGAGCCACAATCTCACCCTGCCTCCAAATTAGGGTTTTGTCAAGACAAGTTAATCATGGTCTTTGATTTTAATCAGGGTTTATTCTCAAACCCTAGGACATGACTCCATGTGATAGAATACATCCCTAGAAACCATCTATGAGCCTTAGATATGATTAAAGAAGCAAGATCATCATAGATCATTCAAGTGCATTCACAGTTGAAATTAGGGTTTTGACTGAGGCCCTAACCTTTGAGATTTTGATCCAAAATGAAATATCCAAGTCCTCAATTCATCATGACATGTCTCATTGAGGAGTTAAGGTATGAGAAATCAAGTTTTAAGGAGTTTCTTGCAAAGGAAGCAAAGTTTGGTTCATAAAACTTTATAAATGTGGAAATTTCACTACTTGTGCAAAAACTGAAACAGTCATAACTTTCAAACCACACATCCAAATTGAGTGACTCAAAGCTCAAATGGAAGCTCTTTCCATGATCTTAAAAACATATTAGAGGACCCTCTTTCAAAAAATGCATGGTTTTTAAGTTACAAGACTTAGAAGATAAATAACCCTTGGGACTAACTGAAATTTTCAGCTTTTTCACCTTGGTTTTCACACAACTTTGACTCAGTTTTTCACCTAGTTCCAGGCTTCAAATCAAAAACCTTTGAACATGAAAGTTGTAGAGCACATTGAGGGCATTCCAAAAAGTACTAGAACCTCCAAAGTTAGGGTTTCATTTCTTGATTTTCAAGTAATCAACTTTTATATAATGGTGCAAAACCTCTCCTAATCACCAAAGCTTCACATTTCTGAGTTCTAAAGATGGATTTAATGATCATTAGACCTATTCCACGTTTCCTTGCAAGTGGCATATTAAAATAATATGGTTTATGTCATTCTTGTGCAACTTGGAAGAAGAAAGAGAAACGTCCCAAAATCAAACATTATTTATTCTTTTTTCCTCTCCTTGAGCCTTGGTCTAATCCCATCACACCATTTGCTCAGACCTAACCATATCAATGATCAGAAATCTTGGAAGATTTTGGAAACAACTCACACGAGGGAAACTTATCAAGAGGGCAAAGTTGGTACATTGTGCTATTTTCACCATGCCTTGAGTCCTCAACTCTTCCTATAAACAGGACTTGGTTCTCACCTGTTTTGGGACACCGGCATTCACTCAAACACCTTAAGAAAGCTCTGAAGTTTTAAGCTTGGAAAGTGAGGAGGGGAAAGAGGAGCACTTTGGAGGTTACTGCTAGTTTGGAAAGGAAAAGAAATAAGTCATATTTGAGGGTGCAGTGGACATATTCTACTAGGTATTTTTCTTCCATTTTCATCAACCATACTCATGCTATTTAAACTGATTGCCATGATCGTCTCATACTTAACATTATGCTATTAATGTGTACATCCATATTGCGCACTGATAACTGTTGGTTTGTAACATCCATGTACTAGCATTTCCATATTGTGATTGTCCCTATAAGTAGTTTTATCTGAGCAAATGTAGTTTGTTAGGCTGTCATAATCTATATCTCTTGTTCTCACTGTCTCTTATTTCACTATGTCATGCTTGAGATGCCATGACCATAACTATGCTCAAATGAGCACTTTGCTGTTTGTTGTCGAAGCCTTTCTTTTTGGTGACCTCATGGAAAGTAAGTTTGAGTCTATAATGTTGCTACATGAAAATGTCAGTTGTGGAGGGAAGAGTGCAGGTTTGTTAAGCTCATGTGATCTCTTTGTTGTTTAGCACTGCGAGTACTTGGTTCTAAAAAACCACAATCATGTAGTTGTTTTGTTGATGCTTGGATGCTATTGCTTGAATAAGAACATGTGGGATCTTTGTCAGAATTTTGTTCACTACTGTTAACTTGAGATATTTTGTATTTATGATTGTGAATTTGAAACTATTTTGAACCATATCATGTAGTTTTGGTTTGAATAGCATGAAAGCTTTGTTGAAATCATTGTGGTGACTAAGTTCTGTTGCTCTCCTACTGATGATTCTTGGTTTATATACTCACCATGTCATGATTATGCTGCTGCCATGATGGTTGTTTGTTTATCTTGCATTTTAATCAAGTGAGCATGTGAATAAGATTATTGAGTTCATGTAAGATTGTTAACACTGAAAATCCTTGAAAACCTTTTGTTTATATCAACATTGCCAAGTTTTTTATCTATGAACAACATGAAGGGTTTGGTCTGGACTCATGCTAACAAGTTGAATATATGATGTCTTTTACTTTCCATGTTTTGAGCCATAGGCATAACTATTATTATCATTTTGTTCTGGACCTACACTGCCATGATCCAAGGGTGTTTATGTCAAGATGTGCATGTTTAAAGTTGTTCTTCCAGTGTCCATGTTATGTTTAGTTTAATTGACATGAAAGTTTTAGGTTGAGGTCATACTGATGACAGGCCTTTGTTCTTGTACTGATAACTCTTAGCCATGTCATTACAATGCCATGTACATGACTGTTAGCTTGTTATGCATTTGAGTCAAGAAACCATGTGAAGTGATATTTTGGAGTTCATGTGTTTGTTTCTTTTGCAACATTAATCCTTGATACTATGATGTTCATATCTTGGTATAGAGTTGGAATAAATGAGGTTAGTATTCTTAAACAACATGAAAAGTTTGGTTTATGCTGGCAGGATGAATGTGTGATTTTGTGTTGCTTTCCATATTTTGATCATATGCACTCCATAAGTTAATATTGTGTACATTTGATACCTTGAATGAGTATTGCCATGGTGAGAGGGTAAGAGCATTGTTGACCACATTTGTACCACTGAGTTTTCCTTGTTTAGCTCTGTCAAGGTTTTGTTTGAGGTCCTTTTAATGACAAACACTCATGCTCACTTTCTACACTGATAACACATAACTGTGCTTGCCATGTCATGACCCTGTAGCTTACCTTTTGGCATTCTGAGTTGAATGGCCGTGTGTATAAAATGAATGCTTGTCTTTCCTGCATCTTGATCAGGTAAACATGTGGAATAGTTTGGTTGAGTCCATTAACATTGATAGTTTTTTACTCATGTCAATATGCCTAATTTGGATAAAGGAATTCCTATCTGTAAACAACATGTAGGAATTGGTTTGATGCTATGTTAACATGATAAAAAGGTTGTTGCTTCTGCTCTAGGCCTTAGGCACAAAATGATGTTGTGGATGTTTGAGTGCATGATTCCATTACTCACATCATGCCTGAACTATTTCATTATGCACACTTCATATGGGATGGCAGCATGTTTAGTATTATTTGGTAATATGATAAGGTTTAAAGCATGACAATTTTTGATCCCTTGTTCATGTCCAAAGTTATAAAAACATGAAAGTGCATTCTTGGTTCTGTCCATATGAAAAGACACAATATCTTGTTTCTGCATGATAAGTTACTGGTTTAAAGTTATCCATGTGTTAGGTAAGAAATTTCATGGTTGTTGGGTATTGTATTTGGTGATGAATGAGTCTCTTTTATTGAATATACTTGTTGGTACTGTTTTGATGCTGAGTCATATGCTTATCTCAATTTCACTTCCTGCCATGAGTCTAATTGTCTGTTGTTTGTGGATCTTGACATATAAATTGGTATTGCTGTCCTTTGCATTGATTGATAAATGGAACTCAAGTACTTCATACAGTTTGAAACCATAACATAGGAATATTGATGCCTGCATACAAAGGTGTATTGAGAGCTTTGTTTTCCATGCCATGTCTTATTGTGTAGTGTATATTGCTTGCATTCATGTTGAAACTTGAAGTTTAAGTCTGTATGTTTTGATCCAATAAGTTGAGAATACTGTTTTGAATGTCATTGGCATGATTATTGTTTCCTCTCATTTCTGAATGTATCCTTCTTTCATTTTGATGATGCCCTTGTTGTTGAATCATGAAGAATTCACTCACAATCTTTGCCCCAAGTAGTCAAGGATAGGTTTTTTTAATTAACATCATTGGTTTGAGATTGCTTGAAATGGTCACGATTCATATTAGAGAGAGCTAGGCTGTTGTTATTATGATGAATTTGATTGTTGTGTGATTGGCAAAGGAAGTTTTGGTTATGATCAGTGTGCTCATGTTTTTTTTCACTCACCTGAAGGTTTAAATGATTGTAGGGGTGGCATATACAATAGATGTATAGCCACCCCAGTGGTAATCAGCGCGCGCGTTAACCAAAGGGACTGGGGTTCGAATCCCCCTCGCCCCAGTCCCCTTTTGGTTTTTATTTTCTTCTTATTTCCAACATATTTGGATTTGGGCCTTCTATTTGCACCCCCAGAAAAGGGCCCAATTTGCGTTTAAATTAAATTCAATTGACTCAGAATTCCTAATACACCCTCTTTCATATTTAATTATAATTAAACTTTTCCTTTCCCTTTTTACTTCATTTTAATTATTAAAAATATTTCTCTTAAATAAAAAATCCCACAAAAATTCATATTTACTATTTGTTGCTTAATTTAATTTTTTCCTTAATTTATTTTATATTTTATTTTATTTTACATTAAATCAAAAGTTCACAAAAACATATATAAAACTTTTTTCATTTGAATTTTGCACTTCACTTAAAATTACCTTTCTTTGAAAATTCTTGTGACAATTTTTAGGTATATGAGAGATGTGTTTTGAGAAGGATCATTAACCTTCGTTGAATTCATTTTGCTTGACCTTGTTATTAAGTTTCTTGCTTTGAATACTTTACCTTTAATTTCAAGATCAATAATGGTATGTATGTGTTTTCATGTGCTTAACTGTTGTGAATCATATTACTATCTCTTGTCACATTGATCGCGTGAATCATACTTTTGTTAAGAAGTAATGCTTAATGGTTGTACATTCTTGAATTCTACTATTCATTTGAATCTCATTTCCTTTATAACATTCTTATTCATAAGAAGTTTGTTATTCTTCCCTCCTTCCAAAGGAAAGTCTTTCTATTGACCTCAAAGTCATGGATAACTCATAATCCAGCCTTGACCTCATAGTCATGGCCACCTCCTTGACCTCATAGTCATAGGATTACCAGCTTTAACCTCATAGTCATAGCCGCTTACCAACCTTGACCTCATAGTCATGGCCACTTCCTTTTTGACCTCATAGTCACAGGATTACCAGCTTTGACCTCATAGTCATAGCTACCTACCAGCCTTGACCTCATAGTCATGGCCACCTCCTTGACCTCATAGTCACAGGATTACCAGCTTTGACCTCATAGTCATTGTCACCAACCAGCTTTGACCTCATAGTCATAGCCACTTACCAGCTTTGACCTCATAGTCATAGCCACTTACCAGCCTTGACCTTATAGTCATAGCCACCCTTCTCCTTGACCTTATAGTCATAGGATACCAGCTTTGACCTCATAGTCATTGCCACTTACTAGCCTTGACCTTATAGTCATGGCCACTTTCTCCTTGACCTCATAGTCATAGGATACTAGCCTTGACCTCATAGCCATGGCCACTTTCTCCTTGACCTCATAGTCATGGCCACTTTCTCCTTGACCTCATAGTCATAGGATACCAGCTTTGATCTCATAGTCATTGCCACTTACCAGCCTTAACCTCATAGTCATGGCCACTTTCTCCTTGACCTCAAAGTCATAGGATATTTTCCTTTTGGCCTCATAGCCGTTCAATTTTACAACTTACAACAAGTTAGAGTTCTTGAACTCTATGTAAGACTCATCACTTTGAGTATTCACTTCCCCTACAACTTAGACTTAGAGAGTTTTTTAAACTCTACATGAGCTCATACTCATCCCCCTTGGAACTTTGGCCATAGTTAATGGTTCCTCAAATCCACCCTTAGTTAGGTGATCTACGGTTGCTCTGATTCTTTAGTCAGATACGTAGGCACAAGATGCGAAGTCTTGGCGAGCAAACTTAGTGTACATACCCATAGGTCTTTACCTTTACCCTTAGCAGATTCCTTTAGCATAACAAACATAACATAACACAAACTAAACAAGAGGTTCCTGTAGAGTACTACAGATACTTAGGGTGCTAGTACTTCCTTTATTATAACCAACCCCCGAACCTAGATTCTCTTATTAGGGTTTTCGTTCTTTACCCTTTCCTTTGGATAAATCAAAGCTCGGTGGTGAATTTCAAAGTTTTGTGATGCAAGTTAATTAATAGCTTGTTATCTGATTCTCACCGCAACATCGTGGAAGATATTTGTTTTAGCCTTCCTCCCCAGTTCATTTGTCTAGATGGAATTAATCCCCAGTTGAGATATTTCCTCCTCGGGATGAGTCTTGTTTGACCGTTTCTCTCTGGTTTATTCCCGGATTGAATTTTGGTCCCTTGCTTTGGCAATGGAAGCTTATCACCTTTGTCGTCCTGCCCATTTAGTTGGCAGTAGGTGATATAGTTGGCTTATTACCTTTGTTGTCCTGTCCTTTGTTGGTAGTAGGTAATATAGCCGGGTTTGATTACCTTGTTATAGCTGTCACTTGGTTGATAGCTGGTGGTAATATTTCCCTGTTCGAGTTTATCGCCTTTGTTGTCCTGCCCGTTTTGTTGGTAGTAGGTGATATTTCTCAGATCTTTTGAGATTATTACCTTTGTCGTCCTGCCCTTTGTTGGTAGTAGGTAATATTTCTCATACCCTTGGTTGATTACCTTGTTTTAACTGTCACTAGGTTGATAGTTGGTAATCCCTTTTTTTGGCTTATCACCTTTGTCGTCCTGCCCATTTAGTTGGTAGTAGGTGATATAGTTGGCTTATTACCTTTGTCGTCCTGCCTATTTAGTTGGTAGTAGGTAATATAGCCCAGTTTGGTTACCTTGTTATAGTTGTCACTTGGTTGATAGCTGGTAATCTTTCCCTCATTCGGGTTTATCACCTTTGTCGTCCTGCCCTTTAGTTGGTGGTAGGTGATATTTCTCGTACCCCTTTTTGAGATTATTACCTTGGTCGTCCTGCCCTTTATTGGTAGTAGGTAATATTTCTCATATCCTTTTGGTTGATTGCCTTGTTGTAGCTATCACTTGGTTGGTAGTTGGCAATCTTTCCCTTTGATCATGCTATTACCGGATGTCGGGTAGTAGATGACCTCTTCCCCAGCAGAGATTATTTCCTCTCTCATTGGGATTGTGTTTTCCCTCTTTTGTTTTCCCCTGTGGAGTCTTTTCTCTTTGTTCCCCAGCCTTTTGTTTGTCTCCTGTGGCGTTTCTCCCCACGGAGGTCTTGTTTCTGCATATCATCTGCATAATCATTTCATTTTGTGGTCTCTTAGGGCCAAAAATTGGGTTGTTATATTTAAGTATCTTCTATCTCGTTGAGACAAAGATGCCCATCTTCATATCTCCGGATAGAAGAAACTTATATAGGGGCAGATGTAATACTCTAATTTTTACCCCTAAGATCTCACATGTCTTTTGCATCTCATACCACAAACAAGATCACAAGCTTCGGTCCTTTTGCCCTTCTCTGAAGGTTTATTCTTGAGTGAGATCGCCAAGCACCCCTGTTCTCTTGTTTGTTTGATGTTTATATTTGTTTATGTTTACTAACCAATCCTCTTCTAACTTTTTCAGGAAGAATTTGGATCAAGGATATCAAAATCAGTCCCTCATCTCGAATGAATTTCATCTGAACAAAGTCAAAGTTGATCTGCAAGTAATTCAAAAATCATCTGATCAAGAGTTTCCAAGATTTAATTGATTATTATTCAAGAGACTCCAAGGTTCATGTGTTTATTTCCATGCCTTCTTTGACAAGCAAAAGAATCGAGTTGAATCACAACAGTGCACTCAAAAAGGGCATTTTTTCAAAATTTACACTGAGTAACCGGTTATCCTCGTGAAATTTTGGAAAATGGCAGCAAATTTAAATTCTGTAGAAATTGGCACCAATTTTCATCATTTTGATCACATGTGGAGTATTCTAGACTATCTCATTTTTAATTCCCCTATATCATCATAATTAATTCCCACCATGTACCTCCACTAATCACCACTCTTTTGATACTTTCTCTCCAAATTCAAATTCCAAGCCTAATTTTCATTTCCAAACCAAATTCACAACCACCAAATTTTTCAAGCCTAAATCCTATAAATAGAGGCCTCATTTCATTCATTTCACAAGCTTTTGAGAGCCAACAAACCTCTTGCAAATTTTCTTCCCAACCACAAAATTCACTCAAAGCTCACTTTTCTTCTTTGAAAGTTAACAAGAATTCACATTGAATCTTGTTCAACTTCGAGCTAAACCTTCATCCAAGCTTGTTTTCCTCATCAATTCTTATAGATCAAGGCTTTGGTGTTTGGATCTTGAAGCAATTTGAAGTAATTTTCAGATTTGAAGTGGTAATTCATCGTTCACCATTGTTGAAGCTTCATCTTCATCTTCCATAATGTAGATCTTTGGAGATCCTTGTTACTTGATCCTTTGGATCTTGTAATTGTGTTTAATTGCTGGTTTTCACTGTTGTTTTACTTAAAATTTCGTGCAATTTCAATTCCATGATCATAAGGTGTTTGAAGAAAGTTTTAAAAGATGATCATGCTGAATTTTACACTATTTTTTTGACTCTGCGCGCAGAGTAACCGGTTATCCTATATAGAGTAACCGGTTACTCTGAGTCAGAATGCCGTTTTTCACTTGTTTTTTGGGACTGTTTTGACTTTTCTTCCTTTTTCTTCCCCTTTCTTCTTGTTTTAGCCTTGAAATGCATTGTTGAGATTAATTTCTCTTCAATTTCAATGGACTTTGGATATGGTTAAAGTAATTAAACATTCATTAGTTCAAATCTATCTTTAAATGAATTGTTAAATTCATTTGAGGTGCTTTGAATTAGTGATATGTTTTCACACTTAAATCTATCAATTAAAGGTGATTGAACTTGAAGATGAAAGGATCTTGAAAGTGTAATTCAATTTGGCTTTCTCTTCATCTATTTCCTTTTTTATTTTGCTCCATGAAAGTCTTATGGATCTTAGAATTTCTTTGTTGAATTCTTGATCAAGACTAGATCGCTACCTATTTTCTTTTCGTGCGGTATTGCTAACTAGATTTACATATCGTTCATCTATCATGCATTAGCAGAAAAATCACTATTGACCGGCCTCAAGTATGGTGACTTCTTTATAAGTCACTTGGTGATTGCTTAATATAGCGCTACATTTGTCCCTCCCCATCCGAATCGGAACTTGAACTTTCGTGGCCCGAACTTATGATTGTCCGCCCAAGCATGGTTGTTCTTTTGTATTAGGTTCATAATCTTTGAAGCTTGTTGCGTAGAGGCTTTGATTCTATCAATCTTCTGACAAGTCTTCATTAACCTTGACCTAAGCACATTGTTCAACCATATAGTTCAAGACACGAGACGGAATATTCGGTGTTGCCTTTTTTAGGATTCTTGGCACTTGTGCTTTGTGCTACTTTTATGTATATACTATTATATTACTATATTGTTTATGTTTCCTTCTTGCTCCTTATCTCTCTTTATTTTTTATTTTTATGCTTTATACCATTATATCATATCATGTTTATGTTTATGTCATTTTTCTTTTGTCCACTTGGACCATATTATCTTGTGCTTTTGTTTTTCTTTTGTCCATTTGGACTCAAAACATTAATAAAGGATTAAACCACTAAAAGACTTATGCTCTTAATGTTGGACTATGGCCACTATCCCTTGCATTGGAGGATCTCTACTCTTGATTATGGACTTATGGACTTAGAATTAGGATTCTCTCCCTTGTGCTTTGGATCATTATGGAGTTTGGTATTCTAGCCATTATTTGGCTTGCTTATTGACTCAGGAGGATGGAATTCTTTTATTATTATGCTTTGAAGAGTGCCTCCATGTGGTTAGATCTTTTTTACCTTAGCTTTTATTTTATGCACTAGGATAGTCACTTCTTCTCCACCCCTTCTTAAATTTTCAAAATTTCCTCTCTTTTTTCAAAATCTTATTGTTTTCAAACCTCAAAACCGCTTTCATAATAAAACCTTGACTTTTGTCAAGTGATTTTCAAATTTTTCTTTTCTTTAATAAATGTCAATCAATGTTAATCATATTTTGACCATTTCAAAAAGACATAAAAAAATACAAAACTCATTCAAATTTTTTGTGCTTTTATGCACTTTTTCTTTTAAACTTTTCAAAAAGAATTAGACATGAGTCATTTTCTTTGTTGAGATGTAAGGCTCCTAACCATGGTGTGTTGTGTAAAGTATGGCCATTTTCCACTTAGATGTTGAAGCGATAGTCTTGTTGATTTTTATCCAAGCAAATCCTCTATCTTAATGTGATGCAAATGCCTCTTTCCCATACCTTTGGGTAATTAGTTGAGTATCCTCACATGAGAATGACGGGTTGTATTTTCAAGATAAAATGAATCATAACCAATAATTTTTGTTATTTGTAGCACGGACTATGAGGTTTTGATCCTATATTGCACTTTGTGGGTACGTAGGCATGAGGCGATAAGTCTCTCCAAACACAAAAATATTAAAAAATGTTTCTCTTCTCACCTCCCCAATCTCTTTTCAAACAAACCTTTTCAAACCAAAAAGCGATAGATATTTCAAAGGGCTCCTATAGAGTACTATAGATGTTTTGGGTGCTAACACCTTCCCTTAACGTAACCAACCCCCTTACCCATTCTCTGTTTGTTCTTGTTTTTTAGAACTCTTTTGGTTTTGTTCGCTCTTTTTCCTTTCCATTTTTTTGGATAAAATAAAAGTGCGGTGGCGACTCTTGTTTTATGAGTTAAGTTAATCAATAACTTACACTCACCATTTTTACCGCTACAGTATCTAATACCCTGTTTGATCTCTGGTCTCAGTCTATTCTCAAACTTGAGACATTTAGAAACCTCAGCATCAGCACGGTTGTAATGCGGATAAAACTTCACCAGCGCCTCAAATTTTGCAGCATACTCTGCCACTGTCATGTTTCCTTGCTTTAATTCAAGGAATTCTATCTCCTTCTTACCACAAACATCCTCCGGGAAATACTCCAAAAATTCTTTCTTGAATACAACCCAAGTTATCTCAGTACCAACATCCTCCAATCTCTGGCGTGCATTATCCCACCAATCTTCAGTTTCTTCTGACAGCATATGAGTACCAAACTGTACCTGCTGAACGTCAGTACATGCCATCACTTAGAAGATCTTCTCAATCACTTTGAGCCACTTCTGTGTACCCTCTGGATCATGAGTGCCCACAAAAGTTGGTGGATTGTTCCTCTGAAATTTCTGCAAAGCACGAACTCATCAGGAGCTCCATCATTCTGATTATTCTGTCCATTCTGAGCCATTTCTTAAGCAAGCGATTCCAACGCGTCAGCAATAGCACAGTCGTTTCTCCCAGCCATTTTGCACACCATTAACAACGTTAGAAGAAATAATTCATCGACAGTGTACACACACTCGTCGAATGACAGGGACTGACATCATACAAAAACCTGGACGGACAGACCGACCTGCTTTAATACCACTAATGTAACACCCTTCTACCCCACCAATACTCACAAATAAATTCACTAATTAAAGATAAATGAATCAGAGTAAATCACCACAAGGGTGCCACATTTCGTCATAAAACATCTAAGTAACATCCTGCTCCGTAACACGGGTTCTTTTATCAACAAAGTTCAATCAAAACTACTATGCAGCGGAATTTATAATCTTAAGTAATTAAATCCAAAACATCAAAAATAGTAAAATCATAGTGACATCATGTCTATAAAACTAGAACATAAAAGTTTAACTCATGGACGTCCCGACCCGATGTTACATATCAGAGCAAGACACCTTCTAAATTCAACGGAAATAAAACTAAATAACTCCAAATGCTAAAATATTCACGCACCAAGAGAGCTAATCCTGATCACCTGCACGTTACCCACGTGGAGGCAACATTCAATCAGGCAGGGTGAGTAATCAAGAATAATTATACGAGATATAAAGAAAAATATACAGGTGCAACGGCATCAACAGTTCATTTACATCGTCATAGTATCGTCAAACATAGCAGTCATCATTAAGTCATCGTCGTCGTACATCACGTAAAATCACTTCATCAATAACATCGTTTATTCACAAATATGCAATGCCAAATTATATGAAATGCAACAACATAGACTCATGCATATGGTACCAACTCATTTGATGGACACTGGGCCATCACCCTCCAAAGATCCACACCATGGGATTGATTCCCCCTTGGAACCAGAGCACGTCATAAACACTTCAATCCACACAATGGGATTGAAGCCACCACTGGACCGAGGTCCTAACATTGTCATTGGACCGAAGTCCTAAATTATGCTATGAATACATGATGCAAAACGTCATAATAATTACCATCATAGGAACGTCAAGGTTGCATCATCATTCATGAGGATTCATCAAAACATCATAGTATAACATCAATCACATACGTCATAATTCATCATAATACTTTACATTTCACCATGTTATAATCATTAAAACACAACACTTCAATTGCCCCACGACACCAGGTCAACAAAGAAACAAGACAACACGAAGAAATAAAAAAAAAATCTGCTCCTGCTCGCCTGGTACTCGCCCGGCGAAGCAGTTTGCTTGCCTGGGGTTCGCCCAGCGAAGCAGGGGTGAACCCCCCCCCCCCCCTCATACAAACTCCAGTAGGACCTCTTTCCCACTCTCCTTTCGCCTCTACTCTTACTTGGCGAGGCTGGGGCGAAATTGCTTCGCCCGGCGACACGGGAAGCTCGCCCGACGAATCATGCGAAACAGCAATCCTTCTGTTGCGTTTTCTGCATAATTTCATACCCTAAATTTCTTACGATTTCAATTCCATGCAGTCTAAAATGCACATCAATCGTAAGGTAATCATACTACAACAAAAATACATCATAATAGACAACATGTACATCATTTCCTCTTATTTTACACATCCCAAAATCACCAATTTCATCATAATTCGTCATATTATCATCATGTTCCCCAAAATCCCATAAAATCCTCTAAAACCTCAACTACCTACATACATCTAACTCTATATCAATTATAATGGTAAGCGATACTCCCCATACCTTAGAATTCTCAGTTCTGGTCTTCCTCTTGAGTTCTTCAGAGTTTCTCTGAGCCCTAGTCTCTTCCTCCTTCTTTCCTCAGAAAGCTCTCCAAAAACACGATCGTTCCAAAGTGAACTTCTCCACTCCCTCTTTTCCTTTTTGTTTACTCTTACCCCTTGGACCCCTGTTATGGTTTTCGCATCTTACCCTCACTTATCCCCTTACAAAAGACCACATTGCCCTTAGTGTTCCACTCCCTTTTATTTTAATTATTAATAATAATCTAAATAATATTATTCACATTATTGTATTATTATTAACACTAAAATAATTCCAATTCATCACTTATTTTCTAAATACTCTAACTATTCCCTTAGTTTCTCAATATCCCACAGCACACCATGCGTCATAATATTTCATCAAAATTCTCCTAAAATCACGAATAATTATAAAATATCAATTTAATAAATATTATATTTATTTTGGGGTGTTACAATGCCATCGTCACACATGCATTAACAAATCAAAATTATCACACTTGGTCCAATTTTATTCGCGTCACCCTTTGAATGAAAGACAAATTAGGGTTCATCTATGGAACTCTAATTCGTCCCGCTTCTGAAGAGTGGAAATCTATGGCTTGGGACCGGTGCAACACCATGGTCATGGCATGAATCACCGATTATATCAGTCCAGATATCACGGAGAGCATTCTTTGGATGAAAACTACTAAGAAAATTTGGGATATACTCAAGGAATGTTACCACAAAGGGGACATCTTTTGAATTTCAGAATTACAAAAAGAGATAATTGCATGTCGACAAGGAGATCTTTCTATTACTCAATTCTTCACCACCCTCAAGAAAATGTGGCAGGAGCTAGATAATTTTCACCCTATCCCCTATTACACATGCCCTACTCCCTGTTCTTGCAATCTTCTTTCAACAATCAAAAGTTATAGAGACAACGATTATGTAATACACTTTCTCAAAGGCCTCAATGAGCAGTATGCACCGGTTCGGTCGCAGATCATGCTTATGCAACCCCTCCCTCACATCAACAAAGTTTTTTCAATGTTGATACAACAAGAATGTCAACATGATTCAGCAAGTGATTCTGACAAAATCATTGCGTAACTCAACAAGTTCCAGCCTAAAAATCGACCTCAGGATTCAACTTTCAAAGCTTCTAATTCTGGAAGAAGCAAAGGTTTCAAAGTATGTTAATATTGTAATAAACCAGGGCACGCAATAGAAGTGTGTTTTAAGAAACATGGGCTTCCACCATATCTGAAGAAATTAAATCTAACACAAACTTCTGAAGAGAAAAATGATGGGTTCAACCAAGATCAAGACGAGCCACCTCTTACTCAGTGAAAGTTGTTATGAGTGTTATTCCAGAAGTATAGGGAAGTCATCAGCATGGTTTGGCAATAGCCAAGACTAACTTTCGACAATTGAACTATGTCGAAGATTTCCATTTCTTTCCAAGTTTGGGCTTTCTGTTTTTCTATTTTTGCAAGCCAAGACAAATAATTTTTGGGATCTCTGGACAAGGGACTAGAGCGAAACACTCTAAGAGCATTGCTCATTTAATCTAAGTTGATAGGTTTTTCTATGGGCTCGGTCAAAGACTTTGCCTGGGTATCAACTACAACATTTGGTTCAACATTCAGAATCTCACTACCAGTTTTAGGTTTCTTCCTACTAGCTATTGGTTTGGTTCGGTGATAAGTTGGAAAGTGCTCTTTGAGTCTTTCAGGGTTAGCATTAACATCTGGTAAAGGACCTTCAAATGCATGTGTTTTGCCAGAGATTGAGATATGAATTAATACCTGTGATTGATAAATACGTTGCTTCTCTTCTTCAAGGGGGGGCTCCAGAATATATTATGGGTTTCTCATGATTTTGGGGCCTAAGATCTTATAAACAAAAGGAATGGATGTTTGTTTCTTGAAGTCTTTGGAGTTTTTGGTTTTTGAAGCCATTGATGATGGAAAATATGGAAGAAATCTGGTTTGTTTAGAAATTTGTTGAGAGAAAATGAAGAGTTTGTCTTGTGCTTCAGAATGGAGAAAAGTTCAGAAGAAGAAAAAAGGAAGAAAGAAGGTGAAGTCAGGTACTTATAGTGGGATGAAAAAATGTTCCATTTCAAAACGTTGACATCTGTTGAAGATCTTAGGACGTGCGTTCATCGAAAAAAGGATGATTAGACAGTGGCAGTTAGCATGGCCCACGATCTCCTAGGAAATAGGAGTGCGATGATTAACTGATATTTTTGCACGTTTCGATGAGACATTTGAAGAAACATAGTCATGATGCCCATGACGTCATAGCAGTAAAGGTGTTGTTGCGTCGAAACGTTTCAAAAAATGTATTTTTCTCCATATAGTCGAAAACGACATTTTTGGGGGGCAATTTGTTAGCTGGAATTTCGATGCTCAAGTGTATTTGAAATAAGCCAGTAGAGTTAAAGGGTATATTCTAGAAAAGAATATATTAATTTCGACGAAAAGCTTGTGAAGGCATAGTCGAAGAAGAACCTTTATATAGAGGGAGATTTTTGTATGAGACTTAGAAATATTCTTGGGTTCAGACTGAATTTCGACGAAGATGTTCGTTTTGAGTTGCGTTCGACGAGCGTAATTCAAAATAAGGCTAATAACAGTTTTTTAGCCTTGTCTGTTTCTTGAGAAGACACGTGGAAAACTGTAAGTAACAAAGTCCATGCAATCGAGAACGTGTCATCTTCTGGAGAAGAGATCGTTTGTTATCGTTATTTTTGATTTATTATAAATAGGCATCTTAGTGATTAGGATTCGTGTGTTTCATTTTGAACAAAAACTCAAATATTACTCAAAGTATATATGTTATTGAGAAACGAGTACCTGAGTGCAATGTACGTGTGATCACCATTTTTTACACTTTTTATATCAAATCATTTAAGATTTTGTTATTTACATTCGTTGTAAATTTACTTTAAAGTTATTTACATTATTATTTACATTTCTGCGTTTCTTTACAAACCTTAACATTACTTTCAACGAAAAGAACATTGTCGAAATTTTTATAAGTGATAAAACTTGAAGGAAACAAAAGCACATGTCCTAGGGTCATTCTAGTCAATCCTACGAGTAACCAAAAATATAGAATTTGAAAGACTAACGCTTGTTTACCAATTTCGACGGTAAACAAACTCGTGAAAACATCATCCCATATAGAGGGAGAAACCTTCAAGAATTCAACGAGTCAACAATAAGGCTCTAGTGGTATGTCAAGCTCACGGTATCCTTTGGAAATAAATAAGCAATAAAGATAGGTAAGACACAATTCTTTGGTAATTGACATTATGTTAATTTACAACAATATAAAGTTAAAATATCAATTCAAGGAATACATACTGGCCATATTGGATCAAATTTTGAAAGTGTATAAGGCTTATTTCTTGGCATCCCTTAAGCTACACCAAAAGAATGTTGACAACAAGGGAAAATGACACTTGCTACTTGAAGACAAGTAGAGCTCGAAAGAAAAATATCAAAGAAAACCAATTTGAAATACAATGATAGAGAGCATGAGATTTGACCCAGTTAATCCAAACATTAAGGACCTTTTTGGTGCGCAGGATAAGAGACAGGATATGATATCTATATCATATCCTATCTAAATCCAATGTTTGATGACACAACAGGATATGATAAGTTAATCCTGAAACTTATCCTATTCTGCCTCACTAGTTCAAATTTTATTCTAAATATGAGCTGGGTTAGAATCTGACAGGATAGAATAAAAAAATAATTTACAAATTTACCTCTATAAAATATAATTTAAAATAAAAAATTAAATATGATAAAATATAAATAAATATTAATTTGATATTCAATTAAAAAATATCATTAAATAATTTTTAAAAATATGTATGATTTTTTTGTAACCTTATATAATATAAAAAAATTAAAATTTAATAAATCGGAAGTATTAAAAATAAAATAGTTAGTATAATTCTAAATATGAATACTAATTTTATTTTTTTTATCAAATTAAATATATATTTTTGTAAGGGTAGTTTTGTCATTTACATATTATATATAGATACTTTATTTTGCTTATCTAACATATATGATAGAATTCATTATCTTTTCAAGAAAAATTGAAATTGTTTACTCAATAGTGTCAATGAGTTTTTTTTTTTAATTATATAAAATTATTATTTTTATCACTTTATAAATTTTAAAATGTTTTACAAAATAATTTAAAAAAAATGTAGTTGTTTTTTAATGGAAATTTGCGAGGGGCTTATCCCCTAGCCAAATTTGCGAGGGGATTATCCCTTGGCCATAAATTTGCGTTGCCCTGATTAGCTAGGGGTCATATCCCCTCGCAAATTGATGTTTTATGATGGATTTTTTGCTTTAGTGAGGGGTTAAACCCCTAGCTAAATGCAATTTTTCTTGTAGTGATTGTCACAAATGGCTATAAAATACTTGTATCTGCGATTGATATCCTCATTCCCAGAAACAGAATGAATGATGAACAAAAGCGTGATTTCAAGAATCACCACAAAGCCAGATTTATTCTTCTCAACACTATCTCTTATAATGAATATGAAAAGATTACTAACAGAGATACAACAAAGGATATTTTTTTGAGAATGACACATGAAGGCAATACCCAAGTCAAGAAAACTAAGC
Source organism: Lathyrus tuberosus (assembly GCA_022829125.1). Classification (NCBI taxonomy): domain Eukaryota; kingdom Viridiplantae; phylum Streptophyta; class Magnoliopsida; order Fabales; family Fabaceae; genus Lathyrus; species Lathyrus tuberosus. The sequence goes on along the minus strand of JALAZF010000503.1, from coordinate 4,158,899 downwards.
TCTGGCCTTCAAGATGAAAGACGACGAAACTGTTAAGACTATGTTCTCTAGATTTCAAACCTTAGTAGCAGGACTTAAAGTTCTGGACAAAGGTTACTCTACAGCAGACCATGTCAAAAAAATCATAAGAAGCCTCCCCAAGAAATGAAGACAAATGGTTACTAAACTGAAGCTATTCAAGGATCTGAACAACATAAGCCTTGAAGAGTTTGTTAACTCACTCAGAAGTCATGAAATAGAGTTAGAGGAAGATAAGCCTCAGAAAAAGGGCAAACCTGTCGCTCTAAGATCTAGATCAGAAAGAAACAAGTCATAAAAAAACAAAGCCTTCCAAGCTGAGGAAGAAGAAGTAGAAGATTCTAACGAAGAAGATTCCGATGACGAAGATAAATTATCGCTTCTCTCCAGAAGAATCAAACAACTCTGGCAGAAAAGACAAAACAACTTCCGAAGGTCCAGAAACACTGACCACTTTGTGGATGTCAATGAATGTAGCTTAGGAATGCGAGCTAAAGTTTGACCATCAAAGAGGATAAGGGTGAACCTGACAGAATCGAGTTGGGGTGTTCGTGGGTTGGGTTGGGTCTAATTTGATTAAATCCAATACCCGACCCAATCAATAATCTTTGGTTTGGGTTGGTATTCAACTCGTACTTCTAAGACTAAACCCGACCCAAACCAACCCACTCATCATTGGGTTGGGTTAGGTTGGGTTCTTGGGTCATCCACTAAATATATTTTTCAAATTTTAAATAAAGTATCAATTTAATTAAAACATTTGTTTTACAAAAATATTTAAAAATCATAAAATTTTAGTGTTTAATTTGAATAAAATTTAAAAATGGTTTCAAAAAATATACAGATGGTGTAAAGTATGACTTAAAAGATAAGATATCTCTCTCTGAATAAAGAAATTTGATCTCTCAAATTTGATTTAAACTAAAGCTTTTACAATTAATAAAAAATATAATTATATTTAAAAAAATATGCATGGTAAGAATTATGATAGATAATTTATGAATAAAATAAAATAAAAATATCGTGATATATCAATGGGTTGAGTTCACGGGTTCGTGGATTTAAAACTTCAATCATGTTACCCGAATCAAATACCAATGAGTTTGAATGAGTTGATTCAGATTGGACCTCTACATGACTGGGTTGGGATAAATAAGGGTTGAGTTGAATTGAACGAATGGATTCGTGAGTTAACCCGTATCCATAAACACTCCTAAAAACGAGCAGACGAATTAATTTATTTGTCAATAAAATTATAAAAAAAAATAATAATAGTTAAAAAATTCAATATTCAAATTTATACTTGTCATGTGTTAAAAAATATGCATGTATTTCTAAATAATGAGCAATTACACGTATTTAATATATATAACAATGACAAACTCATACTTATTTGACATTTAAAATAATAAATATATGGTATGTTTGTTACATATAGAATACAAATATAAGATAATTAATGCATATAGAGCACATTATAGATGTTAATATGATTATTCTAGTATACAATCCACATATATAAATATTAATTCGAAAATATTAAAAAATATTTCTAAAAATATATCATGAATTTTACATTTTAATTTAATAATAAATATTATATTATAAATATTAAGACCTCGTGCTAATTTCACCTTGTGGTTGACTTGTTACTAAAGAATGCTCACAAAAGACCGCTTGAGGAAGATTGGCATTAACACTGGTGACTTATGTATGTTCTACAACGAAACTGAAATTATGCATCACTTGTTCTTTGAGTGCAGCAGTACCAAACAGATTCGGAAAAATGTGTTGAATTGGATAGGTTTTGACCACAGTCCAGAGGCTTGGGATGCTGAAATCACTTGGATTGTACAAAACACTAAAGGAAAAGGTTGTAAGAGAAATTTATTGAAGATGGCCCTGACTGAGACGGTATACAACGATTAGGAACAAAATCATTTTTTAAGGAGGGTCAAAAGAGGAGCTTCAAAGTCAAAGTAATATAGATGTAGTCCTTAAAAGAGTTGAAAACAATAGAAAGTTAATGATGTACTGAAATAGACTTTAGGTGTCTTTGGTGTTTTGGGTTGTTTTTGTCATTTTAGGCCTGGATCGGTTGATCGGCGTGTATTGTATTGGTCTTTTTGGTAATAAAATTTATCATTTATTCTAAAAAAAAAAAAAATTGAATTATATCTAGATTAAAAACTGAAATACGAATAAACAAGTTTTTCTTTTTTTAATTTTTAAAATATATTTTAAAATTGAATTTATTAAACAAGTTTTATTTTTTACTTTTTCATCTTTAAAATAATTTTCAAAAATAAGATTATTAAAGTTTTTTTTTTTGACCTTTTTCAAATAATCTTTTAAAATTAAAAACTAAAATTCATTTGTCGTTTTCATTAGTAAAAAATAAAATAAACTCCTATGTTGCAATTGTGTCCAATATTGTCATTTATTTTATTGATAAGCTTTACAAGAAAACGCCCCACATTGTTGACTCTTCACTAAGACAATTCAAACTCGGTGATAAAATATGTTGCCACAATGCCACGTATCTGTTTCATGCGGTTTCTCGATCTTCTGGAACTCTTACTAGTCAAGCCCCATGAGCCTATATATATCTCTTCCAATCTTCACATATATATCAAACACACATAACATACTAAGTGTTATTAAAGTGAGTTATATTAAGTTTATATATTCATATCATTCATTAAGCCATGGAGAAGAACTCAGTCGTTGCCTTGTCCTTCCTCTTCCTCGTTCTCTTTGTTGCACGTAAGTAATCATTAATCTTTAGTTTAGCTCAATATTATCCATGATTACTTCATAATTAATATTCGTTGTATTTGTATCTTGATGCAGAAGAAATAGCGGTGTGTGAGGCAAAAACTTGTGAGAATTTGTCTGGCACATTCAAGGGACCATGCATCCCAGATGGTAACTGTAACAAACATTGCAAGAACAACGAGCACTTACTTAGTGGGAGGTGCAGGGATGATTTTCGCTGCTGGTGCACTCGAAGATGTTAACTCACTTTTCTCCAACACGCAGGGAAATTATATGTATAAATAAAACTATGATATGATCATATGAATAAATAAAATAATATGCAGTATGACTAGCTTCGACTGCATCTCTATGTTGTACTGCGTCGTTGTGAATTATGTGTGTACCCAATATAGTGCATAACGTGTTTGTTATGCACTTTGTCATATGGAATAAAAAACACTAGTAATCATAAGTTTGTTTGGATTTTTTTTGTCGGTCTTGTTTGCTATTTATAAAATTTGTGCAAAAATTAAAAATCTTATTATTATTATTATTATTATTATAAAAAGTAATTTTAAGTTATATTTAAGTAAAAAATTATATTTTGTGAACAAGTTCATCATATCCAACTACATTAACTACTTTTTATTCCAATGAAAAACATAATTAAAAAAATTTTAGTATTTGAGAAAAACCTATTTACAAGCTCATATGATAATTTAGATTTAGATTTGTTTGGTAATGATTTTTTATCACAAGACGTATAGTTTATTTTACTATTTCAAATAGCATTTTAGTTTATAATTTATAACTTATCATTTTTTATTTTATTTTAAACCTTATTATTTTAACAAAAATCCTTTTTTTATCTCTTATAATTTGTTTTAGTTTAAAATAACATTAATTTGTTTTAGTTTAAAATAACATAAATATGTATTAAATATTTTTATCATTTTACAATTGAATTGTTAATTTTACTAAACATTTCAATTAGCTTATCAACTATTAATCATCAACCATTCACTATAAATTATAAGCTACCATCAACTATCAACTATAAACTATCTTATCATTTAGCAGTTATTTTTATTAAATAGAGCCATAATATCCATTACCCTAATGAAAAAAAAGATTTGAGTGACACAACATGAAAAAAACAAATTGAGTGACACGGGTTTAATCTAAAATTGGAAAATTTTCTAAACTCCAAATCGAAAATAAATAAATATATTTGTCAAATAAAAGATATAAAAATATAATTTAAAATGAAAAACAGAATAACAATCATAACTTAAAAAAATTTATCTTAAAAAGCCAATAAAAAATGTATAAAATGCCAATACAAATGTATAAAAATATTAAAAAAAAGAAGATAAGAACTCTAAATACATAATTTTTTAAGGAGGGGAGATTTTATTTTGTCGGTTAAAAAAAGTTATTTAATGTTTATTTTGATAGTTGAAATTATTTTAATAACTGTTATTTCTTAATCACTTTTTGAAGTTAAGAAGCTCATTTTAGTTTCTGAAGACAAATATTCTTATTTACGTCTGTTAGAACAAGGATTGGTTCTGCAATAATACCTCTGAGTTTTTATGATAACAAACAAGTATGTTTTTGTGAACAATTTTGGTATTCTAATGTTTGTTATTTTTGAGAATTTAACAAACAGGTTCTGCTTCTAATAAAAAGCGTGGTTAAGTTACTAGAAGAAGAATTGTTCCGCTTCTGCGCTTTGCATTGTTCTGCTGAACTGTAGCATTTACTTCAGAAGACTCTGAAATTGCATGACTCTGATACGCTGACTTAAGAAAACAAGTTCTGAAGATCTGAAGACAGAAGTTCCGATGAACAAGTCCAGGTGCTGAAGACTTAAGAAAACAAGTTCTAAAGATCTGAAGACAGAAGTTCTGATGAACAAGTCCAGATGCTAAAGACTTATGATTATGAAGACCATGGGTTCTGAAGACCAAGTGCTGAAGACTCTGAAGATATAGCTCTGCAGACTCTGAAGACTTGAAGTTCTTAAGATCCTAATTACGTTTTCCCTTCTTCTAACTCATGCTCTCAGAAGCCTCTGAAGTCTGGAATTTGAGAAGACTAAGCAACGACACAATAATACAACAGTACAAGGACGCACTGCTCCACTCCGGATAGGACAGATGCAAATGTACTATTTGTCCCCCACGATCCTACAAGCCGCCGTAATTCTAAAATGCCAGAAATATCCTTCAACGGTCATATCATGCATGGCTATATAAAGGCGTGGAGACTTCAAGAAATGTTACTGCAACTTTCACTGTTCATACGCTCTATTGTTAATAACATTCTTAAGTCAATTTGTTCTTAAATTCTGTTTACTTATCAGCTTGTGTAGAAGCATCATTGTAAACAAATCTTTGTAACAAACAGATTGTTTGTGTTCTCTAAAGGACCAGTTGGATCTGAATTTTTAGGGAGACTAAGGCAGTGTGTCTTAGGGTAGTTAGTCACTTGCAGTTAGCTTGTGCATTGTTCCCTAATTGATCAGTTGGGTCAGGATTATTAGGAAGTCTAGGACTAGTGTGTCTTAGAGGTTGTTAGTCACCAACACTGTGCTAGTGCAGTTGTAATCAGTTTGTTTATAGTGGATTAAGTCCTCGCTTGAGAGAGGTAAAATCACCTTGGCGGGTGAACTGGATTAGCTTGATAGTTTTCAAGTGAACCAGGATATATCGTGTGTCTTTATCATTATTAGTTTATTCATAATCTTTGCTTGAGTTTCACAAAAACTTTTAAAAGTACAAAACCCAATTCAAACCCCCCCCCCTTTCTTGTGTTTTTCGTGCACCTTCAACGTCCTCTTCTTCGGAGTTGACAAATATGAGAATAAAATTAGAAAAGGAAAAATATCCTTTTTCGTCACTTAACTTTATCTCAGGGTCTAATTTGGTCCCTTAATTTTTAAAATGTTCAAATGGATCCCTTAATTATTTAAAACGGGCCACGTTCGTCCTTTCGTCTGTCTCTGTTAGTAAGGGTTCAAGAAGAGTGTCCATGTGGCTTTGACGTGGCTTCAACGTCCTTATGTGGCTTTGACGTGACTTTAACATGTTATATGTTATGCTTTTGTGAACCTTGTCATTTTTAGAAAGCCAAGGGAAGGACGTTGAAGGTGAAAAGCATCGTGCAGAGAAGAACATTGAAGGTAAAAAAACATCGTTCCAGAAAGTGTGGTTGTTCAAGTGAAATGTTGAAATCATCGTTGCAAACAAGTTAGAAAGTTGTTCTTTTGTATGAGTTCTACATATTTTTAATGTGAGAAATTAGGGTTTTTTTAATTAGGGCTTTGCATTTTTTCAATCTGAGAAATTAGGATTTTTAATAATATCGATTATGAACTGACTAGGTGTAATGGACGAGTTTATAGTAATAAGAATTCATCATAGTGGTGACTACGTTGATGGTGATCTTAGACTGTACGAAGGAGGGAAAGTTGATGAGCTGAAAGTAGATGCGGACAGATAGAGTTACTTTGAGTTGATAGGTTCACTGAAGGTCTTAGGTTATAGGGATTTTGAGAAATTTTATTACAATGACCCGACATTTGGGATGAATTCATTGAATGATGATGCAGGAGCATTAGAAATAACTGATATTTACAGGGTTCACCTAGGTGTAGACGTTTACATTCAACACAAACTTGATAAGCCTGATTACTATGATGGGCCTATAGAAGCAGAATTAGGAAATGGTGACAATGTCAATGAGGAGCCTGATGTAGGAAATGGTGACATTTACATTTACATTCAATCTGAGAAATTAGGGTTTTTAATAATATCGATTCTGAACTGACTAGGTGTAATGGACGAGTTTATAGTACTAAGAATTCATCATAGTGGTGAATTCGTTGATGGTGATCTTAGAGTGTATAAAGGAAGGTCCAAGAAGACTAGGACACATGCTTACCCCCTTCTAACCGATGAATAACATAAATTAGATGAATGCTGGAAAGAAGGATACTCGATAACATAAGTGAGAAAACATTGCTCTCCCCAACTTGAATTCAACCACATCATCATGTGAATACTCCCTACTTTCTAAGGCAAGGTAAAAATTCGTACAACAACACAAATTTGAGGGTTCAAGAAAAAACAACAATCAAGATCCACACAAAAAAATGAATTTGACACTCATAGACAAGAATCAAACTCAAACAACATGGATAATGACCAAAGGCTCAAAGGGTTTACAAACGATCACACACTCACAAGGTGAATTGACTATTTGGCTTAGGTAGTTGTGCTCAAAATGAAACAAAATTCCTTGATCTTTTTCATGCATTCATATAAGCAATAGAAACAACAGATTCAACATAATAAAATCCAGTAAAACAAAATTGTCGGTACTCCGAGCATATATGAACAATGGAAAGTCACCTCACAAAAACGTGGGAACTAAAGTGATTCACTATAAGAACAAGTATACGAAAGAATGAATGACATAGAAGTTGTAAAAATCCTAAGTATCATGAATATGCTAAAGTCAAGAAAGCGATAAACACATACCTTGAACGTGTACAAAACTTTAAACACTATCATTACCACGCATTCGCAAGTTGAAACACTCAAAATCGGAAAATCACCGAATGCGACTTCAAGCAATCGAGCCAAAATTTGAGTCCAAACAACAACAAAAGAATTAGAAAAATTACTAATAATTACTAATATATAAGGCCTTGGTGGAAGTGGGAAGAAGGGGGAACCAAGTGAACAATTAAAAGAATTCACTGGTTCAACACAGTAGAGCGCGCTAAGCGTGCAGGCCCGCGCTAAGCGCGCTACACCAGAAGCAGAAAAACCAGTACAACAACAAGGTTCTGGTGTAGGCTTCCATTTAACACCTACACAATCTCATATACAATGAAAAAGTAATAACGGAACAAAAAACGATAAAACATGCTTGTTTTACGTCGTAAGCTCGACGCCTATTATTTATACACACTTCTCCAAGTTGCCTTTTTACACGGTTAGCACTCACCGACGACGAAACCTAACCAAACACTTAGCAAACGTGAAAAGAAACAAATATATACACTATATTTACAATTATGTAAAACATGTAAAATTCACAAATATGGTAAACATATACAAGTATCAATATAAACAAGTGAAAATAGACAATATATACGATATCTACAAAACTCAAAAACAAAGAAACTATCGCAATGCCATCCAATAAAAACACCAATCCCCGGCAACGGCGCCATTTTGTTGGTTGCAATATAGAGTAAGCAAGCAAAAAGATTTGGAAGTATTTTTTTGGGAATTTATCATGTCCACAGAGATCGGTGCTACTGAACTGCAGTTCGACAATTTAATTGTTAATGAGTTTGGGTTTAAATGGTTTAAAGCGTAAATGCGGAAAAGTAAATAAAAACATAAAAACAATTCATTCTTCAACAAGACAAACTTATCAAGCATACATATAATCCACTCGTCACAAACATAAATTTACCGACCAATTATACTCCACCTGCAATACTCGTCAAAATCATCCAGCATCACTCACAACAGTGTCCATCTCTGGCACACTGAGCTGAGAGACAACCGTATTACTCTCGTTGTCACTCTCGCGCACGACGCCTCGAAACACGGAAGACATTAAGTTCCGACACCCAAAAGATTATCATCTAAATCTATCTCTAGCATCTAGACAATAAATATTCATCCCTAATCAAGATTCGTGATGTTTATCTCTAACACAACACAAACCCAAACATAAATGCAAAAAGATCAAGGAAGACATCGATAATGATTTGTAAAGCAAATTTCATATAATATTATGATCAACAAAGATACATATGTTCAAAGTAACTATACAAACACCCAATAAAGAAATTACAAAGAGAAGAGAGAAGAGGAACCAAACATTTCTTGGTTTGTCAACACCAATCAACGAGAGATTCGACTCCGGATCATCCAAATGCAAGCTCCAATGATGTTTTCTAAGCTAATCTACAAGAAAAATGAAGTTTGATGGAGTTGGGAGCAAAAAACCCCAAAACCATCCCTAAAAATGTGTTTTTTATCCATATTTATTGTTGTCATCATCGCAGACCGCGCTAAGCATGCTATGGGGCGCTAAGCGCGCGTTAAACCGCCTTAAGAGCCTGCTAAGCACGGTTGGGCACGCTAAGCGCGCAACCAGCTGACTTGAAAAATGTTTCGGCCATAACTTGAGAACCGTAACTCCGTTCTTCGCCCGGTTCGGGAAGCTTATTCAATTTCCTATCTAACAATGAATAAATATCAACCAAATTGGTGATTTTTATTATCCTCATTTTGAGCCTTATTCGTTGATGAGTCGCTCAAAATCGCACGTTTGAAGCCGTGTCTTCGACACTTTATTGCTCATGCTCCAAATACACCTCAATACCTACAAAATGAGTAGAAAACTATCAAACGGTACACAAATACACTAAAACTTGATTATACACTAAATATACACATTTACATACAAAGTGGGGTTTATTCGTATGATATTTAACAAAAAGTATAGATAAGTGCAACAAAACTTATATACAAAAATAGGTACATTTTGCACTTATCAACCACCAACCTCTTTTTTATGAAAAAGAATAAATAATCTAGATACCAATTATTGCCTTCTCTTATTGGTAAGGGTCATAATGGCTAATTACGAAGTCCAAAGGATCTTGATATATCACGGAAGTTCCTGCGATATCATGTACATAACCCTCATAGACATCCTAAGCCTAACTTTGAAAACCTCATCCCATATAGAGGGAGAAATCTTCAAGAATTCACCTAGTCAACAACAAAACCCTAGGGGTATGTCAAGCGCACGCTATCCTTTGGAAATTAATAAGAAATAAAGATAGGTAAGACATAAATCTTGGTAATTGACATTATGTCAATTTACAACAGTATAAAGTTAAAATATCAATTCAAGGAAGACGTATTGACCATATTATATCAAAATTTGAAAGTGTATAAGACCTATTTCTTGGCATCCCTTAAGCTACACCAAGAGAATGTTGACGACAAGGGAAAATGACACTTACTACTTGAAGACGAGTAAAGCTCGAAAGAAAAATATCAAAGAAAACCAGTTTGAAATACAATGATCGAGAGCATGAGATTTGACCCAGTTAGTCCAAACATTAAAAGTGTAATAAACCCAAACGAGTACAAAGAAAAAAAAACAACACAAATGGACCCAACCCTAATTAATATAACAAAAAAACTCAACATAAGCACAAGCGAACCCACGTACGCGAGCAACACCAAGTTGCAAAAAAAGATTGTTAAAACAAGGTTTGGTTCTTCAATAATACCTTTGAGTTTTGATGATAACAAACAAGTATGTTTTTATGAACAATTTTGGTATTCTAATGTTTGTTATTTTTTAGAATTTAACAAACAGGTTCTGCTTCTGATAATAGCGTGGCTAAGTTATTAGAAGAGAATTGTTCCGCTTCTGCGCTACATTTGTTCTGCTGAACAGAAGCATTTACTTCAGAAGACTTTGAAGCTGTATGACTCTGATACGATGTCTAAAGAAAACAAGTTCTGAAGATCTGAAGACAGAAGTTCTGATGAACAAGTCCAGATGGTGAAGACTTATGCTTCTTAGACAATGGGTTCTAAAGACCAAGTGCTGAAGAATCTGAAGATGTAGCTATGCAGACTCTGAAGGCTTGAAGCTCTTAAGACCCAAGTTACGTTTTCCCTTCTTCTAACTCATGCTCTCCGAAACCTCTGAAGTCAGGAAGTAGAGAAGACTAAGAAACGTGGTACAACAGTACAATGGTACAATGAGGACGCTTTGCTCCACTCCGGATAGGGCGGACGCAAATATACTATTTGTCTCCCATGTTCTTTCAAGCTGCCATAATTCTGAAATGTCAAAAATATCCTTCAATGGTCACATCACATGCATGACTATATAAAGGCTTGAAGACTTCAAGAATGAGTTGCTAATCTTCACTGCTCATACGCTCTATTATTCATACATTCTTAAGTCATTTTGTTCTTAAATCTATTTACATATCAGCTTGTGTAGAAGCAATTTTCTGTAAACAAATTATTTTTCAAACAATTGTTTGATTTCCTTGAGAGACTGGTTAAGTCAGAATTCTTGAGAAGTCTAGGACTAGTGTCTTACAGATTGTTGTTAGTCACTTGCAGTTTGGCTTGTGCATTGTATTAATTAGTTTGATTAGTGGATTTAGACCTCGCTTGAGAGAGGCAAAATCACCTTGGCAGGTGGACTAGACTAGCTTGAGGGTTTCTCAAGTGAACTAGTATAAACATACTGTGTTCTTTCTTTTCGGTTTCTCTTGCTTTATTATCAAGAAGTTGAGGTTATTTGTAAAGGGGATTATTTTTAAAGAATCGTTTTTTATTGTAAAAACCCAATTCAAACCCCCCCTTTCTTGTGTTTTACACACCTTCAATTGGCATCAGAGCTCCGGTTCTGAGAAGATAAAAAGTTTGAATTTTTATCAAGCACCTAACAGTGTTCAGTACCGATCCAAAATGTGAAAAATAATGGCTGCCGTAAATGGTTTTAATGTCACTTCTGATAATAATGAAAGAGACTTATATAGTGCAAAACCTCTTATCTTTGATGGCGAGAAATTTGACTATTGGAAAGACAGAATCGAAAGTTACTTTCTGGGATTTTATTTGGATCTATGAGATCTGGTAGTTGATGGCTACAGTTATTCAGTAGACTCTGAAGGCAAAAAGATTGCTAGAAGCTCATTTTCAGAGGCTCAAAAGAAAACCTACAAGAATCATCACAGAGCGGGAACGATTCTGCTAAATTCTATTTCATATACAGAGTATGAAAAGATTACAGATAGAGAGACTACAAAGTCTATCTTTGACTCTCTTCAGATGACTCATGAAGGCAACACTCAAGTCAAGGAGACAAAGGCTCTGGCCGTAATCTAGAAGTATGAGGCCTTCAGAATGGAAGTCAACGAATCTGTGGAAACTATGTTTTCAAGATTCCAGATGCTTGTTGCAGGACTCAGAGTTCTAGACAAAGGTTACTCTACTGCTGATCATGTCAAGAAGATTATCAGGAGTCTGCCTATAAAATGGAGATCAATGGTAACAACTTTAAAATTGGCAAAGGATCTAAATAACACGAGTCTTGAGGAACTGATTAGTTCTTTAAGAAGTCATGAGATAGAACTTCAAGAAGATGAACCTCAGAGAAAAGGTAAGTCTGTTGCTCTGAAATCTAAGTCTAAAAAGGCAAAGGCTTACTGAGTAGAGGAGAACTCAGAAGAATCTGAAGAAGATTCAGAAGAAGATGAACTGTCTCTCATATCAAGAAAGATAAATCAGCTGTGGAAACACATACAAAGAAAGTTCAGAGGGCCAAGAAGAAAAGGTAGATCTGAGTCTACATCTGGTCAAAGGAAAGCTTCTGAAAAAGAAGTTACTTGTTACGAATGCAAGGAGCCTGGACATTATAAGAATGAGTGTCCAAAGCTCAAGAAAGATAGAAAACCTAAGAAGGTTTTCAAAGATAAAAAGGGTCTTATGGCAACATGGGATGATTCAGAGTCAAAAGAAGAAGATTCTGATGAAGAACATGCCAACGTGGCACTCATGGTAAAGACCAGCATGAGCGAAGCCTTATCAGAGGATGAGCTGACACTTGATGAAGAATCAGACTCTGATGACGACAAAGAGGTACTTTCTTCCTTATCTCGTTCTGAACTTGAATTAGGTTTATCAGAACTTATGAAAAGGCATCAACTTCTCCTAACTAAACACAAAACTTTGAAAAAGACTTTTGTGGATGTTTCTGAGAACTCTACTAAGAGCGAGCCAAATATTTCTGATTTAAATGAAAAAATTTGTTCTTTAGAAAAATCTAATGCTGCTCTAGAAAGTAAAGTCTCTAAGCTAGAAGAAGAGATTACTTCTAACATATCTGTTACTGATAAAGTAATCAGATATGATAGAGCTTTTCAGCACTTCCTTGCTAAAAGCATCGATAGAAGCAAGATGGCTTCAATGATCTATGGAGTTAGCAGAAACGAAAGTAGAGGTCTGGGATATTCAGGACCATCAAAACCATTTGATGAGACTCTAAGTATCAAACTAAAAACCTCTGTCTGAACATTTTGTGCCTGCTGGCACCGAACTAAAATGTTTAGAACTAGAAGGTTCTGATTCTGTTGCACCACAATCACATACACAGAAGGAAACTTCTAAGCCTAAATATCATGCACAAATTCCATTTAATTATCTTATTGCACAGAAATCCAAAGGTGTCAGAACCTCTAGAAAGACTAACAAGAAAGGACCAAAAAAATGGGTACTTAAGAGTGAGATAATCTATATTGCAGACATCCTTGATGGTGCCACTGAAACACTAGTCATGGTACCTGGATAGTGGGTGCTCGCGACACATGATGGGAGAAAGGCATATGTTTCAAGATTTGGAACTTAAGTCTGGAGGTGTCGTTGGTTTCGGAGGAAACCAGAAGGGAAAGATCATTGGCTCTGGAACTGTTGGTAATGGTAAACTTCCTTTCATCAACAATGTTCTTTTAGTTGAGGGTTTAATGCATAACTTATTGTCAATTAGCCAACTTAGTGACAATGGTTATGATGTTATCTTTAATTAAACGTCTTGTAAGGCTGTTAGTCAGAAGAATGGGTCAGTTCTGTTCAATGGTAAGAGGAAAAATAATACTTACAAAATCAGACTATCAGATTTGAAAAATCAGAATGTAAAATGTCTTCTGTCCATTAATGAAGAGCAATGGGCCTGGCACAGACGTCTGGGTCATGTTAGCTTGAGAAGAATTTCTCAGCTGAACAAGCTAAGACTTGTCAGGGGCTTGCCCAATCTGAAGTATTCTTCAGATGCTCTTTATGAAGCAAGTCAGAAAGGCAAGTTTTCAAAAACTTCCTTTAAAGCAAAAACGATTGTTTCTACCTCTAAACCATTAGAACTTCTTCACATTGACTTATTTGGACCAGTGAAAACAACTTCAGTCAATGGAAAGAAATATGGACTAGTCATTGTTGATGATTACAGTCGTTGGACATGGGTAAAATTCTTAAGACACATGGATGAGTCACATTTTGTGTTTGCTTCCTTCTGCACCCAAGTGCAAAATGAAAAGAATTGCAAAATTGTCAGAGTCAGAAATGATCATGGTGGAGAATTTGAAAACAAAGATTTTGAAAAACTTTTTGATTCTTATGGCATATCCCATGATTTCTCCTGTCCTAGAACTCCACAACAGAATGGGGTTGCAGAAAGAAAGAATAGGACATTGCAAGAAATGGCTCGCACCATGATCCAAGAAACTGACATGGCTAAGCATTTTTGGGCAGAGGCAGTTAACACAACATGTTATATTCAAAATAGAATTTCAATAAGACCTATTTTGGGTAAGACTCCTTATGAATTGTGGAAGAATAGAAAGCCCAACATTTCTTATTTTCATTCTTTTGGATGTGTCTGCTTTATGTTGAACACCAAAGAGAATCTGGGCAAGTTTGATTCCAAAGCACAGAAAAGTCTGATGTTAGGATATTCTGAACACTCAAAAGGCTACAGAGTCTATAACACAAAATCACGAATTGTGGAAGAACCAATTCATGTCAGATTCGATGATAAGCTTGACTCTGAAAAGCCAAAGCTAGTTGAAAAGTTTGCAGATTTGGAGATCAGTTTTTCAGAACCTAAGGAAAAGGCAAAAGAAATCAAAGATTCAGAAGCTCCTACTTCTGATATTGTTGTTGCTCCCATTGATCCTCCACAACAAAAGAAAAGTAGAGTTGCAACTTCACACCCTGAAGAATTGATTCTGGGAAATAAGGACGCTCCTATCAGAACCAGATCAGCCTTCAAACCTTCTGAAGAAACACTTCTGGGTTTGGTGTCTTTGATCGAGCCAACATCTATTAATGAAGCTCTACTGGACAAAGATTGGATTCTGGCGATGGAAGAAGAACTTAACCAGTTTTCAAAGAACAATGTTTGGGATCTTGTTCAGAAGCCTAAAGGTGTCCACGTTATTGGAACTAAATGGGTATTCAGAAACAAGCTCAATGAGAAGGGTGAGGTGTTCAGAAACAAGGCACGACTGGTTGCACAAGGTTATAGTCAACAAAAAGGAATAGACTATACAGAAACCTCTGCTCCAGTCGCCAGGTTAGAAGCCATACGCCTATTAATTTCCTTTTCTGTAAATCATAACATCATCTTATATCAGATGGATGTTAAGAGTGCATTTTTGAATGGTTATATTTTAGAAGAAGTTTATGTCAAACAACCTCCTGGATTTGAAAATTCTAAGAAGTTAGATTTTATTTTTAAACTTAAAACATCTCTCTATGGTCTGAAACAAACTCCCAGAGCTTGGTATGACAGATTGAGTAATTTTCTTTTAGAAAATAACTTCACCAGAGGCAAGGTTGACACCACCCTCTTCTGTAAAATGTTCAAAAATGATATGCTTATAGTTCAGATTTACGTTGATGACATTATTTTTGGTTTTGCTAATCCCTCTCTTTGCGAAGAGTTTTCTAAGCTAATGTAGGCAGAATTCGAGATGAGTCTGATGGGTGAATTGAAGTTCTTTCTGGGAATTCAAATTGACCAAAAATTAGAGGCTACTTACATTTATCAAAGTAAGTACACCAAAGAACTTCTGAAGAAATTCAACATGATGGATTGTATACCAGCTAAGACTCCAATGCATCCAACATGTATTCTGGAAAAGGAAGAGGTAAGTGGAAAGGTTTGTCAGAAGCTCTATCATGATATGATAGGATCTCTTCTGTACTTAATTGCTTCTAGACCTGATATTCTTTTCAGTGTTCATTTGTGTGCTAGATTTCAATCAGATCCTAGAGAATGTCATTTAACTGCTGTTAAAAGAATTCTATGGTATCTGAAAGGAACTACTAACCTTGGCTTGATGTATAAGAAAACATCAGAGTACTCTCTTTTTGGTTATTGTGATGCAGATTACGCAGAAGACAGATTGGAAAGAAAAAACACCTCTGGAAACTGTCAGTTTCTCGGGAAGAATCTGATCTCATGGTCAAGCAAGAGGCAATCAACAATTGCTCTCTCAACAGCAGAAGCAGAGTACATATCTGTGTCTCTATTTAGTACGCAGATGCTATGGATGAAGAACCAGCTAGAAGATTATCAGATACATGAGAGTAACATTCTTATCTTTTGTGATAATATTGCTGCTATCTGTTTAAGTAAGAATCCAATTTTACATTCTAGGGCTAAGTACATAGAAATTAAACATCATTTTATTAGAGACTATGTTCAGAAGGGAATCTTATGTTTAAAATTTATAGATACATACCATCAATGGGCTGATATTTTTACAAAACCCTTGGCTGAAGATAGATTTTTATTTATTCTGAAGCATCTGAAAATGGACTACTGTCCAGAGTAAGATTTCATCAGAATCAGATGTGTTTAGTCAGAGTCTGAAGAAATTAGATATTCATTTAAACTAAGAAGCATTTGTTTTTAACCTTAGTCATCAGAAGATGCCTTTGTCAGAAGTGTCTCTGATAAGACGGAAATCTTTTGGTTTTCCAGACTCTGAGGATATCAAAATGTGTCACTTAATTAAAAGGTGATTAACGCGTGTAACCGCTGTTACATCTTAAATCACTACATCTACTTAGAGTACACAATGAGCAGTATTTTTCTTGAAATTGGTTAAATCGTGATTACGCTCATTTATTAATCCCCATGATGACGTTCATTTCTCCAAACTGCTTTTTATGCTTTCTTCGTCTTCAACAACAAACCTCATTTTCATCTTTTCTACCTCAACAATCATCATGATGACTACTTCTCAACAAGAAGTCGTTCGTTTCGCCGCTGAAATGGAAAAATCCTTGAATCCCTCCACTGGGTTATCACCCTCATCAGTTCCTCCGTCTACAACTTTTGCACCCACTGCAATTGTCACTTCAACTTCATCGTCACTTCCTGTGATTGATGAAAATCATATCACTCAAAGGGATGCTTCAGTTAACTGTATTATTGATGCAGATAATCTGGTTGTTCTTAAAGAACTAGATGTAGATTTCGAAAATCTTGCCTTGAATGGACACGATCTCTCTGTTGAACTAACCTTTCAAGGTTGGAATCACTATTTTCAAAGGCTTAAAGGTCCTATTTTTGAGGCACTTGTGAAAGACTTCTGGAGACAGGAAGACTGCGACCGTTTTCATGTAGTTTCTCATGTTCTGGGAAAAAAGATAGTCATTACTGAGAAATCAATCTCAGATCTTCTGGGGATGAAATTCTTGGAAAACAAGCGAATTTATGGAATGAAAGGAAACTCTAAGTTTATGAAAGAGACCGTCAACAAAGCTATTTTCTCTACTTACTCTCCTAGGAAATCGAAGTATAAGAGTAAGGATTTACTTAATAATCTGAGAATTTGTCACAAGACCATTCTTGGTTGCATCAATCCAAGACCTTAACTGAGTTCTCCTGACTACTTCAATGCAAATCAGAAGTATATGATGTACTATCTGTTTACAAATCAGAAGATGTGTCTGCCCTCCATTCTATTTTACTATTTACGGGATATGGTGAGCAAGACAAGGACAATAGCTTCGCCAGATAAGAATTTCCCCACTTACATTCCGTTTGGAAGGTTGCTTTCTGATATTTTCGTTGAAAGTGGTCTGGAGCAATATCTAACTGATGAAGCCAAGTATACAGAAGATTTGACACCGAGCATTGGAGAAACCTTCAATTCCACGAAACTTAAGAACATGGGATTGATTAAGGAATTAAGTGTGAAACCTCCTTCTGTATCCCATGATTATGTGATTGGTCACAGGATTCCGGTGGATAACTATCCTCTCTTTCACAAAGGCGACAATCCTGAAGTAATCGCTTCTTTTGTTGCTTTGATGATGGAAGAAGGACATGACATGTCTGGGTTCAGATATGAAGACCTTGCTCCTACACCAACTCTTGCTGATCCTACCAGAGGTAAAAGGAAGCAACTTGAAGAGGCCTCTGAGCCTAAGAGGAGAAAGAAGGATGACAAGTCTGGAACTTCCAAGAATCCAGCTCTGGCTTCTCACTCTGAGAAATCTAGTAAGTCTGTTCCTGCTCCCTCTGCTTCAATAGCTGTTACAAAGCCGATTAATGCTTCATCATCATCACAAACCACTTCTAATCCAAACATTTTTCATATCTCCACTTCCACTTCTCAAGTCCTTTTCAAACCACCTTCATTTTCGGTTCCACCCCCAACAACCTCTATATCTGACACTACTATTTCACCAACTCCCTCCCCATCAATCACCACACCCATTTCATCTGAAAACATTCATACTTTCACTTCATCATTAACCGCCTCACTTCCTTAACTCAATACACCTGTTTCACAACTTTCTCAAGATCTATTACAATTTGCTTTCAATCAACCTCGAACAAACACTATTGAGTCTGCGTCTCAACACTCCGATCCTCGTTCCCCCAACCTCTCTAAAGAAACAATTTCTGGTACTATTGAAATTACCACCTCTGAGCCTTATACAGTCTCAGATCTTCTTGAGCAATCAACACCTACTTCTCAACCAACATCTGAATCAATTCCATCTGAAATCACTTCATCTGAACCAATACCTTTTGAAACAAATTCTGCTGAATCTAACCTTGCCTTGGTTATTTACGAAAAACCCCTTCCTAAAACCCTTGATGAATGCATTAATTTGTTTCGTAACAAGGCCTTGAAAAGGGTAGCTAAATTAAGAGCAGAAGCTAGCATAAGCACCAAGCCTCTGGAGCTTGAGTGTTCTTGGGAAGATTTTCAGAAGTGGTTAGACTCTGAGTTCAAAAGGATCTCAAATTTCTCGGAAGTCTCCAAAGTTGCTACAGTTCAACTGGTCAAGGATAAAGAAGAAGAGAAAGAAAGGATAAGGCAATTCAAGCTTCTTGCTGCAAAGCAAAAGGAAGCTGAAGAAAAAGCTGCTGAAGCAGCAAGGCTTCTAGCAGAAGAAGAAGATAGAAATACTAAAGCTGTCAGGTTGGTACAAGAAGCTGAAGATGCAGAGAAAGCTAAGCAAGCCGCTCTAGTTGCTTCCTCCTCTGAACTTGCTTTTGTGCGTTTGGAACGTGCAATTGAAGAAATCAAAGAAGATCATCAGGCAATGAAGGAAGAACAGAAGATCTCCAGAGAAAGCATTGCTGAACAGAAGGTTGCCAACACCTCTCTTCAGGATATGCTTCAACTGACTCTGAACAAGCTGTCAACAAATACTTCATCCTCTAGAACTTAGGCACTTAGGCTTTTCTTTTTCCTTTTGGCTCTGAACCTTAGGATTCTGATTTGTTTTGATCTTCTGATCTTTTTTATTTAATGGAATTTCAACTTTTTGATTTTGACAAAAAGGGGGGAGAAGTATAATGAACGTGATATTTTGATTCTCATAATCAATTTCTGAAAAACAAGTTGCTTACATTCTAACCAATAAACTTATGTTTCTGTTAGATTTGTCTTCTTGTTTTCTTTTTCAGGAGATATAGAATCCGAATGTTTTTGGCTCTGATATTTCAAGATCTCAATTGGTACAATTGACTTCTGGAAACTGAATCAAGACTCAAAAGATCTCAATATCTGACCTATTACAACCAGGGGGAGTTCATCCAGAAGGTTCACAAGTCAGGATATTTGATCTTCGTCCACTCTGAGATTCAGGGGGAGATTCTCATCTGAAGGATAAGTATTCCTTAACCTTCTTATTTCGGTTACCTTTTTATGTTATGTACAAAATTGTGTCATCAAAATACATAGTTTTGTCATCATAAAAAAGGGGGAGATTGTTAGAACAAGGTTTGGTTCTGCAATAGTACCTCTGAGTTTTGATGATAACAAACAAGTATGTTTGTATGAACAATTTTGGTATTCTAATGTTTGTTATTTTTGAGAATTTAACAAACAGGCTCTGCTTCTGATAAATAGCGTGGCTAAGTAATTAGAAGATAATTGTTCCGCTTCTGCGCTACATTTGTTATGCTGAACAGAAGCATTTGCTTCAGAAGACTCTGAAGCTGTATGACTCTGATACGATGTCTAAAGAAAACAAGTTCTGAAGATCTGAAGACAGAAGTTCTGATGAACAAGTCTAGATGCTGAAGACTTATGCTTCTTAGACAACGGGTTCTGAAGACCAAGTGCTGAAGACTCTGAAGATGTAGCTATGCAGTCTCTGAAGGCTTGAAGCTCTTAAGACCCAAGTTACATTTTCCCTTCTTCTAACTCATGCTCTCAAAAGCCTCTAAAGTCAGGAAGTTGAGAAGACTAAGCAACGTGGTACAACAGTACAACGGTACGATGAGGACGCTTTGCTCCACTCCGGATAGGGCAAACGCAAATGTATTATTTGTCCCCCACGTTCTTTCAAGCTGCTATAATTCTGAAATGTCAGAAATATCCTTCAAAGGTCACATCACATGCATGGCTATATAAAGGCTTGAAGACTTCAAGAATGAGTTGCTAATCTTCACTGCTCATACGCTCTATTGTTGATATCATTCTTAAGTCATTTTGTTCTTAAATCTGTTTACATATCAGCTTGTGTAGAAGCAATTTTCTGTAAACAAATTATTTTTCAAACAGTTGTTTGATTTTCTTGAGAGACCGATTAGGTCAGAATTCTTGAGAAGTCTAGGACTAGTGTGTCTTAGAGATTGTTGTTAGTCACTTGCAGTTTGGCTTATGCATTGTATTAATCAGTTTGATTAGTGGATTAAGACCTCGCTTGAGAGAGGCAAAATCACCTTGGCGGGTGGACTAGACTAGCTTGAGGGTTTCTCAAGTGAACTAGTATAAACATACTGTGTTCTTTCTTTTCGGTTTCTTTTGCTTTATTATCAAGAAATGGAGGTTATTTGTAAAGGGGATTATTTTTAAAGAATCGTTTTTTATTGTAAAAACCCAATTCAAACCCCCATTTTCTTGTGCTTTTCACACCTTCAAAGATGAAGAGTGATCTTCTGAGAGCTCCAACATGAGTTCAAAAGTTGAGAAATAGTTTGATCGCTAACACATAATTCGATCCATGTATCATGAACTTCCTATCACAACAACAACAAACATACTAACCCTTTCGAGTGTAATATTATGAGGTAACGACATTGGCAACCACAAAATAGAGCTACTAATGTAATGTAAATAACCACCTTCCACCAAAGCTTTTAAACCAACCTTAAATGAGTTTTGAAGACAACAACCCATCTTTAGAGGAGGAATACTGAGATCACAATGAATAATCGAATCATTACTATCATATAGAAAGATCTAAAGCAACACAACAACCCGACTCTTATCAGACTTTGAAGAACGCCAACCACTTTATGGATATTGATGACTGTAGCTTGGGAACGCGAGCTAAAGTTTGACCACCGAAGACAGTAAAGGTGAACCTGGCAGAATCGGGCAGACGAATTAATTTATTTGTCAATAAAATTTAAAAAAAAATAATAGTTAAAAAATTCAACATGCAAATTTACATGTGTCATATGTTAAAAATTATATATATATATATATATATATATATATATATATATATATATATATATATATATATATATATATATATATATATATATATTATAATAATAGACAATTACACGTATTTAATATATGAACAATAATATACTCATATTTATTTGACAGTTATAATAATAAATATGGTGTGTTCATTACATATTCATAATGAGAATACAAATATAAATATAATTAATGGATATAGAGCATATTAGATGTTTTTTTTTGTAAGCAAGTTGTATATAAAAGGAGTATCAAGGGTACTCAAACCTGATTACAAAAGACGTGATACCAACATCACGACGGAGAACAAAGAGATTACCCACCAATTAAGTCTCAGACAAAAAGTACAAAGGGTCTTTGTCGAATTCGTAAAAGTTGAAATTGGAATGGGTAATATCTCCTATAAAAGCCCATCTCCAAACCGTATATTTAACTTTCCAGACCGTATCAACAATGTTCCATCCACTCTTCCTAAAAGTAATTTCGTTCCTCAGTAACCACATGTTCCAACAAATCGCCAACCAAAACACCCTTTCTCTTCCTTTTTTAATCTTTTTGGATTTACAAAAAGAATACCAATCCAAGAACCTCCCATTGAAATCTTTCCCACCTTTCTCTCTAAAACCTATCCACATAGCCACCTCCCTCCAAACCAACTTAGCAACAGAACACTCCATAAAATTATGCCTCAATGACTTCGAGTAGATACCACAAAAGACACAATTAACATTGCTATCGGCCGCAATTATGTTCCTCGATAACAACACGTCCTTGGTTGGAATTCTATTAAGAAAATAACGCCATCCAAACGCCTTGCATTTCAAAGGAGCAGACACTTTCCAAATCAACGAGAAAGCCTCATAATTACGGTTTGCCGGACCTAAAGGAATGTTAAAAGAATTCACACTTTTGTAAAAAGAGCTTA
Source organism: Lathyrus tuberosus (assembly GCA_022829125.1). NCBI lineage: Eukaryota > Viridiplantae > Streptophyta > Magnoliopsida > Fabales > Fabaceae > Lathyrus > Lathyrus tuberosus. The sequence goes on along the minus strand of JALAZF010000503.1, from coordinate 4,136,592 downwards.
CCGAGAACTGAGAGTTGTCCTCCAATTTGCACACCAAAGAATCCTTCGAAGTGTAGTCCGAAGAAGAAATCGACACAGCCTGTCGCAGAGCACCAATCGAATCATCCCTCGACTGATCCAAAACAGGCTCTGCCACTGCCTGAGACAGACCACGTGCTGTGGCTTTCGAACGGACCTGCTGCGCCTGAACTGCAATGCCGCTTTCGTCCGCAGCCGCCGTTAAAGATCTACCGGCCCCTCCCACCGTACTGTTCGTTCCAGCATGGCGAACCATAGAAACATCACTAACAGATTCAGTTCTGCTTTCCGTAAACCAGTCCAAAGCCTGCTCCTCAACTCATGTACCTGTCACTGAATCAAAAAAATGTTAGGAAACCTCACTTCCTACTGCTAACGTTTCCTGATCAGCCTCACCCCCATTTGCAGAGCAATCAACCACCTGAATTCCAAAATTTCCCCAACGCCAGACTCCACCCGACCAGCCCCCCATTCCACCAACCGACACAAATTTTAACTGCGAAAGAGTGTACAAACCCGGAAAAATAAGATTCAAGTTTCCGATGCCGATCCAATTCGCATGCCAAAAGGACGTATTGTAACCGTTTCCAACCTGGAACAATGTATTGGATGACATTATATCCGGATGGTAAAAACTCTGAAAAGAAATTAAATCCCCCCACCATGATGATTGAGATTTCTTACACGCACGAGGTCCATTGCAGCCCGCCATTTGGAATCTAATATCACCGTAACGCGCCTTCAAAACCTTAAACCATAAATCTTTCGATCCTTCTAAAATTCTCCACCTCCATTTATGAAGAAGCGCCACATTGAAAACATCTATTCGCTTCAAATTCAAACCCCCTTTTTCTAACGGAAGGAAAAGAGAATCCCGTCTCAACCAATGAGTTTTCCTTTTCTCCTCCGAACTACCCCAAAGAAAACCGTTCTGAAGTTTTGTAAATACCTTTCGAATCTTCACCGGCAACTTGTAAAAAGAAAGATGAAAAATCGAAAGGCTACTAAAAACCGATTTGAGAAGAGTAATTCTCCCACCAAAACATAAAAACCTATTTTGCCAACTCAAAAGTTTCTTCTCCAACTTAGTAACCAAAGGAGTCCAAGTAGAACCTCTTCTAGGATTGGATCCAATGGGAATACCAAGAAACGTGAATTCTTTCTTCTCCGTTCTACAAGTAAGAAATAAAGCGGCCGCTTCAAGAGAACTAGAGGAGAAGTTGATACCGATTAATCTACTTTTAGGGAAATTGATACCAAGCCCCGAAACTAGCTCGAACCCTCTTAAAACCGTTTTAATAGCCCAAAGGTGTCTCCAACTCCCATCTCCCACCAAAACAGTATCATCCGCAAATTGAAGAATATCAATAAAACAACTACCCTCAATGAGAGTCCCCGAAAAATCTCCCGAGAGAACCGACCTCTTAACTAATCTCGTCAATCCTTCTGCAACCATAACAAAAAGAAAAGGAGATAAAGGATCTCCTTGTCTCAAACCTCTTTCCACCGCAAACTCCTTAGTTGGACTTCCATTCACCATGACCGACATCTTACTTGAAAAAATAGTTGCCTCCATCCATCGCATCCATAAGTCACCAAATCCCATTGATCTCATCATAGATCTAAGAAAGTTCCAACTAACTTTATCGTAAGCTTTCTCAAAATCGACTTTAAAAAGCGACACAACCTTTTTCTCTTTCACCGCATAATCAATAACCTCGTTGGCCACCAACACACCATCAAGCATTTGCCTACCCGGGACAAAAGCACTTTGACAATTAGAGATAATAGAGTTCAACACCAATTTAAGTCTTGCGGCCAAGAGCTTAGACACGGTTTTGTAGAGACATCCAACCAAACAAATAGGTCTATAGTCATCAAGATTCAAGGGATTCTCCGTTTTAGGGACAAGAGAAAGAAAAGTGGACACCATAGATTTAGACAAAACAGCCCCTTTATGGAAATCATTGATGAAGCGACAAAAATCATGTTTTAAAAAGCACCAACACATCTTGATAAACGTAAAGGAATACCCATCCGGACCCGGGCTTTTATAACCATCACAACTCCAAATCGCCTCTTTAATTTCCTCTTCATCAAAATGTCTCTCAAGAAAGACACTATCCGAATGACTAAGCTTCTTAAAAGGGTCGTCCTCCAAGATAGGCCTATTGCCCTCCGGTTCCACAAATTTACTAGCAAAATGGGCTCTAACCTCCTCCTTGATGTCCTTAACCGACACAAGGACCCCCTATCCGTGAATAAGGAACCAATATAGTTACGTCTTCTTCTTTCCTTCATGACACTATGGAAATAGAGGGAGTTGTTATCACCATCATTAAGCCATTTAACCCTAGCTTTTTGGATGATCATGTTCTCCTTTATTCTCAAATTAAACCAAAACTGACTTGAGGCTATCTTACGGTTCAATAAGATGTCATCCAAATCGGGAGAATTACACACCTCGGCCTCAACATCACCATCATTAATCTCCTTTACACACGCATCAACTTCTAAATCAATCCTCCCAAAAACTTCATTATTCCATCTTCTAAGTTTTCCTTTAAGGATTATCAATTTCTCTTTCAACACAAAATCACCTCTACCTTCAATCTGGATGTTATTCCATTCCTTTTCAACAAAAGGAATAAAACCCTTGTCTTGAAACCATTCATTATTAAACTTGAACGGCTTTGGACCCCAATCCGAAGCATCCACCACCAACCACACCGGACAATGATTGGAAACATCTCTGTCACCAATAAACTGACCAGCCACTCCCCATTTGTCAACCGTCTCTTCAGAAAGTAAGAAACGATCGATCCTACTCATCGACCGCCCATCCCCACTATACCAAGTAAACTTCTTCCCTTTACAAGGAACGTCAATAAGACCGTAACTCTCAACAAAGTCATTAAAATCTTTCATTTCAGAGTTACGGGGATCCGAAGCTCTACCCTTCCGCTCTCCGATTTTCCGAACCGCATTAAAATCCCCTCCGATACATCAATCTCCATCATTATAACGGTCCTTGAGATCCCTAAGGTTCTTCCAAAGAATTCTTTTCGACTCCAACTCACAAGGGGAGTACACATTAACCACATAAAACGTGTTCTCCATCCATCTAACTTTAACCCCAATAAAACCTTCACCTTTGAAGCTACTAATGACTTCCACTCTCCCTTCCTTCCACAAGATAACTAGACCACCGGATAAACCCAATGCACTAGAAAAAGACCAACCTATAACTTCCCTATTCCAAATACTCCTCGCAACGTCCTCATTAATACAATGTAATTTGGATTCCTGAATCAAAACCATATCTGCATTTCCTTTCTTAATAATTTGGCTAATCCTCTTCCTCTTAACCAAACTACCTCCCCCTCTTATATTGAAAGAAACAATAATCATCGGAAAATGTTTAATTTCTCCTTCCCAACTACCAACCTTTCTGTATCCTTTCTTTCCATTTCTTCAATTCTACTCTTGTAATCCCTCTTAGGATCAATTCCAACCACCCCCAATTTGGTAATAGCCTCCCAAAGAATTCCTCCTTTAGATTGATCCAAATTGGCCCATAATCTGTAATTATTCCTGAAAATGTCGGACTCCTCCGAGTTGTTCCCATGATAAAATGAGGAGAAAGCAGAATCATGGACGGTATTCAAACTACTACCAACCTTATCAGCCTTATCGCAAGACTGGTTTATTTCCTCTCCACCAGCCGCTACCTTTTTGGACTTACTTTTCTTGCGTTTTGCCTTTTGTTTTGTCTTATGAAAGGAATTAAAACCAACAGTTCCAAAGGGCCCACACAACTGTCTGAACTTTAATTTCTTAAATTTGTTCCTTCTTAGCTCGTGGCCCCACCTAAAGCATGTACAGTATCATCCAAGGCACTTGGCGCATGGCCCCCACCCTTGGAAGTCGTTTCATGAGCCATATAACTTCCTACGAAAGATTCAACCGATCCAGGCATGCTAGAAGAGACACCTGGTACACTGTAAGAAGAAGTGTAAAAGGTATCTTTGACTCTTTCAACTTCTTTATCAAACGTCCCACTCCCCACCTGAACTTCTGAACCTATATTCTGATCCCTAATAGAGTCATCATGAAAGCTTACAGAGCAAGTATCCAAAACAGCTTTTTGTATCTCCGATTTGTCCTCTTTTGAGGGAACAACACCATCTTCACCGGAACTGCAAAAAACACCATCCCCGTCATCCTCCTCATGGTCCATCCAACCTTCACTCAAATCGGAAGAAGAAGAGCAGCTCTTCTTAGAAAGCGCGGTGGGCACAGCCGCGCGAAGCGGGCCGAAGGAATCCTCCCGAAGAAAAATGTTAAATTTGATTCCATCAATCTCCACCCTGATTTTCTCCGGTAATACAGAATAGGACGAAACTCTGACTAACATCCTTGCTACATCCATGTTTGTCCGGTTAACCGTCGATTCGTCCGAGCACAAATACGAACCAAAGTTATTCGCGAGCTTCTCGAAGAAATCCAGATTCCATCCATGGCAAGGAACACCATAAACTCTAATCCACATTACTCTCTCTTCATCTATATCATCCTCCTTCCACTTCCTTAAATCACAAAACCATTGCTTCCACCAGTTCGAACCTTTCGAGATCAGTTTCGCAATTGCTCATTCTTCCGATTCTTCCAACAGACATAGTTTAGAACCCAATGGCGTCACCCTTATGAAGAAAATGCCCTATGATTCGAAGCTCCGTTGAATGTTGTACGCCATTCCCGCACTAAACGTGACTCCGACATAAGCTTTTTTAAGACGACCCAAATCTTCCGCATTAGATGAATAACTGAGGCATACTCTATCAACCGGAACTTCAACTCTCCTACCTAAAACCTCCGCATAAGATTTACTTCCGTCAAACAAGTTGGATTCGTGAACTTTCCTCGCCATCTCCTTCCTAGGATTATGCAGATTGCCCCTTCTCGCTGAGAAAACATTCCTTCCTCCCTTGAGCATAGGAACACCTCTTTCGAACCTGGGTTTGTTTGCATGTATCTTCTTACCGTCGATAAGAACGTTATCCAGTTTGATCCCTAACAAATTGACATCTGCCACCTCCCTGAATCTTGCAAAACCAAATCTTTTCCCCAGATTACTCAGTCTCGGAGAAATCGCAACCTCGACGACCTCCCCAATGCATCCGAACAATACAAAAATATCCCTAGCTTTGATATGATTGGGAAACTCCGAGATATAAAATGACGTTATTCCCACTTCATCCCTTCCCCACAAACTCTTGGTAAACGGAAAGACATCCCACTTACTGACAGAAGAATGAGAGGTCCGTTTCGTGCCACCCACCTTGGTCCACTCCATGATAAAACCCGCAACGCTTCACCGAGTCAACCAGAGCAATACACACCTCAACCAAGCCCCTAACCCTAAGGTTAGGAGTTAAAGCCGAAAATCGAAATGAGATCGTCTAGTCCATCACCGTGAAACACCGGTCAAAAATGGCGGAGATGAGAAGAAGAAGAAACGCAGTTATATTAGATGTTAATATGATTAATTTAATATCCAATCCGCATATATAAATATAATTGATTCAAAAATGTTAAGTATTCTTAAAATATATCAAGAACTTTATATTTAAATTTAATAATAAATATTATATTATAAATATTTTGATTTATATCTAATTTTTTTGACACAGAATTATATCTAAATTAAAAACTGAAATATGAATAAACAAGTTTTTCTTTTTTTTATTAATTTTTAAAATTTATTTTAAAATTAAATCTATCAAGCAACTTTTATTTTTTTATTTTTTCATCTTTAAAATAATTTTCAAAATAAAATTATTAAACATATTTTATTTTATTTTGTTTTAAAATAATTTTTTAAAATTAAACCATAAAATAGTTTTTAAAAATTAAAAATCAAAATTTATTCTAAACATCGTTTTCATTAGTAAAAATTCTTAAAATATAATATGAGATTTATATTTATATTTAATAATAAATATTATATTATAAATATTTTGAATTATATCTAAATATTTTTTGACACAGAATTATATCTAAATTAAAAACTGAAATATGAATAAACAAGTTTTTTTTTAACTTTTAAAATGTATTTTAAAATTGAATCTATGAAACAAGTTTTATTTTTTTATTTTTCCATCTTTAAAATAATTTTTAAAGAAAATTATTAAACATATTTTATTTAATTTAATTTTTTTAAAATAGTTTTTTAAAATTAATTTATAAAATAACTTTTAAAAACTAAAGCTAAAATTCATTGGACTCATCGTTTTCATTAGTAAAAAATAAAATATGTTGCAATTGTGTCCAATATTGTCATTTACTTTATTGATAAGCTCCACATAAAAACGCCCCACATTGTTGACTCTTCACCATGACAATTCAAACTCAGTGATAAAATATGTTGCCACGTATCTAATTCTTGCGGTTTGTTTAATGTTCTGAATTTTCATTCTCAAAATATATTAGTATATTAGTAAAAAACTCTTACTAGTCAAAGCCCCTTGGGGCTATATATCTCTCTTCCGATCTTCACATATATATCAAACACACACATAACATACTAAGTGTTATTAAAGTGAGTTATATTAAGTTTATATATTCATATCATTCATTAAGCCATGGAGAAGAAAGCAGTCGTTGCATTATCCTTCCTCTTCCTCGCTCTCTTTGTTGCACGTAAGTAATCATCAATCCTTAGTTTAGTTCAATATTATCCATGATTACTTCATAATTAATATTTGTTGTATTGGTATCTTGATGCAGAAGAAATGGCGGTGTGTGAGGCAAAAACTTGTGAGAATTTGTCTGACACATTCAAGGGACCATGCATCCCAGATGGTAACTGTAACAAACATTGCAAGAACAACGAGCACTTACTTAGTGGGAGGTGCAGGGATGATTTTCGCTGCTGGTGCACTCGAAGATGTTAACTTACTTTTCTCCAACGCGCAGGGACTTTATATGTATAAATAAAACTATGATATGAATAAATAAAATAATATGCAGCATGACTAACTTCGACTGCGTCTCTATGTTGTACTGCGTCGTTGTGAATTATGTGTGTACTCAATATTGTGCATAACGTGTTTGTTATGCACTTCGTCATATGGAATAAAAAACACTAGTGATCATTTTTTTTAAAGGCAATAATTCAATCGGATTGAAAACGAGTATAAGGGGTACTCGAATCCTTACTATCGCACTTACGATAAACAGTCCATAAGATTAGTAATCGTTCGTGTACTTTCCTTTTGTCTATTTTGTTTGCTATTTATAATTTTTGAGCAAAAATTGAATATTATTATTACTACTATTATTATTACTATTATTATTATTACTATTATTATTATTATTATTATTATTATTATTATTATTATTATTATTATTATTATTATTTCTTTAATTTCACATTTTTAAAAGTTATTATTATTATTATTATTATTATTATTATTATTTCTTTAATTTCACCTTTTTAAAAGTGAATACATTAAATATTTTTATTCTATGTATGATTTTTGTGCAAAAATTGAAAATCCTTATTATTATTATTATTTCTATAATTTCAGCTTTTAAATAAATGTTTTAATTCTAATGAAAACGTAATTAAAAAAATATAGTATTGAGAAAAAACTAATATCCAATAACCTAGAGAAAAATAATAATTTGAGTGACACAACATAAAAAAAACAAATTGAGTGACTCAACACAAAATAGTTAAGGGTTTAATCTCAAAATGAAAATTTTTCTAAACCCAAAATCGAAAATAAATAAACATATTAGTCAAATAAAAATAGAAAAATTTATAATTTAAAATGAAAACAAGAATAATAAATCACAACTTAAAAAAATTTATCTTAAAAAGCCAATTAAAAATATATAAAAAGATTTTTGACCCAACACAAAATAGTAAAGTACCCTGTCAGTTAAAGAAGTTATTTAATGTTTAATTTGATAGTTAAAATATTTTAATAACAATTATTTCATAATCACTTTTTGAAGTCAAGAAGTTCGTTTTAGCTTATCGTTCTTTTCGAAGATAACCATTTTCCTTCGTGCCTATTTTTTCGAAGCTGACAAATGTGGAACAGAATTAGAAAATGATGTTTCTGATACCACTTCTCTCGGTCTCTTAAAAAATACTACTCCGTCTCATATTATAAGCAAAAGTTACTTTTTAGATACATTGAATAATTAATGTATCTGGTTTATATATAGATCAGATACATTAATTATTCAATGTATCTAAAAATTAACTTTTGCTTATAATATGAGACGGAGGGTGTATGTATTAAGTGTTGACTGTTGAACAAAAGAAGATATATATTAACATGCGGCTAGTTGTAGAAGCAACTAATGCTCAAGAGAGAAAATTCTTTTTGCTGCTCAAGAGAGAAAAATCCTTTTGGTGAGAAGGGTGAATCCGTCTTTTAATATTTCTTTGTTCATTTTCTATAGTATTCATCCTAATTGTCTTATTCATTTCGTCTTATAGATAACAAGGGGTTGGTTTGTGACATCTTTAAGAGAAAGATGACTTACTAGCGAAGAATACATCTTCATCTCCCTCTTTCAACTCCACTTTGAACCTGACTAAGACAATGACGGGGGCAGCCAAGGAGGAGGATAATGTTGGAAAAACACAGTTGGATCAAGTTAGACAAAATAATAGGTTGGACTAGGGGCGTCCATCTTCAGAAATCCAGAGCAAAAACATGACCGTTCAAGTCATATAACCGTGAAACTGCCAAGGGGGATTGTGACAATGGTGTTAGAACAAGATTTTGGTTATGCATATAATCTCTAGATTTGATGATAACAATGCATATATTTTATATGTAACAATTTTGTACTCTAATATTTTTCTTAAGTGTGCGGATATAAACTTTAATTTGATTCTGGATAGCTCTCTAGAAATCTCATCAGAATCAATTCTGACACGCCACAAGAAACTACTTCGACCGCATTTGAAAAAACATCAACACTTCTGATAGATGGTAAATGTCTCTGAAAAAGAAAGTTGTGTGCTTCTCAGATAAGCTTCACTTCCTGCTCTGGAGTCAAGGTTCTGGGTTCTGAAGACCTGTCTATTCTCTGCTGATAATCAAGCTTCTGATTCTGACATAATCATTCTAAGAAGACTTATGTGAAAACAGCTTCTGACTCTGATACTTCTTGGCATATTTATCCAAACACAATATCTTTTGGACTCATTATCACTTCATAACAGAAGAATTCCATCAGAAGATAAGATCATGAAAAAACTTGTTCTAAAATAATTCGTACAACAGTACAATCCCAAATTGGTAAAAACTGATTATGCGCCAAAATTGTTAAGGAATGTTTGTGAGACTTTACTACTCCTGTGTCCCACGATCTTTAGTTTACCGTTATGGCAGTTGGCACTGATAGTGACATTTGTACCCTCCAACGTTCTACCATTTGAGCCTATATAAAGGAGTCACTACTTCATTGCAAATACAATGAACAACATTGCAAGAGTGATAACGCAAAGTCTCAAAATTCTATTAAGAGAGTATTCTCAAACACAAAGAGTTGTTGCTCATATTTGCGTACACTACGCCAAACAAGACCTTAGATAGCACTTTTTTTGGCCTTAGACAACGCTGTCTAAACCTGCGCTGCTAAAGGTTTAGACAGCGCTTTGGGTAATACCAAAAGCGCTGTCTAAAGGGGGGTATATTTTCACAAAAAGCGCTGTCTAAGACCCACCTTTTTGAACTTTTTAGGTATACCTTAGACAACGCTTTTGGTGAAAGCGCTTTCTAAGCCCCACCTTTTTGAACATTTTTAGGCATACCTTAGACAGCGCTTTTAGTGAAAGCGCTTTCTAAGCCCCACCTTAGACAGCGCTTTTAGTGTAAAGCGCTGTCTAAGGTATACCAAATTTTTTATATAAATTTTTTTAAACCCAATTTTTACCAGGTTTTTCAACCAGAATTTGACCTGTTTTTCAACCAATTTTTACTCTGGAGTCAAGGTTCTGGGTTCTGAAGACCTGTCTATTCTCTGCTGATAATCAAGCTTCTGATTCTGACATAATCATTCTAAGAAGACTTATGTGAAAACAGCTTCTGACTCTCATACTTCTTGGCATATTTATCCAAACACAATATCTTTTGGACTCATTATCACTTCATAACAGAAGAATTCCATCAGAAGATAAGATCATGAAAAAACTTGTTCTAAAATAATTCGTACAACAGTACAATCCCAAATTGGTAAAAACTGATTATGCGCCAAAATTGTTAAGGAATGTTTGTGAGACTTTACTACTCCTGTGTCCCACGATCTTTAGTTTACCGTTATGGCAGTTGGCACTGATAGTGACATTTGTACCCTCCAACGTTCTACCATTTGAGCCTATATAAAGGAGTCACTACTTCATTGCAAATACAATGAACAACATTGCAAGAGTGAAAACGCAAAGTCTCAAAATTCTATTAAGAGAGTATTCTCAAACACAAAGAGTTGTTGCTCATATTTGCGTACACTACGCCAAACAAGACCTTAGACAGCACTTTTTTTGGCCTTAGACAGCGCTGTCTAAACCTGCGCTGCTAAAGGTTTAGACAGCGCTTTGGGTAATACCAAAAGCGCTGTCTAAAGGGGGGTATATTTTCACAAAAAGCGCTGTCTAAGACCCACCTTTTTGAACTTTTTAGGTATACCTTAGACAACGCTTTTGGTGAAAGCGCTTTCTAAGCCCCACCTTTTTGAACATTTTTAGGCATACCTTAGACAGCGCTTTTAGTGAAAGCGCTTCCTAAGCCCCACCATAGACAGCGCTTTTAGTGTAAAGCGCTGTCTAAGGTATACCAAATTTTTTATATAAATTTTTTTAAACCCAATTTTTACCAGGTTTTTCAACCAGAATTTGACCTGTTTTTCAACCATTTTTTTTCCAGAAAAATACCACAATTTGGAGATTCAAATCAATCCAATTTGGCCTATTTATATGTACCAATTTACACCAAAATTATATATCCAAAACAATTGCCAATTCAAACCAATATATATATATATATAGACAAATGTACATATTACTTATATACTACTACTTTTGCATCCAACCAAAGCATTGCTTCAAATCTACATAGGTCCTGAAAGAACACAAAGATTGTAATTCAATTAAAAGAATACATCAACATTAATGTCTATAGTTAGAAAGTTACACATATTTAAATTCTCATCAATTAAAGTAAGAGTACAATATTATACCTGATAAAACTCCGAGCTCCATAATGTATTGACACCATTCCTCTTTAATTTCATCCAATTGAGAAATTGAGTAATGAGCACAGTTGCATTCTTCAAAGTACTACATAATAATATAACATAGTTTGATTAAGTTTTAACTATTTCATTATATGAGAGATATGTGTTAAATATTAAAATAACTCATAAGTTAGAAATACATACACCGGATGGAATCTCTATTCGATCCAAATTAAGAGTGTCTCTCATAAACCTCAACATGAAATATCCGCAATCTATTTCATTACGTTGCCGAGGACACTACAAATGAAAAGAAAATATGGATAAATCCTAAGTTTTATCAAGTGGCATCACTAATATATAATAAAACATGTGATAATTAATATACCTTCACTCTATTCCATGTAATGGGGTTGACTCTCCTCTTTGGTACTTGGCCATCTCGTAGTGCTCGGAAAGCTTGTATAACGCTAATAAAATATAAATGAATATTTAGAACAATTCACATAAATAAATAAACAAACAAATAAATATACACATTCATATTTAGAACAATCTCACTTACGTGTCAATACATTTCTTCATATCCGGGTATGTTGTCCAATCATTTCCTAACGAATCCAGATAATACACCACTTCTCTGCTAGGATTAATTGCGACCAACAACCAATGTCCACTGTAAGATTAAACAAGTGTTAGATGGAAACTTTCTACACGACGTCAAAATACAAAAAAAACTATAATAGATGAATTTAGAATGAAAATCTAACCCAGTATTAAACGGTAAAAGGAACAACTTTTCCGTTTCTTGGTTGTCCATAAAGACGTCGCGTACATACGCCAGGACCTCATCTGGTTTATTTATTATTAAGGATAAGTTGACAGACGTGGAGCATAAGAATGCAAATCTTTGCTGCAATCCACGTGGGCGCATAACTTTGTCATACAGAAACCTTAAATAAAAACATCATTAACATTAGACTATTCATTTGAAACATAAAGTAAATAAGTTGTTCAATTAATATACCAAAGTAGATCGGATATATACCTCACGTATGTATTGACAACACTGACGCCCAATTCTTCATGATTGAAAACTTGCTCGAACTCTTCATTACCAATAGTTTGTTCATGTTCAAAGCCATATATACCTTTCTCCATATGTATAAGACGAACACCTCCGGTCGGAATATCTGTCAATTGTAGAAACGTCTGAAGGCACGACCTAAACTTGGAGATAGGTTGTTTTCTAGCCCTGTTCTTCTTAGCACCAACATTTTTCTGTGTTGAAACGTTGCTAATCTCTTTACCAGGCAGCTATATATCATATAATTTGTTAGATGAAGTATAAGATATCCAATTTAACATTTTCCATGCATAAATATCATATAATTGTGATGTACCTCTTTTTTTGAGACAACGGACTCGGTATGCTCTGGAATCCCCTTATCCTTTGTTTTGGATCTTGTTGGAGTCTAAATAACATTACCATGTAAAAAATGAAAATAAAATGCTCGTAAAATCTTTGAATCTACACATTAAGGTTAACAAAGGTTCATAACGGTTTTAAGCATACCTCATATCCTACGAGTATGAGGTTTGACGGCCATACAACATACGACCCTATAGCATCTCTCACCAATGTTGCATCTGAAACATCGTCAGGATAGGGTAATAATGCACCCGCCTTTGTAGCAATATCAACCGATACTTTCATGCATCCAGTAGGGAGTGGGTTATTGTGAAGTAATTCTACCGAAGTGTTATACACTTTTCCCTTGCCAACCATCCGATAAGTTGGTGAAGATAAGAAGAGCTGACAATGGGAAACGCCCTAAAACCAAAAATAAATATGACATTGTTAATGTGTATATATGTCATTTAAATAATTTAAGCTACTAATTTAATTTCATAAAAATATATATAATTACCTCTGGAATATTCGGTCGAAAGCTGCAGTTGAAACTATCTTTCTCTGATCCATCTCTAAAACCTGAAGCGTTATCCCTTTCTTTCTCCTTTCTTAATTCCCGAACTTCAGCTTCCAGTGCTTCCAATTTAGCTTGAAGTTCTGTATTACTAGGAGCCTTTCCTTTTTTTAATATTCAAGGAGGTCGGAGTGATCCCAAATCCCTTACCCCTCACCCGACCAGAATACTCAGGGACATCTAATGCCCGACTAAGTATGCTCCTGGAATCATCTAGAGATACAGATTGAGATAACGCCTCCTGAAAATCAGGTGAATATCGAATATTTGTCAAATATTTGTTAATAAAGTTTTGATTTAATTAAAGAAACATTGTTATACTTACACATTTCTCAAATACTTGTAGAACCCTTTCTGCAACAACTCCAGACTTGCCCACACGGGCTTCCTTCCACAAGACATGTGCAGGAAGAGATGTTTCAGAGCTATTCGCCTTTTGTAACTACATATAAAGCCAAATAATATGATCAAATATAACTTATGATAAACAATTATTATATCATTGCAATTTATTGATACTTACCAAAGATTGCTCCAAACGTCCATATCCAACACGTCCTTTCCTGTATCGATACTGGGGAGTTGATGCTCTTTCCCGATTAATTGCACTTAAACTCTTAAATGTCGGGGTTTGTCGTTTGGCTTTAAACGTTACCCATTCTTGTGGTGAAATCAAACTTGCATATTTAGATGGATACTCTGCATCAACAAAGTTACCGTCAGCATCCTTAAGAAAAGTGCGGTTTAAATATGTCCTAAACCCTCTTAGGAGCTTCCCTGCCAATCTCATCAAATAAGCTTTTCTTTTTTCCTCAACGTTGAAGCACCTCTAAAAAAACCATACACATTGGTTAGTACAAATAATTTAAAATACATGATTAGTTGGCATAATTGAAGACATAATTATGGTACCTTTATCTCATTCCAAATTTTTTCTTTGACTTCCTTCAACTGTTTGTTTCTCCAATCATCACAAGTAATAGGAATCGCATTCCTTACAAGTGCACCAATGAAACTTGTCAAGGTATGACTGTTAGGCTCAACAAGAGTGCCTGAAGGGCTCCAATGCACATCTAAAATGATGCCTTGATCTCTAGCACGGATCACTTTCTTCATAACGGTTATTCCTCTTTTAATCTCTTCTTCCATACATTTTTGAATTTCATCCTGAATAGGATCATCATCATGTGGGTGATCATCATCATGTGGGTGATCATCGTTAGTAGCCATCTAACCTGTAATAAAGAAATCAAGGATATCAAATATATTATATAACAAATATAATATGACATAATATATAACAAATATAATAAAGAAATCAAGGATAAAGAAATCAAGGAAATCAAGGATATCAAATATAATATGACATAATATATAACATTGAATGAGCAATATTAACACTAACACTAACACTAACCTAAGGATTTACAATATATTTCTTTACCTAATAAACTAACCTAAACTACAATAACACTAATCTAAACTAACTTAAACTAATATTCTTAGACATGAAAACTTTGAAATTGTCATAAAAAAGATCTTTAAAAGTTTTCGAGGAGGAGATTCTAAAACTAAAAAGATCCAAATGATTCATAAAAATGCTAATCAAAACCTTTCAGCTACTTTATACTCCAAAACATACAAAAAAAGTGAGTAAAATAAAATAAAATAACAGAAATAATCTCTGAAAGTTGAAATATTGGATTATATTTTCCCTTGAAAAACTGATTTTGAACATTTACATTATATGCAGTTTCTTTCGTAATAACTGAAACTATAGCAACAAGTTGTTGTCAAACATGCACAACCTCATTGTAACACTAAAAACAAAAACAGAAACACACTAACCTCATTCTCACACTAACCTAACAGAAACACACTTACTTAGTCCATTGTAACACCCTAAACTACAATAACACTAACCTAACAGAAAAATATGAAACTCACTTGCTTCTAACATAAAAAGAAAAACTCTTACCGGAAATGTAGGAAGGACGACGGCCGGACGGACGGCGGCGAGAAAGGACGGACGACGACGATGAAAGGACGGACGACGGTGAAAGGACGGACGACGGCGGTGGTTTCAGCTGGTTCGTCTTGTTCGCAGAGAGAGGGAAAGAGGGAAAGAATGAAATGAAAATTGAAACGGTATCAGTATTAATACTGATAGCGTTTCAATTTTTATTTTAATTAAAAAGACCTTAGACAGCGCTTTGAATGAAAGCGCTGTCTAAGGTGGGCCTTAGACGCTTTTGGTTTTATTTTTTTTAATTTATAAGACCTTAGACAGCGCTTTTGAGTAAAGCGCTGTCTAATATTTTACTTAAATTTTTTTTTTTTAATTTATAAGACCTTAGAAAGCGCTTTCCCCAAAAGCGCTGTCTCAGGTCTTATATATTTTTTTAAATTTATAAGCCCATAGACAGCGCTTTTAAGGCAAGCGCTGTCTAATATTTTCCTTTAATATTTTTTTTAATTTATAAGACCTTAGAAAGCGCTTTCCTCAAAAGCGCTGTCTAAGGTCTTATATTTAGACGCGATTTTATTTTTTTAAGTGAACAGTTTCCGTGTTTTCTAAATTTTTAACTTATAGCAGCGCTTTTGTAATAAAGCGCTGCCTATGTAGTGCTTTCAAAGGACACTTTTGGCGTAGTGGTATTGTTCTTTAATTTGTTTCATTCGCTTATCAGAAGCATTATTGTAAACACTTTCTTTTGTAATCTCTTTGAAATTATTTTTCCTCAAGTGACTAAGTGAGTCTGTATACTTGAGATGGCTAAGGTGTTTTCTAACACTTAGAAGAACTTTTGTAATCTTTCAATATTAGTGGATTAAGTCCTTATTGAAGGAGAAATCATCTTGGCGGGTGGACAAAACGTAACCTCGTTATAGGAGAACTTGTATAAACCAAACATGCAACTCTCTTTCTTAGTTTGTATATCTTGTTGTGTGTGTAAAACATTTCTATTGAAAAAGTTTTGAAAACCCAATTCAAAACCCCATTTCTTGTGTTTTTTTTCCACCTTCAATTGATATCAGAGCTTCGGCTCTGTTATTGATTTGTTAATCAAACACTTAACCGTGTAGAGAGATCTAGTGTGAAAAAACACTATAGATGCTACTAACATAAACGAGAGAGATAGTTACAATGCCAAGCCTCATGTCTTTGACGGAGAGAAATTTGACTACTGGAAAGATAGAATGTAAAGTTTCTTTCTAAGCTATGATGCAGATCTTTGGGACATTCACTACAAGAAAAACTGATATTAGCTAGGGGCATTGGCTAGGGGTAAAGCCCCTCACTAAAAAAACTAAGTTGCTTGGGGTTAAACCCCTTGCAATGCATAAAATAGAAAGCAAAAAAAAAAAGCAATTCCTAGGGGATACCCCTCACAAAGAAGGAGGGAAAATTTTTTGAATTTTGAAACTTGCATTTGGTAGGGGTCAGCGCCTAAATAGGTTGACAATGCTTACAATTTGCGAGGGGTCTTCCCTTCACCAATTTATGGTATGCCTTTTGCGAGGGGATTCCCCTCACCAATGTAAATGCTTTAGTCAAATCAAACTGAAAAACATTTATTCTCGCTTCTACGTGATAGAAAGGGGACTGCAACACGTTATTACTGGCTAGGGGCAGCCCCTCTCGCTAATGTGATCCTCATTTAGTGCGTGGGGTAGCCCGTTGCCATTTGTGTCCACGTGCCCCACATGCAATTATGCATTTGACACGTCAATATTTAGCTAGGGGTGACCCCTCGCTATATATGACGGTTTGCCTACGCGTGGGGTTCCCCCTCACAAATGACACCTATTAAAAGCTCAAATCTGTCCCATTCATTACACTGATATCCCTCTCAATTTTTTCTTTCTATTGCTGCTGTGTCTTCTTCCACCCTTCTTCTTCCACCCTTTTTCTTCCATCCTCCTGTACGCTTCATTCACAACTTCATCAAAGGTCTAATTTTTTTCTTTCAAATATTCTATAAATATTAGGTAAATATTTTTGTTATATTATAATTTCTTTGTTGCATGTATTTTGTAATTAATTTTATTTATTAGATTTATCAATTTTTTTTTTATTTGCTGTGGTGCAGGTATACAATTGATCATATAAAGGTCTCAAATTTTGTCTAAAAGGAGCTTCAAGTTTAAGGGAGCATCCAAATGTACACATTTATTTTTTTTTCTCAAGATTTTAGGTGTAATTGATATTTATATATGTTGATTTTGGTGGGATGCTGTTATAATAAAATATATATTATTATTTATTTCGAAATATATGAATATATTTTTTGTAATACATTTTTGAAAATATTATTTTTATTTCTTATATTTTTCAGATTTATATTATAGTATTTTTAAAATATTTGTTAGAAAAAATTGGAAAAAACAATATAGATATATTTTGTTTATATTATTTAGTATTTAAATTTATGTATATGTTGTTTATATTGTTTATATTATTTAGTTTATATTATTAATAAAAGCAGATTATATATTAAATATTTTTAAGAAAATAATAGTATATATTAAATATTGTTTAAAAAATAGATTATATATTAATAATGTTTTAAATAGATTATATTATAAAATAGATTTTAAAAACATATTTTAAAAACAGATTATAAAACAGATTTATTAAACAAATTATAAAACAGATTTATTAAAATATTTGTAAAACCAATTTTAAAAATAAAATTACATATTAAATAATGTTTTAAAAACAGATTTTAGTAATATATTTATAGAAAATATTGTTTAAAAAATAGATTATATATTAAACATATTATTGAAAATAGTATTGTATATTAAGGCTATGTTTGGGAAGATATTTTTTGAGCTTATGGCTTATGTCTTATAACTTATAAGCTCATATGACAATAAAAGACCTGTTTGATAACAGTCTTTTCATCACGAGCTTATAACTTATTTTATTAGCTTATAACTTATTTTTCAGACGCTATTTTAAATAGTGCTTTAGCTTATAGCTTATAGCTTATCATTTTTTCTTTCACTTTTACCCTTATTATTTTAACTAAAATCCATCACTATCCTTTATAATTTATTATAATTTAAAATAAAATAATAATTATTAAATATCTTTTATGTCATTTTATTTTATCAACCAACTAAACCGCTAATTTTACCAAACACTTCAATTAGCTTATCAGCTATAAGTCATCAGATATCCGCTATAAGCTATAAGCTATCAGTCACCAGCTATCAATCATAAGCTATAAGTTATCAACTAACTTATCATCCAACCGCTATTTTTACCAAACAGAGCCTAAATATTGTTTACAAAACAAAATATATTTATATTAAAAAATAGATTATTTTTATATTAATAAATGTTTAAAAAGCTGATTGTATATATTAAATATTTTTAGAAAAGAGTATTATAAAATTAATTTTGGAAACATATTATATATTTTTTTATAAAAGAATATATTATATATTAATATACACTTTTATTTAAAAAGTATGAATTAAATCATAAAAATATATAATTTGTAATATATTTAAGTAATATGCATTTTTTATATAAATTATATAATTTGTAATATATACACTTTTTATTTAGAAAGTATACAATTTCATTTAGAAAGTATATATTTTTTAAAATATTAGTATATTTTAGTAATATATTTATAGGATATATGTTATAATTTATAAATTTGTAGAAATATATTATATATTTTAAAGTATGTAAATATGTAGAAACATATTATATAATATTTGTAGAAATATATAAGTATATAATTTGTAAGTTAAAATATGTTATAAAGTATGTAAATTTGTAGAAACATAATAATATATAATATTGTTGTATATTTTATTGTCTGTAAATTTGTAAAATTAGTTTAAGAAACATATTATATATTTTTATAAAAGAATAGATTATATATATGCATATACACTTTTTATTTAGAAAGTATGTAATATATTTATTGAAAATATGAATTTATCATAAAAGTATATAATTTGTAAGTTATTCTATTTTGAAAACATTAATAATGTATTAAACATATGTATTAAAAAATATAATTTTTTTTTAGAAAAAAAAAAGTATATCTTAGATTTATATGATATGTTAGTTAGATCAATATAGTCATATGTTTGTGGATAGATCAACTCCCCTTTTCTTAAATTTAAATTTAAACATGAACAACTTACACATGTGCAGTATGGAATATTATCAATTCTATCGTAGTTGGATGTATGATAGAACGTATCCAGGAAGACGTGGGCTTAAACCACATTTTAAAGAAGGAGTTGTTTTGTTTCTTACATATGCGCTTGCTCAAGAATGCTGTCGAAGCGAAGGAAGGGTAAGATGCCCGTGTTTAAAGTATGGTTGCAGAAATATAATTAGTGACCCAAATGAAGTGAAACATCATTTGGAGAAAGATGTTTTTAGGCCAAATTATTGGGTGTGGTATTCTAATGAAGAAATACTGTCAGAGATGAATAGAGAGGCTCCAAGAAGTCAAACACATGTTGGAGTTGAGATAGGTAAAGAGGCATCAAACAGTCAACCATATTTGCAAGACCAGGAACAATTTAATCTCATAAATGATATGGTTGGTGATGCATTAGGGGTGAATGTGGCTTATGATGAACCTCAAGATTATGATGCAGATGAGCTCCCGAACGAGGAAGCGCACAAGTTTTATCAATTGTTGAAAGAAATAAATATACCACAGTTTGAGGAGTCTTCTGACTCCAGGTTATCCATGTGTGTGAGACTCTTGGCTGCTAAGTCAAATTGGAATGTTCCTGATTAGTGTTTGGAATTCTTTGCAAAAATGATGTTGAATACGACTCTTGTTAAAGAAAACATGCCTACAAGTTATTATGATGCGAAGATAATGGTGTCGAAGTTGGGACTAAAAGTGAAAAAGATTGATTGTTGCATTGGAGGTTGTATGTTGTTTTATGATAATGAGTTTGGTACAAATGATGGGGGATTGGAGGAATGTAAGTTTTGTCAGAGTCCGAAGTATTTAGTTTGCAGTAAAGTTGTTAATCAAAAGCAAAAACGAGTTGCAATGAAGTCCATGTTCTATCTGCCAATAATTCCTCGATTGCAAAGAATGTTTGCGTCAATTCATAGTGCAAGCCAAATGACATGGCATCATACAAATTCCAATATGTTGTACCCCAAATTTTACCCTTTAGATGTCATAACATCTTGCATAAACATTTAGGATCAATCATATATGCATTGTTTAACAAACCCATTTTTTTGCAGTTTGTTTCCATTATGTTTGAAATTAGGGTTTACACAGAAAGATTCAAGGCCTCCTAAGGTACCCTCTGGCTCCATATAATCACCACAAAGATTCGCCAGTAGTTTGGAACCAAGATCTGAAGGTTTTGAATCAAGTCAAGTCAACAAAAGGATCACCAGACCAAAAGGTGGAATTAAGGTTTTGACCTGAGGAATCATTGAAGATTTTTGCCCTAGTAAGTCAAGATTTGATTGGTTCATCAGCTAATTGATCCTACCTACATTCAAGAGGCCCTATTCAACAAAGATTCAGTATCATTTGGCTCTCATCATGAGTAGTTTGAGCCACAGTTTCACCTTGCCTCCAAATTAGGGTTTCTGTTAAAACAAGTGGATCATTGACCTTGACTTTGATCAAGGGTTGTTCTCAAACCCTAGGACTTGACTCCATATGATAGAAGACATCACTAGAGACCATCTATGTGCCTTAGATGTGATCAGAGATCTTTCAGGTGTATTCACAAGTGAAATTAGGGTTTTGACTGAGGCCCTAACCTTTAAGATTTTAATCCAAAAATAAACATCCAAGACCTCAATCCGTCATGACATGTATCATTGATGATTTAAGATGTGAGAAATCAAGTTTTGGGAAGCTTCTTGCAAAGGAAACAAGGTTTGGTTCATGAAACTTTTCAAATGTGGGAGGTTTCACTACTTGTGCCAAATTTGAAACAATCATAACTTTCAAACCACACATCCAAATTGAGTGACTCAAAGCTCAAAGGAAAGCTCTTTCCATGAACTTCAAAGTGTATTAGAGGACCTCTCTTCAAAAAATGCATGGTTTTTAAGTTATGAGACTTGGAGTAGAAGTTGCCTTTAGGACTTAGTGAAATATTCAACATTTTCACCCTAATTTTCATCCAACTCTAACTTGATTTTTCACCTAGTTCCAAGCTTCAAATAAAAAATCTTTGGACATAAAAATTGTTCCTTGTTCTTCAAGCTTTCCAAGCATGTATGGAACTCTTCATTTTGGATAAGCCAATATCAAGTTACGATGTTTTAAAGTTAGGTGTTTCAAGTTGTGAAATTTCCATAACTTAGAAAATTTTCTAAGTTCTTTTAGGCAGAATGAGGGACACGAATTCATGGCATCTTTTACCAATGTTACAAGCTTAATCTCAAGTTGCCTTCCACATGAAAATTGCTCTATCAAATATCTACCTTACATAGAGCCAAAAATCTCACAAATTGGATCAATAGTTATCAAGATATGGTGCACTAAAGTGGGCATGTTGAAATGTTGCGAACATTTAGAAAAATTTAGATTTTTATCAGTTTGCTACACCAATGTTGTGCACGATTTTTCACTTGTTTCATGGTATAATTTCAACTTGTCACCAACATGAAATTCACTCTACCCCATGCTCTCTTTCAAAGGGACAAAAAACCATTTCATTTTGACCATTAGTAGTAAAGTTATCATATGAACAAGTGAAGCCCATGAATTTTGTTCCATGTAAACCATACTTCTCAATTTGAATCAGACTTGGAATAAAAAATGGTCTATGATCCATGGTCTGTTTCTGTTCGCCAATGTGGAGGATTTTGTCGACGTCGACGCCATCACGATCTTTATTAGTGGGGGCCCTGTGCCTACACTACTTGGTGATGCTCTCCATTCTGTCCATCATAGGACTCTTCAAGGGAAAGGAACTATTTTATGTTGTGCACCATGGCTTTACTAGTGGTACATCACTCATCTGCCTCGAACATCTGAATTCTGAGACAACCCTGATAAACTTCGTTGGTCTCAAAGGATTATTTCTCTTACTCACAATGACATCTTTTGGTATGATCCTGTTTATGACAAAAATGTATACATTGATAGTTGTGGTCCATTCCCTAACGTACCAAATTTTGGTATTCATGGTGGGATCAGCTATAACCCTGTTCTCGCTAGACGCCAATTTGGATTTGCAATGAAAGAGAAGCCCAAGAGCATTCATGTATTCGGTTTCTTCTACCTTAATGAAAAAGCCACTAATGAAACCAAGAGTGGAGTCTGGTATGCTTGGAACAAGTTCCACGAAAGTACCAAGAATGAGTTGGGAAAAAGAAACTGTGTGTCTTTGGAGCCATACCTCCAGTGGGTTCGATCTCGAGCCCATGACCTCAAGATGCCCTATATTCCCAAGATACTTCATCAGCCAAGTATTATACCTCCATCTGCTATTCCCATTGAGCGCATGGAAGAATACCAAGAAAATCTAGCCAGGATGAAGCTTGAGAGGGACACGTGGGAGTGGAAATATCATACCGTCTGCATCGAACAAGAGGAAATGAAGGAAAAGATGAAAGAGAAGGATGACCTGATCGAATGGTTGGAAAGACGCGTAATTGATGAACCTCTGGCACAAGAGAATTTATTTTTCTCTAGCACGAAGCCTACTGCTAGCACTCATGAGTATGCTAATGTTCCTTCAACATCTGGTGCGTGGAAGGGAATTGTCGACAAGCTGATCATCGAGAATTACTAGTTGAAGAAACAAAAAAGAAGACGCGAAGCAGAACACTCCTAGATAGAGTTGCTTTTTCTAGGCCTAGCCTTTGTTGCTACCTTATTGTATTTTGGGGTCTTTTGAAGTGTACTTTTAAGTTGTAAACCTTTTTCAATATCTAATGAAACGAGACTTATTTCAAAAATCGTCTTTCCCGAGTTCCTTAAAACCAATCATCTGCATTGCACTTTGCATCTTTTGCTAAGCTATCAAGGTACTAACTTTGTTTTACAGATTTTGTAGACATGGATGCCGCAGGAAATAAAGTTTGGCCTTACTTCTTTGAGCTTCCCGAGCTTGAACAATTATTGTTGTTGGGTGACAGAGTCGAAGACCCATCAGCCTTTGCTGATAAGTATGGGTGCATTCTGCCGTTAATGAGGCTCCCAGTAACTAAGGGACCTCCTGAGGTTCTGGTTCAGTTATACCATCCAGCTTACCATTGCTTCTTATTTCCAGAATTTCAATTGGTCCCAACGCTAGAAAAATTCTCCACTCTGATTGGAATCCCCGTCAGGGAAGCTCCAGTCTTCTCTGGGATCGAGGCAGCACCCTCCATTAAGGAAGTTACTATGGCTACAAGGATCAGAGTCTCTGACATTCAGTCCAATCTAACCATCAAAGGAGGTCGACAAGGGATACCCGCTTTGTTCTTGCTAGGAAAATCCATGTATTTCAAGAACAGAGGAAATGAGGCATTGTTTGAATCAACCCTCGCTCTGATGATCTACGGTCTATTTCTGTTTCCAAACGCCAAAAATTTTGTGGATGTCCAAGCCATTCAGATCTTCACAATCAACAATCCAGTCCCAACTTTGCTGGCTGACGTCTACCACTCTGTCCAGACTAGATACTCAAGAGGATGTGGGCCAATTGTCTATTGTGTAACTCTCTTCTACAAATGGTTTATCTCATATCTGCCAAAAACTCCCGCCCTCTGGGAGGTTGAAGATTGTAAGATATGGTCCAAGAAGCTAATGGAGTTAAAACATACCGATATCAAATGGTATGATTCAACAGAAGAAGGAATCATTATGATCGTTAGCTGTGGGGATTGCCCCAATGTACCCTTGATGGGAAGAAATGGTTGTATCAATTACAACCCCGTTCTTGCCCACCGCCAGTTGGGCCACATGAAGGAGGGACCTCCAGATAATGAGGACATGCACATGATGTACTATGGACAAGAAGACGGTTTTGAAATGAAAATGCGACTTGAGCGCGCCTGGCACCAGATTAATAGGCAACTATGGAGGGCTGAATGCCCTGTCACCGAAGCTCACCTACAATGGTCCCGCAAGATAGCTCGTGTGATGAGGAAGCCATTTCCTCATCACGAAGCACCACCTAAGACCAAACAGAGGATGGTGGATGCTCTGACAGACTTATTTCTCGAAAAAGAAAGGATCAAGGGTCGTATTGAGGAACTTATGAAGAAAATCAATGGAGAAGAGGGGATATCCACTAGTGGATCCAATTTCTAGAATCCTAATGTTGCTGCTATTAATGTTATTTCCTTTTTTCGTTGTTGTTATTTCCTTTCTGTTGTGGGTGTGTCCCCACTTTTGTACCCAGAGCATGAAGATACTCTGCTTTTGATGTAATGATTGCCAGACTTTCTTAATGAAGAAGATATTTTGACAAAGATTCCATTGTCTATATTATTTGCAAAATTTCTTTGGTTTCTTGATAGTTTAGCTTGCATTTGCATCTGTATCCTCATCCACATCATGTCATAACATACGAATGTCTTCTCTTTTATCCTTATCTTATGTCGCCATGTTATCTCAGAACCGTCACACTGAATCATAAGCACAGCTAAAACACTCGGGCCTAAGCTCGATTGAAGATGTCAGAAGCATACGCAGAAATGGACAGAGTCAACAACGAATTGAATGAGATACGAGGAGGGATGGGACAGATCCTCGAGACCATCAATGTCATGAAGGCAAAAATGGACACCCAGGCCACTGTGGTTTCCGAAATCATCACTACAACAATAGAACCTCCTGTCATTCCTGCTATAAACCCTACCTTGGTATGCCTTTTGACTTCATCCGTGCCACAGTTCCTCAATCTACTCAACAAACAGTCCCTCTGACTAACGAGACTCTACAGGCTATTCCTACTTTTGTTCCACCAGCGGTACAGACACAGGCGCATCCTGTTTTCCATAACAATCACCCTTATGACTACGTTGATGTATCTGAAGAGGGGGATGGCGAAAATTAAAAATTAAGGGAGAGCATCGAGACGAAGCAAAGGAAGATAAAGGTTATGGAAGGAAGTAACGCATTTAGCACTGATGTTAAGGATATGTGTTTAGTTTCAGACCTGGTGATTCCCTCTAAATTCAAGTTACCAAACTTTGGGTTGTACTCAGGCGCCACATGTCCCAAGTCTCATCTGATCATGTACTATCGAAGAATGGCTGCACACATGCGCAACGACAAACTGATGATCCATTGCTTTCAAGACAGTTTAAAGGGGGCTGCAGCTAAGTGGTATTTAAGTTTGGACCAGTCCCAGATCCGTTATTTCCAAGATGTGACTGATGCTTTTGTGAAACACTACTAGTACAACATGGATCTAGCTCCTGACCGCAGGCAATTGTTGAGTATGACCCATGTCGCTCCCGGGATTTTCATCCTAGTACAAACGCGAAAGTGAAACCGAAACAGAGTCGCCAGCAATGTGTATTTATCCCAAGAGAGGGAAAGGGAACACCGCATAAACCTGAAGGAAGGAAAAGCATGATCTTGCGACCAAGAGAAATGGGTTCGGGAGTCGGTTACGTGAGAGGAAGGTATTAGCACCCCCTCACGTCCATCATACCCGATGGGATCCACGCTTGCTTGTCTCGATCAAAGGGTGTCGTCAACTGAAGCTCCACTGCTACTGGAAAGGGAAAGGAACAGGAAAAAGGAAAAGGAACAGAGAGATAAAGAAGAAACAAATGTAGGGAAAATAAAAGAAGTGCTCGAATGGGCCCTACCCCACTGCCTACGTATCTCATCGGGAACATGAGAATCAGAGCAACGTAGTTCCCCTAACTAGGGAAAATTTGTTTGTGTTTTTTAGGGAACGGCTAATGTTCTAGCTCAGGTGTTGCAGGCTCGCTGGTCCGAGTGCGTTACCATCTTGCAGGAGAACGAGTAGGAGCACGTTCGTACGCTGAGAGTGAGTGAGATGAGAAGAGAATTCCCGAAGGAAGGACGTTATTATTTGTTTGAAGTTTTTTAGAAAGAAATGTTTTGATTGTTTTGTGTTTTGTAACGCGCATTGTATTTAAGTCCCTCATGTAAGATCGAATGCCTCGCATAACGACCCGAGATGGGACGCACGCTAAACATTCCAAGAAAATGGGAGAAGATCCCTCACTATCTTGTTCTTGCATGAAAGGCCTAAATACAATGTTTGTTTTCCTTTATTAAGTATTTTTTACTTTTGTTTGAAGATGAGAAGAGAAAACGAAAAGGAAACTCTAAAGGGAGACTAAAGGGTCCTAATGTTATCATGCATGGATATCCTATGGTTAGTGAGGTTTAAGAGAAAAGACTACCTAAAACCTAATGCTAATCCTACTCCAAGCTTAATAAAAAATTAAGTTGTACTAGGTAGCTCTAAAGGGAAAGAATCCAAGACTTGAACAAATCTTGAGATCCAAGGGATGAGAAAGAGTGAAAGAGAAGAAGAGAGCATCTCAAATGCTAAAACAAACACAAGCATGAAAGCTTAAAAGAAGAAGGAGAAGTTAGTTGTTAGTGTGCTCGCCAAGGATAGGGATCCTCGTGCCTACGTATCCTCAATCGAACGAGAGAGAGGAATCAGAGCGTCCGTAGTTCGTGGCACTACGGAAGAAAGGAACAGTCTCAATCGCAAGGGTGCGAGAGAAAAGGGAGGAGTCTAACTAGTCTTAATCGCACGAGTGCGAGAGAAAAGGGGAAGCTCTGTCCTACAAGTTATCATGCAAAATGGCCCTAAGGTTAGGATCAAGAGGGGAGTTTACCTAATGTTATCATGCTTGGATTGAGAGCCTAATGTCTATCCTAATCCGAGCTTAATTAGAAATTAAGTCGGACTAGGAGCCTTAAGGGAGCATGCGAATACAGAGGTAATCAACAAGTAAACACCAGACAACTCAATCACAAAGAGAGAATCGAATACGAAAACAAGTCATGAGGAAATAACAATTAGCCAGGAATTAATCAACAATTAGTCTAAGCCAAAAAATTAGAATTAAAATGCTAATTGAAAAAAAGATTAAATTCCAAGAAAAATAGTTAATCTAGAACTAATTAGAAAATTCTAAAATTAAACCTAATGTTAATTCAAGCTAATTTCTAATTCTAAAGTTAATCCTAAATTAATTAAACTTCTAGTTCTAAGTCAAGATTAAATTCTAAATTAAAATCTAATTAAAAACAATTAATCAAAACCAAAGTTAAAAGTTAATTAGAAACAAGATTAATTCTAAAATTCTAATTCTGATTAACATTAACCTAAATCAAAATCCTAATTACTATCTAAAACAGAAACAAAACAATTAGCTAAAGCAAGATCTAAAGTTAATTAATGGGGGGGGGGGGGTAGTAGAATAACACGGTGTGCTGAAAGTACTTCCACTGTGATGCGGAAAGAAAACCCATTTGGTCTAGGCCCGATTCGTGTCATGTTAGGGTTTTAAAACCAATTTAGTCCTCTTATCCTCCAACATCATCCTCTTCATCCCTCCCCTCGCCGTTGCGCCGTTCGAAACTCCGTCGCCGGCCATCGTTTCCGTCTCACACCTTCCCTTTTTTATTTTTTTCATTCGCTTCATAACCCAAATCGCTGCCGGAAAAGCCGACGTGAATTAACAGAAACCGAATATTGTAACACAACAATCGTCGAGTCGGAGTCTAAATACCGATCGTGGATTCAGAAACGCAACCATTACATTGCAAAATCAACATTAGAGGTGAAAAGACCATACCTGAGCGACGATGGTATCGATGGTAAGGACGATGCGTCGATTCGACCGCACGATAGAACGCTCCAGGTAATAGTTTTCAATTGCTCTTGAATTCTACTACGGTTTTCAATTCACATTCATCTTCTACGTCTCGCTTCTTCTTCTTGCTCTGCGAAGGTACTGATGCGTGAGTTATAGGTTGTTGTTGATTCCTTTGTAGAAGTTTGCAGGTTATATGGTGATGCCACGAAGATTGAAGGTCGACGACTTGTGGCAGTTTTTGTTGCAGGTGTGTTTAGGCGAGGAGAATATTGAAGAAATGGAGTGTGTTTGGGTTATGGTTTGAGAAAGTAGTTTTTGGGAGCAGAAGTTTGTACGTGAAATAGCTTCAAAGGAGAATATTAAGGTTGAAGATGGTGTTGAAGTTGTTAAGGTTGTAGAAGGAATTGGAAGAAGAAGGTGAGGTTGGAGATTAATCGAAGCTGAGGGTTTGTTGGGTGTTATGGTTGTAGAATGAAGGCTGAAGGTGAGGTTCTGTGATTGAATACAGATGAAGGAAGTGTGTTTTTTATTTTGAAAAAGGTTCCCCTCCCTCTCTTTTTCCTCTCCTTAAATTCAAGAAAACCAAACTTCTCAATTAAGTTTCTGGTACAAATTGTCTTGTTGTTGCTGTCCTTTTCAATACAGGTTATGTTGTTGTTGGTCTGGTGTGGGAATCGTGTTATAGCAGGATGTGGGAATAGCGCAAGGTGTGTGTAAATGGTCGTGATACAGCAGGTTTTGGTCCATTGTGTAGTACGGTGATTTTTTGAATCATTTTACTGTTACGGTGGGGTCAGTAAATGGGGAGAGAGTTTTTTTGTGCTGTTGTTTTTTGTGAAAGCCTGTGGTCATACGAGTTGCAGTTTTTGTGGCAGGTTGGTGGATGTATTGTTGTGGAGGCTAAGAATGGCCTTATTTTTGGATTATGATTGGAATGGACATGGTTCTAGAAATGGCTAAAAATGAATCATGGATGGATGTTAAGATGGAATTGAAAATGAATATTGAAATTTGAATTTAAAAGTGTAGAAAATATGGACATTTAAATTGTAAAAAATGAAAAAAAAAGAAATGGATATGAAAGTGCTTCAAATTGGAAATAAATGGTTAGATGAATAGATAATTATGGATAGAAAATGGATATGGATATGGATTAATAAAAAAAATGGTTTATGGGTTGAAAAGTGGTTTTAAGAACAAATGGACAAATTTGGATATGGCTTAAAGAGAAATATGATTTTTGAACAAAATAAAAATGGATGTGGATTTTGAATATGGATTGAGAAAAATGGTTCTAAAAAGTGGATAACCACACTACACTAATTCCACACTTTTCGCAACATCACGATTAAATGCACACAACCCTTTATGAATGACTTGCAACAACAACCATCTGAGTGAATCTTATGAATCTCTGATCTTCTGGACTAAACCTCACATGAACCACTGCTTGATAACTTGATCTCCAGCGCATAACAAACTGACCCTTGATGCGCACTTCCTGATCATAACTGAATGAGCACTTAACCAGGACCAGACTTCAAACTCTTGCAAATAAAAAACCCTTATTTAAAGGACTGCTGTAATCCCATGTCTTAGAAGTCCAATGCACTATATGATTATGAATTATGACCTAATGGGATGCAAATGAGAAAGAAGCATAAGCCAGAAAAGGGTAGGGCAAATTTTGGGGTGCTACAGCTGCCCCTATTCAATCAACTTGGACTTGAAAGGATGATAGCGACGAGTTTCAGACGTTCAAGGTACAAGGTGATTAAATACAAAAAGAACCGCAAAATTTGCTAACCGCAAGGAGAGAAAATATAAATGGAGTCCAGTCACACTTCGTCAAAGGGATTTGACGGAAAGACAAAACCTGGAGAACCACATCGTCAAAGGGTTTGACGGGAAGAAAAATGGAAACCCGACCGAAAGGAAACACGTCGTCAAAGGGGTTTGACGGGAAGAAAAATGGAAACCCGACCGAAAGGAAACACGTCGTCAAAGGGGTTTGACGGAAAGAAGACTCGTCCAAGGGAAACACGTTGTCATAGGGATGACAGAAATAAGACTCGACCGAAGGAAACACATCATCAAAGGGTTGACGAAAGAAAACCTGACCGAGGGAAACACGTCGTCAAAGGGGTTTGACGGAAAGAAAACCTGAACAAAGGAGACACATTGTCATGGGGATGACAAAAAGGAGACCTGACCGAAATGTCGTCATCAAGGGGTTGATGGACAATGACTGGTCGAGGGTAAGATCGACGTATGATCTACGACCCAAAAGAAAGGTAAGCAGAGGGACTGATTATAATGTCTGTTGGGGATATGTCACTGTCTTGACTGGAAATTGATTCGGGCTTCTGTACAAGGTACCAAATCTGGCTTATGCTTCACATGCATATGTTTGAATTTTCTTTCTATGGCGTAATGCTCCATACGAAATGGAAATGCTACGCGTTTGAGGATGAAATGCAAATATGCTTACTATATGCAAAAGGACCCTTCCAGCAAAATAAATGCTGAAGAGAAGAGGCCAACTCCGCTGAGGATAACAAACTGAACCGCCTTCAGTGTCATAAACTGCTCAAGATCCCAACTAAACCTCCACTCTGCAGGAAAATATGAATAACAAACTTCTGTTGGAGGAAACATCCCAGGAATCTTGCTGAAGAAAAGTGCCAATGACACTCAACCTTTGACTTGCTGGGGAACGCTAACCATCACCCAAAAATATGCTTGGGGATAATGGTTGATGATATCAGCTCTGCTAGGGGACAAGATCAGACTTGGTCCTCTGCTGGAAACTTACCTTCTGGGGAGACAAAAAACTTTACAGTAAACTGAGGAAGCACCAATCCAATACTCACAACACTCTTATCATGTACGGTAATATGAACTCTCGCTGAATAAAACTCTGATGGGAAGAACAACACTGAAGGGATGGTCTTTTTAGCAATGTCTTTTGTACAACGCCAGACGACTACTGGCCTGCCACACTACGGGTGGACTAAGCAGCTGAAATGCCACACTACGGGGGACTTTTGCCAATCTATTGTTGGACTTTCCAATGATTTGCCACCCTTGGATGGACCTTTCGCCAATCTACGGTTGGACTGTAAAAATTTGCCACCCTTGGATGGACCTTTTGCCAATCTACGGTTGGACTTTAATAACTTGCCACCCTTGGATGGACCTTTCGCCAATCTACGGTTGGACTTTCCAATGATTTGCCACCCTTGGACAGACCTTTCGCCAATCTATGGTTGGACTTTAATAACTTGCCAACCTTGGATGGACCTTTCGCCAATCTACGGTTGGACTTTCCAATGATTTGCCACCCTTGGATGGAGCTTTCGCCAATCTACGGTTGGACTTTAAAAATTCCAAAATTGGATTACTCTCTGCATCCGTGTCAGACATCTCTGCCGACTCTATTGAGGAACAAAGATCAATGATTTGACTTCGAAGACTCCTGAAAGGATAATATCTCTGCTGAAAAATGAAAGAACAATCCGTCTGTTTCGAATCGTCATGTTTGCCAAAAATAAATTGGACTTTGAAATATGAGAATTTTTCCAAGAATTATTTCATCTGCTTGGGGCTGGATTCTGGTCACAGCAACTCCGCTGGGGATGAGAATTTCTTTGCATGACGTCTTGCTAGGGAAGAAAAGTCATTAAAACTTTGCTTGAGGATCTATCAAACCCGAGATCCTTTGCGGGAAGAATCAACTTTCTAACCGGCTGGGGCAAGAATACACCACCACTCTGCTGAGGAATAGATTTTGTTGATTAATAAACCTCTTGCGGGGAGAAAACAACTCAGCTGGGGAGTATTGTTGACAAGATTCAATGCTAAACTCTGTGGGGATACCATTATCAGAGATACGATCTTGCTGGGAATCAAAGTTACTCTGTCGGGGATATGCAAATCCTGGTTAGAACATGTCACTGCAACATGCTGGGAAAGAGTCCCTAGACATCTGCTGGGAAACCTAAAGCAACTCCATAGTAGTCTGCTGAGGAATAAGACTGTTGAGCCTCAGGATAAGTGCCACAATGCCTCATGTTAGGCGAACTTTCTGTTTGACGACTCCGTTGGGGATAATGAGTTTACCACAAACCCTGCTGGAGGAAACCGCTTTAAAGCGTCTCATGCTGGGTAATGCCTTTTGAGAGAATTTTACAGAAGACCAAACGTCCTCAAACTCTACTGGGGGTGATAGATCGGGAACATCTCCTGCTAGGGAAATTCAAAATGCCCCATGCTTGGGAAGGTCAACAACTTGCTTCCTGCTCCATGATACAAGACTTACCGGAAGAAACGTCATAAGAGGATTTTACAGAAGATTAAGCATCTTCAAACTCCTGGAGATTTCACTGGGGATTGACCATCAACTTCGGTGTCTGCGAAGCAACTCTACTGGGGAATTCGCAACCATTATCGACAAAAGGGTGACCAGTGAACCCTTCCCTAAACATGATTGCCCCAGTCTTCTGCGTGGGAACAAGTGATTACTCGTCTTGTGCTTGAAATCATCTGAATATGCAAGAATATGCACACATGCCCCAGGATACGACTTCTGCAACGGAGAAAATCTAACTCTGAACCACCACTTGTTGGGGAGAGAGGTTTTGATGCATCTCTGGCTGGGAACATTATTAATGAAGCCTGCTGAAGACGGGGGACCACCAATGCCTTGGGTTGGAATGCCCCATTGTTTCAAACCTTTTGGCTGACTGACTACATATGCGTGAGCAACAATTTTTCTTTCACTTGCCCCAGACCAACATGGTCCACCAAAAGAAATTGCCTCAAGAGGATTTTACAGAAGACTTGACATCCAAAACGCCTCGATGTCTTCAAACTCTTGTAGAGATTCATCGGATCTCGACGTAACTGCCCCAGACTGCACGGTCTACAGAGAAATTTGCCTCGAGAAGATTCATGAACCGTTTCATATTACCGTGAGATATTCTGCCTTAATACTCTGAACCCTGTATAGGCTGACCAATCATCTGGATGGACTACCTTCTCATGCTCTTGGGATGGCCTGCCCCAGCCTTGAAATGATTTGCGCCCCTGTCTGGCTGATTTGTGAAGAAGTACCTTTAACTGACCGACTTTCGAGAGATTGTCTAAATCTCGATTTGATTGCCCCAGATTAACTAAATCTTGGAATGAGTCGCCCATATGATATGACTTGCCCCAACTCAACGGAGTATTCAGGCACTCTGCACTTATATTGATCAATCTTTTCATTACAGAAACTTCCCTGATCAAGCACTTACTCGCAAGTAAAACAATTCGTTTTGAAAATGACAATTTTAATGCAATGCATATGACAGTTTTGAAATCCAAGTATGTTCATTGGAAAAAAAGTTGTGACATATAGTGAATGAATCACTAATTAAGGTGTCATTAATACCAACATGAATGGTAAGAAGATCCTTTTAGGAGTCAGGTTCGACGCGATCTTTACCGAAGTATGCTTTCGAAACAACCTTGCTTCAATTAGGTCTTTTAAAGGTTGTAACGTGGCCTGGTTCACGGTTTGAGAAAGAAAGGATATAAGGCTCAAAGTTTTGTTTTAACCCACCCATTCTCCTTGATGTTCTCCAGTCCTACGTTCAGCTAACTCGACATAAGCGCTCACCTTTCAACAAGGTTAATGAATAGTATGAGGATAGAAAGAACCCACACGATTTTCGGAGTGACAGCCACCCCTCTTGCCTTTGGTGTCTGTAAACGCACGACTTGTTCTTTATTTGAGGATTTTCTTTTACCATTTTTTCGCTTTTCATTCTTTTGCTTTTCCCTGATTTTGCCTGGACTAACTCTTTTGAATTTTTCGATTTCGAAGTCTAGCGGGATGCCCTAATTTTTGCCTAAGCCATTTGTTTTCAAGTTTCGACTTAGCGGGCTTTCTTTTTCTTTTGATTATTTTTCTCTTTTTTTTTTGAACAAATCGTGTGACACTGGCTTGTCTGACTTGTTTGAAAGGGATGTGACTGCCTCACTCTTCGGTTGGTGAGAGATAACCATAGATTTGATCCTCGAATTGAACGCTCGGTCAAGTTAATTGACACCTACCCTGCCCCAGGTTAAGATTGAGGGTTTTTCGTTTTCAGAAATAAACTCCTACTACTAGGCTCAACGGGGTTTGCAAAGGATTATCTTCCTTATATCTCTGGTGTTTAGGGATTTGAAACAATGCCTGTACATCATCCGCAAGGTTTTGTCCCAAAAGCATACCATCAGAAGTTCTGCGTCTTTGAATTTCATCCTCCTCCTTCAGATCCTGCTTAAACAAGAGTTAGATATCAATAAAGAAAATATGAGTGAACACAAATGGATTTAATCAAAACATGCATATTCATTTCATTATCATTATCAACTGAAAACAGACGAGTTTTACAAATGAGTTTGCACTTTAACAGAAAAGAAACTACAAATGCAAAAAAATGACATGATCTAAAAGATTGCCAGCTTCGGGGAACTGGGCTTTCCAAGCTTGACTTGCTGCTGAACTAGCCATCTTCAGAATTGCTCATCGAAGTCAGTCTGATAGTCATTTGCACAACTGCTCTTGGTGACTTCTTCCATAACCTGGACTGACGAACACTCCTGACTGGATGAAGGAGGATTGTTGATTCGAATACCCTGAGGCGTGAATGAGAACATGTTGGAGTCAAGAAGTGTCTGAACTTTGCTCCTGAGCACCTTACAGTCTTCAGTTGAATGCCCCTGTGCCCCAGCATGGTAGTCACAACGGGCGTTGACATCAAAACCTGGTGGGTACGGAAAAGGCACTGGCTTCAATTCCTTCGGCACTATCAATCCACCTCTGATCAAATCCGGCAACATCTGACTATATGACATTGGCAAATAAGTGAAATTCCTCTCTGGCTTCCTTGGTCTTTGTCGGGCGTGGTGACGCGACTGACGACGATATGACCGTTGATTCTGAGGAGGTCTCTGATTTGCAGAAGAATATTGTCCCTGATATGAAGACCCATAAGATTGCTGACTCTGAACAGTTGATATTTCTGAACACTGAGAACGAGGTGGTGAAGATTCCTGCATGGAATTATTTTCTTCCTTGAATTCTTCTTGAGAACTGACAACTGATTCATTTTCATTAGCTTGGAAGTTCGAGACGCCTTGGAGCTTTCCACACTTGATCAGACTCTCGATACGTTCTCCCACCATTACCAGGTCAGAAAATTTTGCTGCCCCATTGGCAACCATCCTTTCCAAGTACGACCCTTGCAAGGTATCCATGAACAAATCAACCAATTCTCTATCCGAAAGTGGCGGTTGAACATGAGCAGCTAACTCTCTCCATCTTTGAGCATACCCTCTGAATGACTCATTATCTGCTTGAGACAAGTCTTGCAAATGCATTCGGCTGGGAGCCATGTCAAGATTATAATCGTACTGCTTCACAAAGGCGTTAGCTAGGTCTGTCCATAATCGGATGCTACCACTCTGCAACTGCATATACAAATTCAGTGATGCCCCACTCAGACTGTCCTGGAAACAGTGAATCATGAGCTTATCATTGTCGACGTGTGAGGTCATTCTTCTGCATAACATCACCAAATGTAGCCTCGGACAGCCATCTCCTTTGTATTTTTCAAACTTCGGCATCTCAAATTTCGGAGGCATTACCAGGCCAGGCACCAAACACATGCTCGAAGCATTCAGATCAAGAGTATCACACCTCTCCAGGGCTGTAATCTTTTCCTCCAACACATGGTATCTTTTGTCATCAATAGATCGTGGATCCTTAGGGTTCACCTTCGGAACTACCCCTTTGACATCTGGCACAGAGAAGGCAAAACTCTGATAATCTGCAGCATCAAGAGATGATGAATGTCCGTCTCGGACGATAGTATGCTCGTGTATAGCTTGATCCTCAACAGGGATTCGAACAGGCTGTGCTTGAGCAACATTGTTCACTGGAGGTGGAATGACATTCCCAATCACAGAAGTCCTCTGAACATTAACTTCTCCCCTATTCATGGCTGTCATAGCTTCCACAAGTTGATCCAACTGACTCTTCATCAATTCAACATCGACCCTAGTTACAAACTGAGTTTGTTCCCCTGAATTCATGATGATCTCCCCGAAAGCTGATTCAAGTCTGATTAGAAAGTCTAGAAATTAAACTGCAGTTCAGATAAAGGATGGATGAGCTCACTGGTCTGGCCTGGAGAAGGATACGCAAAAAGATGCAAGATGCAAATGCAATGCAATATGAATGCAGCAGACACGGGATCAAAGCTTCTACATATTCTGAACAACTGTTGTACTGCTGACTAAATAAGTTCACAAGTCTGCTCTGAAGAGAATACCAGAATACCAGAATATCGGATGATCAGAATACCAGAATACCAGCATATCGGCATAATCGGAATACCCGGCTGATAAGTTTGTACTGATAAGAGAACCAGAATACCAGGTAGGCTGAAAGTCAAGGTTACCTGCAAACCTGTAAACAACCCGCCCCTTTCACATGTGGGTACTAGGATGTTCAGTATCCCGGGCTCTCAGGTCGAGAAATGATGATACGTTCACCATTTCTGGTTTGGCATCATCATCAATCGAGGAGGCCTCAACTGATTCTCCCAAACAGAAGATCCTCAGCTTCAGAGGTTTGAGAAACAATAGCACATTCAGCCCGAAGGATACAATGCTACCGCCAATCAAAGAGGTCGTCTGCTGATTCTCTTCAAAACAAAGAGGGGTCATCCAGACTTAGCAGCTCTTCCAGATAGCTCTACCATCGTGGGAAATCCACAACGCAGAATTCTCTAGAGAGAACCACATCCAGATTGTGTTTCATATTCCCTCCTCGAACCGAGATGGAATGTGAGAGGACATGAAACACGCTAATCCTAAGTGCACTCAGGCCTGTGTATTGGGCCTATCTCTCAGAATACCCCCATCCCGCCAAACAGAAAACAGTACAGCAGTGCAGCATAATACATCATATGAAATGAAAAATGCTAAAGTACAGTAAATGTAAAAAACAGTAAATAACTATACAGTAAAACAGTAAATATAGCAAAGTACAATAAACACCCAATGAAAGAAAAACAGACAAGCGCTAGGATTGACTCCCTAAGGAAACCAGAGATTCTGGGTTCGATCCCCAGCAGAGTCGCCAGCTGTCGCTCCCGGGATTTTCATCCTAGTACAAACGCGAAAGTGGCACCGAAACAGAGTCGCCAGCAATGTGTATTTATCCCAAGAGAGGGAAAGGAAACACTGCATAAACCTGAAGAGAAAGGAAAGAGCATGGTCTTGCGACCAAGAGAACTGGGTTCGGGAGTCGGTTACATGAGAGGAAGGTATTAGCACCCCCTCACGTCCATCGTACCCGATGGGATCCACGCTTGCTTGTCTCGATCAAAGGGTGTCGTCAACTGGAGCTCCACTGCTACTAGAAAGGGAAAGGAACGAAAAAAAAGGAAAAGGAAAAGAGAGAGAAAAAGAAACAAATGTAGGGAAAATAAAAGAAGTGCTCGAATGGGCCCTACCCCACTGCCTACGTATCTCATCGGGAACATGAGAATCAGAGCGACGTAGTTCCCCTAACTAGGGAAAAGTTGTTCATGTTTTTTAGAGAACGACTTACGTTCTAGCTCAGGTGTTGCAGGCTCGCTGGTCCGAGTGCGTTACCATCTTGCAAGAGAACGAGTAGGAGCACGTCCGTACGCTGAGAGTGAGTGAGATGAGAAAAGAATTCCCGAAGGAAAGACGTTATTGTTTGTTAGAAGTTTTTTAGAAAGAAATGTTTTGATCGTTTTGTGTTTTGTAACGCACATTGTATTTAAGTCCCTCATGTAAGATCGAATGCCTCGCATAACGACCCGAGATGGGACGCACGCTAAACATTCCAAGAAAATGAGAGAAAATCCCTCACTATCTTATTCTTACATGAAAGGCCTAAATACAATGGTTGTTTTTCCTTTATTAAGTATTTTTTACTTTTGTTTGAAGATGAGATGAGAAAACGCAAAGGAAACTCTAAAGGGAGACTAAAGGGTCCTAATGTTATCATGCATGGATGTCCTATGGTTAGTGAGGTTTAAGAGAAAAGACTGCCTAAAACCTAATGCTAATCCTACTCCAAACTTAATCAAAAATTAAGTTGGACTAGGTAGCTCTAAAGAGGAAAGAATCCAAGACTTGAACAAGTCTTGAGATCCATGGGATGAGAAAGAGTGAAAAAGAAAGGAGCATCTCAAATGCTAAAGCAAACACAAGTATGAAAGCTTAAAAGAGGAAGGAGAAGTTAGTTGTTAGTGTGCTCGCCAAGGATAGGGATCCTCGTGCCTACGTATCCTCAATCTATCCAGAGAGAGGAAATCAGAGCGTTCGTAGTTCGTGGCACTACGGAAGAAAGGAATAGTCTCAATCGCAAGGGTGCGAGGGAAAAGAGAGGAGTCTAACTAGTCTCAATCGCACGAGTGCGAGAGAAAAGGGGAAGCTCTATCCTACAATTTATCATGCAAAATGGCCCTAAGGTCAGGATCAAGAGGGAATTCTACCTAATGTTATCATGCTTGGATTGAGAGCCTAATGTCTATCCTACTCCGAGCTTAATCAGAAATTAAGTCGGACTAGGAGCCTTAAGGGAGCATGCGAATACAGAGGTAATCAACAAGTAAACATCAAACAGCTCAATCACAAAGAGAAAATCAAACAAGAGGCAGTAAGTATTTAATCATGAATTAATCAGAATAAGCATTGAAATCCAAATCAACAATTAATCAAGAATATCCAAATAAACAAATAAAGTGAAAATTAAAAAACAAGATTAAAGAGTTAACCTAAAATTAATTCTAAAAAACTAGTTCTAAACTTAAAACTAAATAAAAAAGGTTAGAATTAAACCTAAAATTAAAATCTAAATCAAAGATCTAATTTTAAATAAAATCTAATTAGTTCAAGATTAATTCTAAACTAAAATTGTTATCTAAATTTTAATTAAAAACAATTAACCAAAATTAAAAGTTAATGAAAAAAGAAACAATATTAATCCTAATTAAATTATAAAATCAATCTGATTAGTATCTAATTAAAAAGAGATCAAAATATAAAATCTAGTTATCCTAAATTAATTAACTAAAACAAATAAAACAATTAAAATGAAAAACAATTAAATGAGAAACAAATAACAAAAAGGGGTGCCACAGTAATCAGGAGGTGTGTATAGGGCCAGGCGAATGGGTTGTCACACATCAGGCCCAATGAATTGAAACAAAAAGCCAGGGGGAAACAAAGTGAAAACGGGTGGTGTGAGTAACAAATGGGCCTAGTCCAACCCGGTCCAAATGCACAAATGAAGAAACCTAATTACTAAAGGGAGAGTGAGATTCTCTGAGAAAAACAAACACACACGCCGCCGCTCCCCTGCTTCTCCATCACCTTCACAACTCGCCGGCGACACTCTCACCATCCCTCCGCGTTAAACAGCCTCGCCTTCCTCATCTCCGCTCAACCTCCTCACCTTCACCGCCGCGCCAACAACCTCCCTCTGTTCGCCTCTACTTTTATGCTATTCAAATCGCCATCTCCAACATCGCCTCTCCTGGCTTCAACTCTTCATCGCGACTCCGCCCTCACCTTCTTCGTTCGACTCAGACGAACACCACGAACGAGCAATGGAATCTTCTCTGCGCTGTGGCTTCGTACCGACGGCGGCAGAGTGCGAACCTCAATACCTCAATGTGAGCCGAACTCGAAACACAACAATCTACTCAAATCAAAAATTAAAACATACAACAGGTAATCAACATGAGACAAGGATGAAGGAAAAATAGCTTACGAATCAGAGTCGCTCCGATGGCGTCTTCGATGATGACTTTGCAGCTCAGGTATACTCGCTCCAACCTTGTCGTGTTTGGTTCTTCTTCTTCTGTTTCCTCGTGCTCGTCATGGTTGCTATGTGAGTTGTTGTTGTTGATTTTCTTGCAGGTGAATACCAGATAATGATGAAGGTTGTTGCGATGGAGGGATCTGTGGAGTCGGCAAAGAAGTTGTTGTATTGTTGAACGATTTTGTGGGTTAGTTGAACTGTTGTCGATGCAGAGATGAAAAGCTTGGTGGATTCAAAAGTTAGCAGAAAATTGTTGCGATGATATGAAGATGAAGCCTCTTAGAACTGTAGTAGTTTTTTTTTGTGTGATTTTCTGCA
Organism: Lathyrus tuberosus; assembly: GCA_022829125.1. Classification (NCBI taxonomy): domain Eukaryota; kingdom Viridiplantae; phylum Streptophyta; class Magnoliopsida; order Fabales; family Fabaceae; genus Lathyrus; species Lathyrus tuberosus. The sequence continues at coordinate 4,096,313 of JALAZF010000503.1, read as the reverse complement.
GGGTTCATTTGCGGATAGTTGCAGATTCAATGGTGAGTTGAATCGAAGAGGGTATTGTGTATTGGCAGAAAAGCTGAAGAATGAAGATGCTTTCTATTTTGAAATACATTGCAGCTCGATTTATAGGAGCTTCTTCTTGCAGCTGAAGAATAGAGATAAGGTTTTCTTTTGTTGATTTGAAGGGTGATCCGTGCAGAGAGTGATAAAGAATTGTGTGTCCCAAGAATAATGGAGATGCTGAGTTTATAGCTTGAGTCGGGGGTAGAATCGGGTTTGAATTGAAATTCTGTTACAAAAGGTTGTGTTTTGGCTGGTGTATTGTGGTACTGGTAGCAGCCGGTTTTAGGTCAGTGTGTAGGTCTTGTACGAGTAATGGCTATGAGGTGCGAGAATCGTGGCTTTACGTACGGTTTGTGGTGTGCGTGCTTGGAATTTTGCAGTTGTATTAGTTCTTGCAGGTTGTGTCTGGTGTAGAGCAGCAGAGGTGGGTTGTCTTGTTTTGGTCTCTTGTTGCGTATGGACTTTATATATTTGTTTTAGTTTTTTTTTCTTTGGTGAATGGTTGTAAAAAAAAAGGACAATGGGCTTATTTTGTAAGTCATATTTTTTGTAGAAATTTTTTGTGTGGATGGGCTTATGATGATTTCATGGATTGAAATAAAAATTTCGATTATGGTTTTTGACAATTTGAATTGGACATGGATATGTGAATTGGATAAAATGAATTTGATAAAAACAAAAAATAATTGTTGAATGGATAATGATATTTGGAATGGTATGGATAATGATATGAATAGATAAAATTGGATAAAAAAAATGGAAATGGTTATGTGGATAATTGTTTTATAAAAAATGGATATGGGCTTTTAAATTGGATAATGGATGGATATTTTGGATAAAGTGAATAAAAAATGGGTTTGAAATGGATTATTACAAAGTGGATAACAAAAGTGGAAATGGATATGGACCATGGATGGAAAATGGATAACCAGATGAATTCAGGACCAATCACAAACTTTCCACAAGCCTCTGATAAAATGGTCATAGCTACCACTGAACAATCTTGCCACTTACATGATCCACTGAAGACTTTCAACCGATAAACAATCCACAAGCTCAACTTTGAACAAGAACTCTAATTCTCTTTGAGACGTACACCCTGATTCACACAAATAAAATTCTGGCCCGATGCTTTTGATCCCTCCTCTGACTAAGAAAACCTCTGCACCTCTGAATATCAATAACAAGAAAACCTCTCGATCCCATGTCTTAGGAACCCAATGCAAATGATATGAATATGAATACGAATATGACCTACTGAATGCAAAAATGAGAAAGAAACATAAGCCAGAAAAAGGTAGGGCAAATTTTGGGGTGCTACAGCTGCCCCTATTCAATCGACTTGGACCTGAATGGATGATAGCAACTGCTTTCAGACATTCAAGGTAGAAGGTGATTGAATACAAAAAGAACCGCAAAATTTGCTAACCGCAAGGAGAGAAAATATTATTGGAGCCCAGTCACACTTCGTCAAAGGGATTTGACGGAAAGACAAATCCTGGAGAACCACATCGTCAAAGGGGTTTGACGGGAAGAAAAATGGAAACCCGACTGAAAGGGAACACGTCGTCAAAGGGGTTTGACGGAAAGAAGACTCGTCCGAAGGAAGCATATCGTCAAAGGGGTTTGACGGCAAGAAGACTCAATTGAAGGAAACACATCGTTAAAGGGGTTTGACGGAAAGAAGACTCGACCGAAGGAAGCACGTCGTCAAAGGGGTTTGACGGAAAGGAAACCTGACCGAAATGTCGTCACCAAGGGGTTGATGGACAATGAATGGTCGAGGGTAAGATCGACGTATGATCTACGACTGAAAAGAAAGGTAAGCAGCGGGGTTGATTGTGATGTCTGCTGGGGATATGTCACCGTCTTGACTGGAAATTGATTCGGGCTTTCGCGCAAGGTACCAAATCTGGCTTATGCTTCACATGCATATGTTTGAATTTTCTTTCTATGGCGTAATGCTCCATACGAAATGGAAATGCTACGCGTTTGAGGATGAGATGCAAATATGCTTACTATATGCAAAACGACCCCTCCAGCAAAATAAATGCTGAAGAGAAGAGGCCAACTCCGCTGGGGCTAACAACTGAAACGCCTTCAAGGTCATAACTGCTCGAGATCCCAACTAAACCTCCACTCTGCAGGAAAGTATGAATGACAAACTTCTGTTGGAGGAAACATCCCAGGAATCTTGCTGAAGAAAAGTGCCAATGACACTCAACCTTTGACTTGCTGGGGAACGCTAACCATCACCCAAAAATATGCTTACATGAAAGGCCTAAAACAATGGTTGTTTTTCCTTTATTAAGTATTTTTTACTTTTGTTTGAAGATGAGAAGAGAAAACGCAAAGGAAACTCTAAAGGGAGACTAAAGGGTCCTAATGTTATCATGCATGGATGTCCTATGGTTAGTGAGGTTTAAGAGAAAAGACTGCCTAAAACCTAATGCTAATCCTACTCCAAACTTAATCAAAAATTAAGTTGGACTAGGTAGCTCTAAAGGGGAAAGAATCCAAGACTTGAACAAGTCTTGAGATCCATGGGATGAGAAAGAGTGAAAAAGAAAGGAGCATCTCAAATGCTAAAGCAAACACAAGTATGAAAGCCTTAAAGAGGAAGGAGAAGTTAGTTGTTAGTGTGCTCGCCAAGGATAGGGATCCTCGTGCCTACGTATCCTCAATCTATCCAGAGAGAGGAAATCAGAGCGTCCGTAGCTCGTGGCACTACGGAAGAAAGGAACAGTCTCAATCGCAAGGGTGCGAGGGAAAAGAGAGGAGTCTAATTAGTCTCAATCGTACGAGTGCGAGAGAAAAGGGGAAGCTCTGTCCTACAAGTTATCATGCAAAATGGCCCTAAGGTTAGCATCAAGAGGGGAGTCTACCTAATGTTATCATGCTTGGATTGAGAGCCTAATGTCTATCCTACTCCGAGCTTAATCAGAAATTAAGTCAGACTAGGAGCCTTAAGGGAGCATGCGAATACAGAGGTAATCAACAAGTAAACACCAGACAGCTCAATCACAAAGAGAGAATCGAATACGAAAACAAGTCATGAGGAAATAACAATTAGCCAGGAATTAATCAACAATTAGTCTAAACCAAAAAATTAGAATTAAAATGCTAATTAAAAAAAAGATTAAATTCCAAGAAAAATAGTTAATCTAGAACTAATTAGAAAATTCTAAAATTAAACCTAAAGTTAATTCAAGCTAATTTCTAATTCTAAAGTTAATCCTAAATTAATTAAACTTCTAGTTCTAAGTCAAGATTAAATTATAAATTAAAATCTAATTAAAAACAATTAATCAAAACCAAAGTTAAAAGTTAATTAGAAAAATTAGAAACAAGATTAATTCTAAAATTCTAATTCTGATTAACATTAACCTAAATCAAAATCCTAATTACTATCTAAAACAGAAACAAAACAATTAGCTAAAGCAAGATCTAAAGTTAATTAATTGGGGGGGGGGGGTGTAGTAGAATAACACGGTGTGCTGAAAGTACTTCCACGGTGATGCGGAAAGAAAACCTATTTGGTCTAGGCCCGATTCGTGTCATGTTAGGGTTTTAAAACCAATTTAGTCCTCTTATCCTCCAACATCATCCTCTTCATCCCTCCCCTCGTCGTCGCGCCGTTCGAAACTCCGTTTCCAGCCATCGCTTCCGTCTCACACCTTCCCTTTTTTATTTTTTTCATTCGCTTCATAACCCAAATCGCTGTCGAAAAAGCCGACGTGAATTAACAGAAACCGAATATCGTAACACAACAATCGTCGAGTCGGAGTCTAAATACCGATCGTGGATTCAGAAACGCAACCATTACATTGCAAAATCAACATTAGAGGTGAAAAGACCATACCTGAGCGACGATGGTATCGATGGTGAGGACGATGCGTCGATTTGACCGCACGATAGAACGCTCCAGGTAATAGTTTTCAACTGCTCTTGAATTCTACTACGATTTTCAATTCACATTCATCTTCTACGTCTCGCTTCTTCTTCTTGCTCTGCGAAGGTACTGATGCGTGAGTTATAGGTTGTTGTTGATTCCTTTGTAGAAGTTTGCAGGTTATATGGTGATGCCACGAAGATTGAAGGTCGACGACTTGTGGCGGTTTTTGTTGCAGGTGTGTTTAGGTGAGGAGAATATTGAAGAAATGGAGTGTGTTTGGGTTATGGTTTGAGAAAGTAGTTTTTGGGAGCAGAAGTTTGTACGTGAAATAGCTTCAAAGGAGAATATTAAGGTTGAAGATGGTGTTGAAGTTGTTAAGGTTGCAGAAGGAATTGGAAGAAGAAGGTGAGGTTGGAGATTAATCGAAGCTGAGGGTTTGTTGGGTGTTATGGTTGTAGAATGAAGGCTGAAGGTGAGGTTCTGTGATTGAATACAGATGAAGGAAGTGTGTTTTTTGTTTTGAAAAAGGTTCCCCTCCCTCTCTTTTTCCTCTCCTTAAATTCAAGAAAACCAAACTTCTCAATTAAGTTTCTGGTACAAATTGTCTTGTTGTTGCTGTCCTTTTCAATACAGGTTATGCTGTTGTTGGTCTGGTGTGGGAATCGTGTTATAGCAGGATGTGGGAATAGCGCAAGGTGTGTGTAAATGGTCGTGATACAACAGGTTTTGGTCCATTGTGTAGTACGGTGATTTTTTGAATCATTTTACTATTACGGTGGGGTCAGTATATGGGGAGAGAGTTTTTTTGTGCTGTTGTTTTTTGTGAAAGCCTGTGGTCGTACGAGTTGCAGTTTTTGTGGCAGGTTGGTGGATGTATTGTTGTGGAGGCTAAGAATGGCCTTATTTTTGGATTATGATTGGAATGGACATGGTTTTAGAAATGGCTAAAAATGAATCATGGATGGATGTTAAGACGGAATTGAAAATGAATATTGAAATTTGAATTTAAAAGTGGAGAAAATATGGACATTTAAATTGTAAAAAATGACAAAAAAAGAAATGGATATGAAAGTGCTTCAAATTGGAAATAAATGGTTGGATGAATAGATAATTATGGATAGAAAATGGATATGGATATGGATTAATAAAAAAAATGGTTTATGGGTTGAAAAGTGGTTTTAAGAACAAATGGACAAATTTGGATATGGCTTAAAGAGAAATATGATTTTTGAACAAAATAAAAATGGATGTGGATTTTGAATATGGATTGAGAAAAATGGTTCTAAAAAGTGGATAACCACACTACACTAATTCCACACTTTTCGCAACATCACGATTAAATGCACACAACCCTTTATGAATGACTTGCAACAACAACCATCTGAGTGAATCTTATGAATCTCTGATCTTCTGGACTAAACCTCACATGAACCACTGCTTGATAACTTGATCTCCAGCGCATAACAAACCGACCCTTGATGCGCACTTCCTGATCATAACTGAATGAGCACTTAACCAGGACCAGACTTCAAACTCTTGCAAATAGAAAACCCTTATTTAAAGGACTGCTGTAATCCCATGTCTTAGAAGTCCAATGCACTATATGATTATGAATTATGACCTAATGGGATGCAAATGAGAAAGAAGCATAAGCCAGAAAAGGGTAGGGCAAATTTTGGGGTGCTACAACCCAGAGCAGTACTGAATCCTTCAAAGAATATGCACAATGATGGAGAGAAACAACATCTCAAGTTGAACCACCCTTGACCGAGAAGGAGTTGGCTGATTGGTTTGTAGACACAGTGAAGCCATAATTTTATGAGAGAATGATCAGCAGTATCAATGCTAATTTCGCTGATATTGTTGCAGTTGGTGTGAAGGTGGAAGCAGGATTAAAGAGTGGGAAGGTAATCAGTTCTTCGAGCAGTTCAACTGACATCATTGCCAAGAAGGCTCCTAGTCACTCTACAAAAAGAAGGAAGGGGAAACAAATGCCATCATGGCAGGAAAGAAACAGAACCCTCGATGGAAACCACCAATGTACCAGCAACGGCCGAGTCCAAACTTCTCTCAACAGCCAATTTACCCAATGTAGTATGCTCAGCAACCTTACATAGCAGCTATTACACCTACTTTCAACAATCAAACAGCGCAACAGGCGCCAGCCTATCAACAACCAGCTTATCAGCAAGGGCCGAGAAACCAGAATTACTAACAACAGAGACAACAAGTTCCACAACAGAATGCTCCCCACAGAAGACAAGGGGGAACAACCATATTTCTTCCCATACCAATGTCTTACGCGGAGCTCTATCATTCGTTAGTGCAACAAGGACTGATTGTTACCAGACCTCTGGGTCCGCCTACAGAGAAATCTTTGCCATTCTTTAATCCTAATATTAAGTGTACGTTTCACCAAGGGGGAGCCGACCATGACCTCGAAGGGTGCCTTGCGTTGAAGCATGTGGTAAAGAATTTGATGGAAAAGAATATCCTATCATTTGCGGAGAATCAGCCGAATGTGAAATACAATCCTCTGCCCACACATGGGACGACTAATGCCATTGAAGATGAAAATGATGAGGTGTTGGTTTTGGACGCAGCGAAGATCAAAACTCCTATCAAGGCCTTTCATGCTAAGTTGTTTAAAGCTGGGTTAGTTAAAGTTTGCCATGATGATTGTGAAGAATGTAATGTCAATATCAAGGGCTGCCATTTAGTTCAAGACGATGTTTAGTGTTTGATCAATGAAGGTTTTCTACAAGTATTCAGTAAAGAAAAGAAGGTTGAGATTGCAGTAATTGAACCTGTGTTCAACCTACCAAAGCCAAGAGAGCAGGCACCGGTGTTCAACGCACCTAAGTCAGGTCCTGTAGTTCCTGTGTTTAATAAACTCGTACCGGTTTTCAACAATCCTAAAACTGTTATTGCTTCCACTATCGATCATTCCAAGCAATATGATACCCAACAACCTATTCCTTTTAGGTTCAGAGGGACAAAATCAGTACCTTGGATTTATGAGAATATTATGGGGAGCAAAAGACGTGAAGAAGTGGTTCCAAGGAACGAGGTGGGAATCGCTATTGAAGAAGTAGTTCTAAGGAATGAGGTGGTAACTACTGTTGAAGATGTGACAAACATAGTTGGAACATGAAAAATAACCCGAAGCGGTAGAATGTACGCTCCTTCTTTCAAAGAAACTACACCCAAGGAAACTATTGTTCCCATACCTCCTAAAGATAAAGGAAATGAGGTAATTTCTAAAGAAGAAGATGAATAATTCCTAAGGATTATAAAGAGAAGTGATTACAGGGTAGTAGATTAGCTGCATCATACCCCATCCAAGATTTCAATCTTGTCTCTGTTAGTCAACCCACCTGTTCACAGATCAGCTCTACAGAAGGTACTGGCCCAGGCACACGTGGCCCAAGATATAACCGCTAGACAATTCGACCATGTTGTTGCCAACATTACAGCTTGTAACACTCTCAGTTTTAGTGACGAGGAGTTACCTCGAGCGGGAAGGAACCATAACCTTGCTATACATGTGTCAGTGAAGTGTCAAGAAGATACATTGGCCAGAGTTCTTGTGGATACCGGTTCATCTATGAACGTCTTACTAAAGAGAACCCTTGAAAAATTATCATACCAAAGAGCTGTGATAAGGCCCACTTCACTCGTTGTTAAACCCTTTGATGTCTCAAGAAGATCAGTGATGGGTGAGATTGAGCTGCATGTTTTGATTGGTCCTCAAGTATTCAATATCCTTTTTCAAATCCTGGACATCAACCCTGCCTACAGTTGTTTGTTAGGTAGACCATGGATCCATAAGGCTGGCGCTGTGACCTCTACTCTGCATCAAAAAATGAAGTTTGTGGTCGAAGAGAAATTTGTTATTATACACGGTGAGGAAGACCCGATGGTCAGCAATTTGTCCTCGTTTCGTTATATTGAAGCAGATGAAGATGCTCTAGAAACCTCTTTCCAGGCTCTTGAGATAGCAAATGCCATTATGCTTGATGGTAAGGAACCAGTGGCCTCCGATTGTCCATCTTTTGCTTCTTTCAAAAGCATTCAATCTGCTCTGCAAGAAGGTATACCTGAAGGCTGGGGCAAAGTCATCGAAGTCCAAGAAAGAAAAAAGTACCAAGGGTTGGGTTACAAACCAACTCTTGAGGAAAAAGCTACTCCAACAATGGGAAGACTGAAGACAATTCAAGAGGTATCTGGCAGTGGACTACATCAAGTCCATGCATCCCTGAAGACGTTGAAGAAGAAGACGTCGGCCATTTGGTTTTTCAGTGTGACGCTGCTTTGAGTAATTGGGAGTCTATTGAGATTCCTACCTTGTACCCTATGCCAGAGTAATTTGTTTGCTTTGTTGTTGTTTTCAATTCCCTAGCCTTGCCCAAAGCTAGCGGATTATTTTGTACGGGCCACCGCTTTCATCTCTTATTAATCAATGGAAATGATGTTTTGTTGATATCTTTGTCTTTACTTTACTGCATTTGCTTCTAAAGAAAAATGGCAATCTTTTCAAAACTACAAAAACATTTTTCTTCTTGCATTCATTTTTTTATGCATCTTTAATAAAATAAATCCCTCCATCATGCAGACTGAATCCCAAACCCGTTGTATTCAATGACCCTGCTCTTACTATTGACTTTGATTCACCTATTTATCAAGTTGAGGATGAGGAGGATTATAAGGTCCATGATGATTTGGCAGAAATGTGTGAGTATCAATACACGGATCTTTAGTCACACGAAGAACAAGTTCACATCATCAATCTTGGTACCAAAGAAAGAAAGAAAGAGGTCGAGGTTGGGGCATCACTTGGGGCAGAAATCAGACAATGGTTAATATTGCTTCTTGAAGAGTATGTGGATGTATTTGCTTGGTCTTATTAGGATATGCCTTGTTTGGATACAGACATCGTAGTTCATAAGCTACCACTTAAGCCCGAATGTCCTCCTGTGAAACAGAAGCTTCGTAGAAGTAGACCCGGCATGGCTCTCAAGATCAGAGATGAGGTTAAAAGACAACTGGATGCAGGTTTCTTGGCAGTTTCAAAGTATCCTGAATGGGTAGCCAACATTGTGCCAGTAATGAAGAAGAATGGTAAAGTGCGGATGTGTGTAGACTACAGGGATGTCAACAAAGCCAACCCTAAGGATGATTTCCCTCTTCAACATATTGACACTCTTGTGGATAATACTGCTCGATTGGCAGTTTTCTCAGTTATGGATGGTTTCTCAAGTTATAAACAAATCAGGATGGACCCCGCCGACATGGATAAAACTACATTCATCACCCCATGGGGAACTTATTGCTACAAAGTCATGCCCTTCGGTTTGAAAAACGCAGGGGAAACTTATCAAAGAGCTATGGTGACTTTATTCCATGATATGATCCATAAAGAAATCGAGGTATATGTGGATGACATGATTGCTAAGTCTCAGAGCGAAGAGGAACACTTGGACCATCTTCTGAAGTTATTCAAGAGACTCCGGAAGTATCAACTGAAGTTGAATCCTGCCAAATGCACCTTCGGTGTCAGATCAGGGAAGTTGCTCGGTTTTATTGTTAGTCAAAGAGGAATTGAGGTAGATCCTTATCAAGTACGAGCTATTCAAGAGATGCCAGCTCCTCAGACTGAATCTCAAGCGAGAGGTTTCTTGGGCCGTTTGAATTATATTTCTAGATTCATCTCTAATATGACTCCTATTTGCGCAAAGATCAGACTGTAGAGTGGAATTCTGATTGTCAACAAGCTTTTGAAAAACTCAAGAACTATCTGTAAGAACCCCCTATTCTGATTCCTTCTATCTCTGGAAGGCCTCTCTTCATGTACATGACTGTTTTAGAAGGATCCATGGGCTGTGTCTTGGGCCAACATGGTGAAACTGGTCTTAAAGAGCATGCCATCTATTACTTGAGCAAGAAGTTCGCTGATAGCGAAAGCCGTTATTCACTGCTTGAGAAAACCTGTTGTCCTTTAGCATGGGCCGCCAGACGCTTGAGGCAGTATCTGATATGTCACACTACTTTGTTGATCTCGAAGATGGATCCAATAAAGTACATCTTTGAGAAGCCTGCTCAAACTGGAAGACTTGCCTGTTGGCATATGCTATTGTCAGAATATGATATCCAATATGTTGCTCAGAAGGCTATCAAGGGAAGTGTTTTATCAGAGTACCTTGCAGATTAGCCCGTTGAAAATTATGAACCTCTCAAGTTTGATTTTCCTGATGAGGACATCATGTTGGTAAAAAATTGTGAAGAGCCAGGCCCCGATGAAGGTCCTGAACCCGGTTCTAGATGGAAGATGATGTTTGATGGTTCTTCTAATTTCAAAGGACATGGTGTGGGTGTTGTATTGATGAATCTCGATGGCAGTTATACTCCTTTCACAGCAAGGTTAGACTTTGAATGTACGAACAATGTTGCCGAGTATGAAGCTTGTATTTTGGGTTTAGAAGCTGCAATTGATCTCAGAATCAAGATTCTAGAAGTTATGGGTGATTCGGCTTTGGTTATCTATCAAGTAAAAGGTGAATGGGAAACTAAGGATAAGAAACTAATCCCATGTCATGCTTATATTGTGGAAATGATCAAGTACTTTGATGAGATTACATTTCGTCATGTTCCTCGCTCGGAGAATCATATAGCTGACTCCCTAGCAATGTTAGCTTCAATGTGGCAAGTCAGGTTTTTCAATGAAGCACCTTTCATCAGCATTGAACACAAGACCGAACCAGTTTACTGCCAGTCAGTTGAAGAAGAGGTGGATGGGAAACCATGGTTTCACGACATCATGAATTATCTGAAGACTCAAGAATATCTTGCCAATGCTTCCAACCTCGATAAGAAAACTTTGCGAAGACTGTCATCCAAGTTCTTCCTCAGTAATGATGTACTTTACAAGAGAAATCACAACATGATACTGCTAAGATGTGTTGACAAACGAGAAGCAGACTTGTTGATTCACGATATTCACGAAGGAGCCTTTGGTACTCAAGCCAATGGACACGCCATGGTTAAGAAGATCTTGAGAGCTGGTTATTATTGGTTGACTATGGAAGCTGATTGTATCTAATACGCCAAAAAGTGTCATAAGTGCCAGATCTATGCTGATAAGATGCATGTTCCTCCGACCTTACTGAATATATTGTCATCTCCTTGGCCTTTCTCCATGTGGGGCATTGACATGATTGAAGCTATTGAGCCGAAAGCCTCTAATGGTCATCGTTTCATTCTAGTGGCCATCGATTATTTTACCAAATGGGTTGAAGCTGCTTCTTATGCCAATGTGACCAAGCAAGTGGTTACTCTTTTTATAAAAAATAACATCATCTGTCGTTATGGAATCCCCAACAAGATCATAACTGACAATGGGACAAATTTGGACAACAAGACAATGAAGGAGCTGTGTGATAATTTCAAGATTGAACGTCACAATTCCTCACCTTATCGTCCCAAGATGAATGAAGCTGTTGAAGCTGCTAACAAAAACATCAAAAAGATCCTGCAGAAGATGGTCAAGACTTATAAGGATTGGCATGAAATGTTACCATTTTCCTTGCACAGATACAGAACTTCGGTTCAAACTTCGACAGGAGAAACTCCCTTTTCTCTAGTATGTGGAATGAATGTTGTCCTCCCCATTGAAGTAGAGATACCGTCTTTGAGAATCCTGATGGAAACCAAGCTTGATGAAGCAGAATAAGTCCAAGAGAGATATGACCAACTGAACCTCATTGACGAGAAGCGACTGACTGCTATGTGTCATGGGTACTTGTATCAGAAGAGAATGAAGAGGGCATTTGACAAAAAGGTCCGTGTTCGAGAGTTTCGAGAAGGAGAACTTGTACTCAAGAAAATCCTGCCATCTCAAAGGGATGCTCGTGGAAGATGGGCACCTAACTATGAGGGTCCATTTGTGGTAAAAACCGTGTTCTCAGGAGGCTCCTTATTCCTCACAATGATGGATGGTGAACAGCTCGCACACCCTGTGAACGCTGACTCAGTACGAAAATATTACGCCTAAAAAGCCCGCAAAGTCGAAAACCAGAAATGACGACTTAGGCAAGAAAAGGGTATCCTGGTGGGTCGTAACCTATGAAGGAGACTCAGGAAAAAGTTAGGGATCAAACAAAAAAAATGAAAAAAGAGCTCGCTAGGTTGAAAACCCGAAAGGGCGACCTAGGCAAAAAAGAGCGTCCTGGTGGACTGAAAACCCGAAAGGGCGGTCCAGGCAAAAGTTAAGGACAAAGGTGTTTTCATTGTGTTAGATAGGGTTGTCACCTACATCCAGAAATTCATGAAGAAAGTCCAGTGTCACTTGTCCTCATCAGTAGCGAAGATTCTAGGACTCTTAGTCATTAGGGATGGTAGTGGTCATTGAATATGATATAACCTTTTCCAAAAATTGCCATTTTTCAATTGTAATGTTCCATGGAACTTTTCTATTGGCAAGTTACCATTCTAATAAAATTAGATTTTGAGCCATTCTTTGTTTGATATTTATCATTTATTCATTAATAACGGTTTTGAAAGCGGAAGATGTTTTGAAAAAAAAATCTTTTGAGAAAACACGATAAAAGTATACACTTTGCTTTGGCACTAGGGACGATTTAGTGAAGTTATTTGCCTCCTTCAAAAGCTCAGTTTGCGAAGAAAACACTGATAAATCATCAGGCGTGAACTTGTTGTTAAAAAGAGTTTGGCAGTACTTCCCCGAATCAAACATTTCAGTAATGACTGACCACCGATGTAAAGGACTTCTCCCCAGTATCTTCACAGATGTTTGTTAACTTTTATTTCCCCAGTGAAGTAAAGACATCCCCGGATTATCTCCAAAACTTATGAGTTTTAGTGTGATTGATGTGTCATCTTTCCTCTCGCTGTTCCCAATCTGTCGTCTTTTGTTAGAATCTATTTCTTGCATATCATTAAGCATACGCATCATACCATGGCATTGTACATCTTTGCATTAGCGTATGTTTGTTTAAGTTTGTTATCTCTCTTTATCTCCTTTCACTGGTCTTTAGACCTTTGCCTATGTCTTGCTTGTGTTCGGTCCTCACCTTCATGCGCCAGATCTAACTCTTTATGCATTATTCCCCAGGAAGTCTAATCTTCGTTCATGCAACCCCGGGTACTAACCTATCTGATACTTTATCTCCTCATATAGATACCTAAAGTCCAGTAATTTCTGGCACTGCTTATCTCAGGTCAAATATGAACCTAAACTTCGAGTCAAATATGAACCCGTTGTTTGAACTCAGGTCAAATGTGAACCTAAACTTTGAGTCAAATGTGAACCCGTTGTTTGAAACCAGTTCAAATGTGAACCTAAATTTCGAGTCAAATATGAACCCGTTGTTTGAACCCAGGTCAAATGTGAACCTAAACTTCGAGTCAAATGTGAACCTAAACTTCGAGTCAAATATGAACCCGTTGTTTGAACCCAGGTCAAATGTGAACCTAAACTTCGAGTCAAATGTGAACCCGTTGTTTGAACCCAGGTCAAATATGAACCTAAACTTCGAGTCCAATATGAACCCGTTGTTTGAACCCAGGTCAAATGTGAACCAAAACTTCGAGTCAAATGTGAACCCGTTGTTTGAACCCAGGTCAAATGTGAACCTAAACTTCGAGTCAAATGTGAACCCGTTGTTTGAACCCAGGTCAAATTTGAACCTAAACTTCGAGTCAAATATGAACCCGTTGTTTGAAACCAGGTCAAATGTGAACCTAAACTTTGAGTCAAATATGAACCCGTTGTTTGAACCCAGGTTAAATATGGACCTAAACTTCGAGTCAAATATGAACCCGTTGTTTGAAACCAGGTTAAATGTGATCCTAAACTTCGAGTCAAATATGAACCTGTTGTTTGAAACCAGGTCAAATGTGAACCTAAACTTCGAGTCAAATATAAACCCGTTGTTAGAACCCAGGTCAAATATGGACTTAAACTTTGAGTCAAATATGAACCCGTTGTTTGAACCCAGGTCAAATGTGGACCTAAACTTCGAGTCAAATATGAACCCGTTGTTTGAAACCAGGTCAAATGTGAACCTAAACTTCGAGTCAAATAAGAACCTGTTGTTTGAAACCAGGTCAAATGTGAACCTAAACTTTGAGTCAAATATGAACCCGTTGTTTGAACTCAGGTCAAATATGGACCTAAACTTCGAGTCAAATATGAACCTGTTGTTTGAAACCAGGTCAAATGTGAACCTAAACTTCGAGTCAAATATGAACCCGTTGTTTGAAACCAAGTCAAATGTGAACCTAAACTTCGAGTCAAATATGAACCCGTTGTTTGAACTCAGGTCAAATATGGACCTAAACTTCTAGTCAAATATGAACCCGTTGTTTGAACTTAGGTCAAATATGAACCTAAACTTCGAGTTAAATATGAACCCGTTGTTTGAACCCAGGTCAAATATGAACCGAGTTCAATCATTAATTGTTCGTTAATCTTTTCCCTAGTTAAAGCCCTTGTGATCTTCATCATATGGCGCACGCAAAGCTTGTGTTTGTCTTTGTATTTTTGGCATTTCTTGAAGATCCCGTTTGAACTCTTTAGTATAAGAAATCCCTAGAAGATCTTTTTTTGTATGCTTATCCTTTGTTTCAAACTGATCCCCAGTGGAGGTCATGTTTTCTTTCTGGTTTCATGCCTAGTAAGAACGCGTCTCATTTTTCCCCAGTGTCGTCCAGTCACATATGAACCTGTCTTTCATCTCCCTGGATCTTTCCCCAGTGGAGAATACCTCTCTGGCTCCTATCTCCAGTAAAGACCTGTAAGGTTTTCCCCTTTACATCGCTATCCCCAGTCTTTCCTCAGAGTCCCCCCATTGAGTCTTTTATGTTGGTCAGCCTGTATCCCCAAGGAGTTCGCCTCACGGATACTAACCTTCATCCTCCCCCGGTGTCACTCACTCGCGTTCGTTCGCTCTTTGTCCTTTGGTGTCTGGTCTGTCTGCATCTTTGCACAATCATGACATCATATCATCATATTAGAAGATCATGGCATGTCAGCATTTTGCATGTATGTCAGCTGTCCTTAGCACCTGCATTCCATCTAAGGGAAAAATTTTCGGTTTGCTATATTTAAATACCTTTCACCTTGATGCCCCAAGGATTTCCATTCCTCGTGCCATCCGGTAAAGCAATTTAAATAGGGGCAACTGTTGTACCCCAAATTTTACCCTTTAGATGTCATAACATCTTGCATAAGCATTTAGGATCAATCATATATGCATTGTTTAACTAACCCATTTTTTTGCAGTTTGTTTCCATTAAGTCTGAAATTAGGGTTTACACAGAAAGATTCAAGGCCTCCTAAGGTACCCTCTGGCTCCATATAATCACCACAAAGATTCGCCAGTAGTTTGGAACCAAGATCTCAAGGCTTTGAATCAAGTCAAGTCAACAAAAGGATCACCAGACCAAAAGGTGGAATTAGGGTTTTGACCTGAGGAATCATTGAAGATTTTTTCCCTAGTAAGTCAAGATTTGATTGGTTCATCAGCCAATTGATCCTACCTACATTCAAGAGGCCCTATTCAACAAAGATTCAGTATCATTTGGCTCTCATCATGAGTAGTTTGAGCCACAGTTTCACCTTGCCTCCAAATTAGGGTTTCTGTTAAGACAAGTGGATCATTGACCTTGACTTTGATCAAGGGTTGTTCTCAAACCCTAGGACTTGACTCCATATGATAGAAGACATCACTAGAGACCATCTATGAGCCTTAGATGTGATCCGAGATCTTTCAGGTGTATTCAGAAGTGAAGTTAGGGTTTTGACTGAGGCCCTAACCTTTAAGATTTTAATCCAAAAAGAAACATCCAAGACCTCAATCCGTCATGACATGTGTCATTGATGATTTAAGATGTGAGAAATCAAGTTTTGGGAAGCTTCTTGCAAAGGAAGCAAGGTTTGGTTCATGAAACTTTTCAAATGTGGGAGATTTCACTACTTGTGCCAAATTTGAAACAATAATAACTTTCAAACCACACATCCAAATTGAGTGACTCAAAGCTCAAAGGAAAGCTCTTTCCATGAACTTCAAAGTGTATTAGAGGACCTCTCTTCAAAAAATGCATGGTTTTTAAGTTATGAGACTTGGAGTAGAAGTTGCCTTTAGGACTTAGTGAAATATTAAGCATTTTCACCCTAATTTTCATTCAACTCTAACTTGATTTTTCACCTAGTTCCAAGCTTCAAATAAAATATCTTTGGACATACAAATTATTCCTTGTTCTTCAATCTTTCCAAACATGTGTGGAACTCCTCATTTGGATAAGCCAATCTCAAGTTGTGATGTTTTAAAGCTAGGTGTTTCAAGTTGTGAAATTTCCATAACTTAGAAATTTTTCTAAGTTCTTTTGGGCAGCATGAGGGACACAAATTCATGGCATCTTTTACCAATGTTACAAGCTTCATGTCAAGTTGCCTTCCACATGAAAATTGCTCTATCAAATGTCTACCTTACATAGAGCCAAAAATCTCACAAATTGGAACAATAGTTATCAAGATATGGTGCACTAAAGTGGGCATGTTGAAATGTTGCGAACATTTAGAAAAAATTCAGATTTTTATCAGTTTGCTACCCCAATGTTGTGCACAATTTTTCACTTATTTCATGGTATAATTTCAACTTGTCACCAACATGAAATTCACTCTACCCCATGCTCTCTTTCAAAGGGACCAAAAACCATTTCATTTGGGCCATTGGTAGTAAAGTTATCATGTGAACAAGTGAAGCCCATGAATTTTGTTCCATGCAAACCATACTTCTCAATTTGAATCAGACTTGGAATAAAAAATGGGCAAATCTCATCAGCAGTTCTAAGACCTACCCTTGGCGTGTTATCCTCTCTTTGTATTGTCCCAAATCTTTCCCTTTTGAGCTCAATCTCTTATGACTCACCAAAAGGATGAGTTGAAGCAATGTTTTTTTTAGTGAAACAGAATGGTACAGCATGAGTATTGTCCACTTCATGTGCAGGGGTAATCCCAACCATTACCTCTTTTGACACTCACTCCTATGACACAACAAAAAAGAGGTTTTAAGCAACACATGGAATCGTGAAACATGACCTGCATTTCTGAGACCTTTGTGCTGCACATGAAGCATTTTTGTCTCCAAGGTTGACCAAATTTGAGGGCTGAGAAGGGGTCCTTGCAAACCCTAATTCTTTATCCAACAGGCAATGTGTTTTCCCATTGGTTTCAAGGAATCAAAGCCAACCTTCCCCGCCTATAAAAGGAGGTCATTTTAGCACTTGTAAAGACACCAAGAATCCAAGATCTCATCATATTTCTTCGAAGAGCTTCAGTCAAGCAAGGAGGTGTTTGTGGGGAGTTGAAGCACGACTGTTTAAAGGGAGTGTTTCAACTCTATCGGTTTCAAAAGGTCTCAGAGTAAGTAACTGCCTCTTCCTTTCCATTAGATACGTGTTTGTTGTTCATATTTTCATCATCACATGTAAGGCATGCTGAAGTGTGTTAATAAGCACGATCATGTAAAGTTTGAAGTGGCATGATACACTGTTAATTGTTAGTTGTGATATTGTTAACATGCTCATGTACTTATTTGTTAAGCTAAACTATTCGTCTCATGTGTTTTCATTTTGTGTTAGTTTGAATAATCTTGTTCTTCATTGTCAGAATTTGTAATACCATTCTTGAATCATTGTTGTTGGAATCTCTGTAGTTCCATAACTCCATAAAATAAGTTGAGAATATGTGAGCATTGTTTGAACTACTGGTGTTTGAAATGTTAGTTGATCCATATCCTTGCCATGAAACTTGTTTAGTTAGAACTGCTTCAACATTGCCACTTTTTACTTTTGATGAAGGTCAAGTTTGTTTCCATCTACTCATATAACTAGCTCATGACGTTGCGTTATAACATAACCCAAACTTACACTTGATGTGCTATTGTCATGCGTTTAATCCTCTGGATACCATGAAGTTTAGATGAGCATGCTTCTTTTCTGTCTCATTTATGGTGTACATTTCTTTGTCTTCGTGGTCAGAATTTAATGACTCATAAATCCGTTGTTCGTTTTTAAGATATTTGCTGCTATGTCTGTTATATCATTTGGGAATGCAAATGTAAGTTCCAAGAGGGAATAGTAGTAGTATGAGGAGGCACCTCTGTGTGTACCAGTGCTATAGTTTTTGTGCATGATTATTGCATACGCTTTGAATATGGGTCGATCATTTGTTTCCCAGAATAAATTTTATCTATTGCATAGTGTTGCTTATGATTTGTTATCATCTTTTGAAAGTGACCCTGCAAGTTAGCACCCCATTTCATGGCTGTTAATGAATTAAAATGGGTGAATAAATGAGTCTGCTATGGTTATGTTTTTATGCTTATGGACAATATGCATGATAATTTTTGCTTTTCACGATAGCTTGTGAATGTAGTATGCATGATTTGTATGGTTTGGACGCGTGGTATTTGTGGGTTTGTGGTTCTGTAATTTTTGTCCGCTAGTTACTAGGAGGCTGGGTAACCGGTTGTCACGTGGTTGCTAACATCTGTGTTTAATATTCATGTGCTTTCTATACTGACCCTTTATGAAACAAATGTAGATTCATATATTTATGGGGTGGGCATATACACTGGATGTATAGCCACCCCAGTGGTATGACTTGCGCGCTGTAACCAGGGTGTCTGGGGTTCGAATCCCCCTCACCCCGGACACCCTTTTGGTTGTTTTATTTTGTTTTCTCTCTTTGTTTCCAACTTGGGCCTAAATTGCTAATAACACCTCCATCTCTCTGGCCCATGCGCTGCAACACAAACCCAATTCCTTTCAAATTTTTGATACACCCCTTTTTTATTTATTTTAGTTTCAAATAACTTTGTTTTCTTTCTACTTCAATTTTAATTAATTAAAAACATTTCCTTTACTCAAAAATTCCAAAAAATTCATAAACCTTCTGTAATGTTTAATTTAATTTTTCATGATTTGAATTTTCACTTTTATTTTATTTTCATATTAATTTCTAAATTTACAAAAACATGTGTAAACCATTTTCATTTAAGTCTTGAACCTCCTTTAAAATCACTTGAATCTTTGAGAGTTTTGTGAGAGTTCTTGGTACATGAAAGGGTTATTTGAGAGGGTTCCTCGACCTTGGATAAGTTTATTTCATTAGGGTTTGTTTGTACCTGTTTGGTTTTGTTGTTAAGTTTCATGACTTTTATATGTCTTTGATTCCAACTTTTGAGGATGCTGACCCCAATGCCTTGATGTTGTTCATACTTGATTAATGCTATTCTCTTTTGATTGTTTATCCTCTTATTGATTACAACTTAATTTCAATCCCCCTTCAACTCTTGTTTACAAGAAGTTGCCTTCCCCTCCTTCCAAAGGAAAGTCTCTCTATTGACCTCAAAGTCATAGATAGCTCATTACCCTCCCTTAACCTCATAGTCATAGGATCCACTCTTGACCTCATAGTCATAGAGCCACCGCTTATCTTTGACCTCATAGGGTCCCACCTTGGCCTCATAAGAGCAATTTCCCTCCTTAACCTCATAGTCATAGGATACTATCCTTTCCCTTGGCCTCATGAGAGCCATTTCTGTCACAACTTAGAATTAGGTTAGAGTTTTAAACTCTATGTGAGACTCATCACTTTGAGTACTCACTTCACCCCATTACAAACTTAGACTTAGAGAGTTTCTTAAACTCTATATGAGCTCATACTCATTCCCTTTGGAACTTTGGCCATAGTCAATGGTTCCTCAAATCCACCCTTAGTTATGTGAAATACAGTTGCTCTGATTCTTCGGTCAGATATGTAGGCACAAGATGCGACATCTTGGCGAGCAAACTTAGTGTATATACCTTTAAGTCTTTAACTTTAGTAGAATACCTTAGCAAGCAAATATAACATAACACAAACTAAACAAGAGGTTCCTGTAGAGTACTACAGATATTAAGGGTGCTAATACCTTCCCTTAGTATAACCAACCCCCGAACCTTAGATCCCCCCCTTTAGGTTTTCTCGATCTTGAACTTTTCCTTTAGATAAATCAAAGTCAGTGATGAATTAAAAAGTTTTGTGATGCAAGTTAATTAATAGCTTGTTATCCGATTCTCACCGCAACATAATAGTTCAGGGATGATGCGACATCCATCTAATGGCGAGGCATGGAAACACTTTGATAGAGTACATACATATTTTGCAGCAGAACCCAGAAATGTCAGGATTGGATTATGCTCAGATGGTTTTACTCCTTATATCCAATCGTCAGCAATTGCCTATTCTTGTTGGCCAGTTATTGTTACCCCGTACAATATCCCTCCTGAGATGTGCATGACGAAACCTTACATGTTTTTGACATGCCTCATTCCAGGACTGTTGAGTCCAAAAGTGGGAATAGATGTTTATTTGCAACCTTTAATTGATGATTTGTAGAGGTTGTGGATTGGAGAATAGACTTATGATGCGTCTCGTAGACAAAACTTTAATATGCGACCTGCTTTGATGTGGACAATTAATGACTTTCCTGCATATGGCATGTTGTTCGGTTGGGGTATGCATGGCAAAATGGGATGTCCGTATTGCATGTGACAGACAAAAACATTTACTTTGCAAATGGGTGGGAAAAGTTCGTGGTTTGACTACCACCATAGATTCTTACCTATGAACCATGTTTTTAGAAAAAATAAGAATGCTTTTAGAAAAGGAATAAAAGTAACAGATATTCCTCCCCCTCGTCTATCATCGACTGAAGTATGGAATAGTGTTTGTGACCTACCAAAATTCACAGATAATGGTAAAGCATACAGAATTCAAGGATACGGGGACACTCACAATTGGACAAAAAGTAGTATTTTTTGGGACCTCCCATATTGGAAGGATAATTTGTTGCGACATAATCTTGATGTTATGCATATTGAGACAAATTTTTTTGATAATGTATTTAACACAGTGAAGGATATCCAAGGCAAAGCAAAGATAATGAGAAGGCTATAAAGGACTTGGAACTTTTGTGTAATCGAAAAGACTTGGAGTTGAAACCCTAACCAAATAGAAAATTATTAAAACCCAAGGCTTGTTACACTCTTACTCCCCAAGAAGAAAAAGTAGTATATCGATGGTTAAATGAGTTGAGGATGCCCGATGGTTATTCTTCTAACTTAGCAAGATGTGCTGATGCAAAAACTGAGAAGCTGCATGGAATGAAAAGTCATGATTGTCATGTTTTCATGGAACGATTGTTTCCAATTGCATTCAGTTCACTTCCCAAGCATGTTCTTAATCCACTAACTGAGATTAGTCAATTTTTTAAAGACATTTGTGCGTCAACTTTAAGAGTGGATGACATCTTTAAATTGGACCAAAATATTCCCATCATTCTCTACAAGTTAGAGCAAATATTTTCGTCAGGTTTCTTTGATTCTATGGAGCATCTCCATGTGCATCTTGCTTACGAAGCTTACCTTGATGGATCTATTCAATATAGATGGATGTATCCATTTGAACGATTCATGGGTGATTCAAAGTGATCAGTGAAAATAAGGCAAGAGTTGAGGGATTAGTATGTGTGCATTATTTGCATCGAGAAACTTCACATTTTTGCTCTCATTATTCCAATCATATGATGATGACTCCGAGAATCATAAGGAATGAAGTTCACTTTGGGGAAAGAAGTCAATTCACCTTACCGATTTTCGGTCGTCTCGGTCGTCCTTCTAGAAAGACGAGTGTGCATTGGTTGTCTGAAAAAGAAATGAAATATGCTCATGTTCATGTGTTGATTAATTACGTTAAAGTTAAACCATATATTGAGTAAGTATATTAAATTAAGTTTGTATTTTTTTTATAAATATACTTGTCATCTTCTTTACAATAGATTTTTTCTTTGATATAGAGCATTTAATACCTACTATTTTCAAAGCACGGGTGAACAACCACATGCCTATTTTCCTGCATGGTTTAAGCAACAATTACATTGCGTTGTTGCACCATGTCCTGAAATAATTCATTTAAGAAGTTTATCTGAGGGCCATCATCAGTGTGCAAACGAATGTCACACATACTTTGTAAACGAATATAAATTTTACACAAACATGGACAGAAGGGAAGAAAACAATAAAGAGTGGTGTAATTATAAAAGGATTTACGGAGGGTGGTGAGGACGACTTCTATGGTGTTATCCCACATATTTATGAGTTGGTATATAATTATACGGACTCAGAAAATAAAGTTGTCCTGTTTTATTTTGACTGGTATGATCCATCTTCCAGAGGAACTAAAATAGATAAAAATATATATAACATTGTTGAGGTTTGAATGGATAGAAAGTACAAAGAGTATGACCTTTTCATAATGGCACATAATGTTAGGTGAAAGCTCATATGGTTTGACAGAATTTTGGTAAAACATATTATAGATAAAGATTAAGAAATCTGGCCATGAACAAAGATGTCGAAGAAGATGTTCCAACCTGTAGACATGACATCCTGAAGTAATACACTGATTTAGCAGGTTTTAAACCTGTAACAAATCTGCCCAAAAATTGATGCACTTTCTAGGAATAAATCAAGGACCAAAGATATGAAGCCCAATGCTGCTGAAGCCTATATAAGAGGACTTAGATCTAGGGTTTTTTATATACCTTTTTATAACTTAGTTCTTGTATAGAATATAAGGGTTTAGGGTTTTGAGAGTCGTTGGCTCTCTAGGCTTTGTAAGCCTTCATTTGTGTGTTTGATGCATTGTGATAGACATATGTATCACACAGATTCAGAAGCCTTTAGGTAATGGATTGTGTATTGTTCTTGGATAAAGATTTTAAGCAAATCCGAGTTAACTTGTTGGTAAAATATGCTTGACAGAATTTTGTATCGACAGGGATGGTTTAGATATCACAGATGGTGATTAAGGGAAGTGAGTAGTGGTTCTCATATCAAAGAAGGTGTCTTTGATTAATATTCCATTGGGTAGTGATTAGGAGATAAAGTTGTAAATGGGGGAGTTTAGCTTTATAATGATACTACAGATAGTGGAGTCTTCTTCCTGGATTGTATCCCCCAGAGTAGGTGAATTGCACCGAACTGGGTTAACAATTGCTGTGTTCTTTTATCATTCTGCAGATTTACATATTTTGTTATTGTTCTTGATTAACATGTTGGAGCAGATGTCGAAACATCTGTGTTTCTGCAGTTACTGATATTCAAGGTATCAGTCTGTTGTTCTGCTTATTTGTTTAATAATTATGCAGAACAATGTCTTGACATGTGTTAGGACATCTGTTGTCTGCTATGCCAGAATTTCATTAGGCAAGTTTATTAAGTTCCTTATCCTTTAATTCAACTAAGTAAACAAGGATGGTGTGTTGTAATCAAGTCCAATCCAATGGGTTATATTGAATCTGACGGTTTAATGGAATATGATGTTGCATACCAAGATGATGAGGTGTCTTATAAGATGTTCTGACATCTTATTAGGGCAAGCTGAATTTGTTCCTTGGCGGTTTCGCTGCATATGTTTCTGATGGAAGAGCTCTAGAATTTATGGGATTCTGGAGTTGTTACTGAAGACAGATGGTGGAAGATCTCAATCGTCGGCCTTTATATTTGAAGATATCTGCATCCTTTCATACCAAAGTCGGGAGCGATGGAATGAAGAGAGTTGTTGGAAGATGTCTGTTATGGTGACTTGGTACTTGGAAGCTTGGTTCCATGGTACAGTTTGAAGTCAGTTGAAGAGAAGGGGAGTGGAGATTAGGTTTATCAAGTTCATGCTCTAGGAGTTTGATAAATTATAGATCGGCTAAGGTGTCAAAGATACTTGAGAAGTCTCAAGTCCACTCATAAAGGCATATCAGTCGTACATCTGGAGTCTTCTAGTTATTCTTCTTACTAGAGGGTGTTTTTTGTGAAACATAAATCTGAAGAAAGTGGAGGTGATTTATTTTCACCATCCAAAACTGCAAGGAAGGATTCATCTCTCTTAATCCTAAAGGTGGATCCAATCTGAATGGAGATTTCAGAAATGTTGAGGTAAATAGGGTTCGTTCAGAGAGAATCTTAGTTACTTGAATCAAGGGTGGCAACCTTGGTATCTCAACACTTTGTTTGTCAAAGAAGATACTTGCAAAAGATTGAATACTTGATAAGTGTTCATGGAGTGATCTGTTGGAGTATGACTTCAACATTGAAACAGAGTTATTGAACAAGGATTTAGGATCAATTCTATTTGTGATATTCACAAGTATTTAATTGATTATCCTTGTATGTGGAGTTCAAGATTGCCGATGTTCAACACGATGTTGGAACATCTCTTCATCTGGTTTGTGCAGAATCATGGGAGGGGTACTGCATAAGCTTTTGGATCTATTTCTCTTGGGTGTTGACCTAAGAATTTGCTTCAGGGGGATGTGGCAGAAGCATATGATTTCTGGAGAGTTTCTTGGCAAGAAACTGGTCTAGACAATGGTGATGTGAAAGATGAAGAAGAAGACATCATAATCTTGATGAGTGGGTCTTGGATCAGTTTATTTCTGATCTAGGAGTATTGGAGTGCATCAAGTGTGTTTCAGTTGTTACTAGAAGCATCTGATGTTTATCTGGAAAGTGTCCTGACAAGAGACTTGTCCAGAATATGGTGCTGGTGATGGCACAACTTGGGTCAGTTTATTTATGATCTAGGTACTTAGGAGCATGCAATCTTGCACATCTTGGAGGTCAAGGTTAACTTTCTAAAATCTGGTATACTTAGGGAAAAATGGCATTTTCTTGGTATAACTATGGTGTAGTCTAGGACTACTTATCATCTGAAGAATCAGACGTGGGAGGTGTGAGTTCTTTGGAGTTTCAAAGCAGATATTCATCAAGGTATGAGCTTGAATGGAATACCTGTGACATAATCAAGCAGGATGAAGGTTGTCTACGCAAACTTGGTTGTTGAATAAAGTCTATGAAGCATGGAACTCTTGTTCTGTTAAAGGGAGGAGATTCTTCTAAGTGGCAGAAGGAGGAGCTGAATTCAGCAGCTGGACGTCGTATCAGAATGTTCTGACATCAAGCTTAACATCAGGATCTTAGCTGGTGATGTGGCACATCAGCTTAAGATAAGTTCATCTACAGGAGAATGGAAGTTATGGATGCTTTAAAAAGATCTATCTCATGCAGTTTGCAGGAGCTGTGGAAGGAGAAGATGTTACATGTCTAAGGCTTGGTGGATCCAAGATGGCTTCCTATGGAGCAAGTAGTTCATGTAACTTGTAGATCAGATTTCATTGGTGGATCAGTGTATCTTGTGGGAGTTCTGAAGAAGGGAGATATCAGTCAAAAAGTGGCATTTGGTTGGTTTCATATTTGAGTTCAAGAAGGATGAGGCAATCAAAAGTGGCATTTGGTAGTTCTCATGTATGTATTTGAGAAATCAAGATAATCAAACAGTGGCATTTGATTATTCTTGAGGAGTGTCTTGGAACAAATTACTCTTGGGAAGAAGGGTGGTTGGTTGAAGACTTGAGGAGGTATTGGTTCTTCTCTATCTTGGAGCTTGTGGCAGAAGTTCTCATTTTATGGAAGATTACCTTCTTTTGGTGGATGAGAGTTTATTTCTCTCTTTGGTTATCTGGAGTTCTTGTTGATCAAACTGGTGGCGCAGTGTTGTTTGAAGATCTTCAGTTGGATTACTATGCAGATAGTAAGTCCAGTTGTGGAGCATATCTAGAACTATGTTGATTGGTGTCTATGATATGTGAAGGATGTCCTAACTGATGTTAGAACATTTTCTGGGTTAGTTATCCTTGGAGTAGGATTCTGAGTTCACATCTTGTCTAAGAGGTATTTATCTTATCATACGGGAGAATGATGGGTAAAGGATTATCTTGGAAGTCTGATGTGAATGTTACATGCTAGAAGTGGATCAGTTTGGTGCTTGTGGAGCAAATAGGCTGAGGATTTCTGGAGCATGTGTTTGATGTCCTTCAAGTGTGAAGAACATTTGGGCGAGCTAGCAAACTAAAGGGCAATGTGTGTCTCTGTGAGGAATGTGAAGTATTCCAGATTTAATTAGGTTGTATCTCAGGGAACAAGGAGATCTATACATGTGAATTCAGGAGGAAATCGTGTGGTGTATAGATGGTTTCTGGATGAGAGGGATCAATGGAGCTTTGGTCTCAATCCAAGAGTTTGTTGGTTGTGGTACAAGGATGTGTTCTTGGTACTCTCACTACATGATCATGAAGTTGTCATGGGATATCATATGGTGATTTTGAGGTGTTTCTTGCTGAAGAAGTATCAGTTGAGAAAGATAGGGGGATAACTTTTGTCTGTTAAATGTACTAGTGTGGTACATGGTTTGCTTAAGGGTCAAAGATTAGTTGAATGCGTTCAGCAGGTGTGTTGAACAGAGGGTGCGCTCTTGAAGACATGAAGATGCGTCTTATGTTTTCCATTCATCAACATAAGTGCTCATTGGAGGAGGAGTGGTTATCTTAGATAAGGGGAGTTGCTCCTAGATCTACTATATGATGCTACAAGGGTGCAGTTCAGAATTAAGTTTGTTTGGAAGTCAAGCAAGCTATGCTTATTTTGAAGATGAAATGTCAAGAAGGATGTCTTGACATTGCTCTGTTGTTGCAGGCTGTAGGGGTGTTGATCAATACAGAAGTTGTTGGTAGACAATGTCTGACATGATGTCAGGACATTGTTAAGAACATGCGCGTGCAAAACATGGTCATCGTTACTTTCATTATTTTTAGACGGTTTTCTTTAAAGAAGAAACAGTCAAAGAATTCTTGGCCGGTGAATATTTGTTTTGGTGAAGTTACATCCTTTGATTAATGATTTCATTGAATGGACCATCGTTATTTTCAATGGATCGTTACATTTGAAGGAAATTTCTGGGTATTTAAGGGAGCTCTTGGAGTAGTTTGTCTCAGGTCGTGCTTCCTTTGTGGTGTGTTTCAAATGTCTTTTGTTCAAGTCTAGATAAGTATTGGTTGGGTATGGGAATGTCTTGGCTACTTTTGCCAATTTTTGGCTAAAAAGGGGTAGTGTGTGAGTCACTGGTACAGGGAATGTGTGCGTTGTTTTTGCATTTGTTTTGCAAGAATATTGAACAAGGTGTTTGTTTTATCATCTTGTCTTAGTGTTTCTTGTGTCTTGTGACTTGAGTTAAAGATCAAGTTGTGTCTTGTGACCTGAGTTACATGCTTTATGTACTCAGAACTACGAAGTCTACAACTAATCTCTAGAGGGGGAGTGTGTTTGATATGAGTATCCAGTGTTTTTGTGTTTCAGACATCCCTTGTGTTTCTTTAGGAGTCTCAACTTCCAGACCTTTTTCAACTTCACTCACCCTGGGATTATTCTTCATCTCTGATGGGGTTATATGGACTCATGGGAAAGAGAGAGGTTAGGTTATCTTCCTCCTCGTGTACACCAACATGAGTTTGGTATGCACAGTCCAATCATAACTGCCACTCTGACTAAAGATTAAAATAAAATCAGGAGCATCCGGGGTTTATTGCTGAAAAGGAGTTTTAGCCAAAATTTGTCAAAAGGGGGAGATTGAAAGCTCCTATGGTTTGACAGAATTTTGGTAAAACATATTATTGATAAAGATGAAGAAATATGGTCATGAACAAAGATGTCGAAGAAGATGTCCCAAACTGTAGACATGACATCCTGGAGTAATACACTGATTTAGCAGGTTTTAAACCTGTAACAAATCTGCCCAAGAATTGATGCGCTTTCTAGGAATGGATCAAGGACCAAAGATATGAAGCCCAAGACTGCTGAAGCCTATATAAGTGGACTTAGATCTAGGGTTTTTGATATACCTTTTTGTAACTTAGTTCTTGTATAGAATATAAGGGTTTAGGGTTTTGAGAGTCGTTGGCTCTCTAGGCTTTGTAAGCCTTCCTTTGTATCGTTTGATGCATTGTGATAGGCATAGGTATCACACAGATTCAGAAGCCTTTAGGTAATGGATTGTATATTTTTCTTGGATAAAGCTTTTAAGCAAATCCTAGTTAACTTGTTGGTCAAGTATGCTTGACAGAATTATGTATCGATAGGGATGGTTTAGATATCATAGATGGTGATTAAGGGAAGTGAGTAGTGGTTCTCATATCAAAGAAGGTGTCTTTGATAAAGATTCCATTGGGTAGTGATTAGGAGATAAAGTTGTAAACGAGGGAGTTTAGCTTTATAATGATACTACAGATAGTGGAGTCTTTTTCCTGGATTGGTATCCCTCAGAGTAGGTGAATTGCACCGAACTGGGTTAACAATTATTGTGTTCTTTTATCATTCTGCAGATTTACATATTCTATTTTTGTTCTTGATTAACATGTTGGAATAGATGTCAAAACATCTGTGTTTCTATAGTTACTGATATTCAAGGTATCAGTCTGCTGTTCTGCTTCTTTGTTTAATAATTATGCAGAACAATGTCTTGACATGTGTTAGGACATCTGCTGTCTGCTATGCCAGAATTTCATTAGGCAAATTTATTACGTTCCTTATCCATCAATTCAACCAAGTAAACAATGATGGTGTGTTGTAATCAAGTCTAATCCAATGGGTTATATTGAATCTGACGGTTTAATGGAAGATGATGTTGCATACCAAGATGATGAGATTTCACCAATTAACGGGGTAATTGAAATTAAGGAGATTACAAGTTTGGGTGATATTGTAGTTGTGGGTCATCAAGTTGACGTAACCATCTTGTTGTCTGTAAATCATGTGGAAGAAGAGCAAGAAGAGTCAGGAGACTTTGAAGACAATAATATCATATCTGATGAAGACAGTGACGATTACAATGATGAATAATTTAAATAATATGTATTGTGTAATTATACTATTGTGTAATAATACTATTGTATAATAATACTAGTTGTCATACCCTAAATTTTGACCACTAAGATTCCCATCATTGTGCAAATCATCATCACAATATGGATGGGCCATCATACCTCATTACTCTCCCCAAAGATAAGTGAGCATTCACTACAATCAAACTTAGGGTTCCAAGCCCTCTCAGAGCTCTTAGACAAAGGATCAATCAAGAAATGACATGATCTTCAACTTGTCTAAACCTATCAAACATTCACAATGGATCAAGAGGACTCCCACAACAAGAATCAAGCACAAGGTTACAGCATTCTAAGTGGATCAAGCCTCAGGATCGCCAGTGTCACCAAATTAGGGTTTGGTCGACTAGGGCCCCCAGAGGGAAATTTTCCTCTGGGCATGAGCCAATGCTTCAAAGCACAACCTTAGATGCTCCAAGGGACATATGAACCCAATCATCAAGTCAATTTTGCCTCTGGGGATGCATTCATAAAAAATCAGGAATTAGGGTTTCTTGACCTAATTCACCCCTAAGTTGACTTTTGGGACAAAACATGAGCCAAGACCTCAAGATATGATTTGAGGGTCCCTAACACACTACATTGATCCATTTTCAATAATGGATTGATCCAAGAAGCTTGAGTAACAAGTTTCTAACTCATCAGAACCACAATTAGGGTTTCGCGAGAAAAGTCAACTGTGCCTTTGACTTTTGACCAGGACATGCTCCCAAACCTTGGGACATGATTCAATACACCCTATAACACATATTAAATCAATCCATAAAGTTTGATTTAGGTCAAGGACTTGATTTCATAGAGGATCGCACAATTTGGAGTTCATCTGACAAAAATTCAACTGTGCACAAAAGTCAACTTTGACTTTTTGAGATTTTTCACAATTATGGTTCTTTGACCCTAAAATGATGTTAATGTGTGATTGGGATCATCATTCATCAAGAAAAATCAAGAAAAGTGGGATAACTTGTAAAAGGGGTAACCATAAAAACTTAGACATTTTCTAAGTTATGGAACAAAGTGGCTAGGGTACCAACTTTGGAGGATCATATCTCCTAAACCACAAGGCCATTTTCCCCCATTCAAAGCTGGATTTGTAGCTCTCATAGCCCTCTACAAAATGGCTGAAAACATGAAATGTCACTTTTTCCAACACAGTGAAATTTTCACTAAGTCAGAATCTGTTTCACTTTTTCCAAAATGTAAGGGAATTTTTCACTTGGACCCAAAAAGTATCAAAACAAACTATGATCACACATATGTTGTATTATATGAGGGCTTTCTAAAATGACCAAGAACTTCACCAAACTTAATCTGAGCAAGAAGTTATGAAAGTGGCAATATACCTTGCTGCAACTGTCATAACAAGGCAGATTTGGGAGTTTTGCTCGATTTGCTCAAATTTTGCAAAGGGCAAGCAAGTTTATCCATTTGAACACCTCATTGAGGGACCAAGGAGGGACAAACACTGATCCATAAGCCTCCCAAGTCCTTAGAGCTAAAAATAGCATGCCAAACCTAGAAATCCCTAAATAGGGGACAAGACTCCAATTTTGTTTTGGAGCATTCAATGGATGCACCAAGGTGGCATAGACTAAGCCATTTCCAACTGAATTCAGTCAAGACATATCCAAGACCAAGGGAACCAGCAGTCTGTGCTCTAACCTCTAGTCAATGTCTAGAGGAGACTTGGATTCCTATTGATCAACATTGGCCAAACCTCTGCAGCAGTTGCCATTCAACATTGGCCAAACCTCTGCAGCAGTTGCTCTACTATAAATTGAGCTCATTTGTGAACAGTTTGAGTACACCAAAGCCATCAAACAGATGCTTTCCTCAAAATCTCCTTCTCACTTCCAAATTTGCCTTCCAAAGCAAGTCACTATAGGGTTTTGAGTTTGAGAGCAATTCCAACCAAACCAATCACACACACACACACACACCTCATAAACATCATATAGAAGTGATCCTAACACTTAAACAACATCTGGAACACTGATTTCTCAGAATCACCAGCCAGCTGCTCAAGGTTTTGACCAAGTTGCAGTTGGGATACCATCTTCAGTTCCAGCTTGTTTCAAACCATTCCAAGCACTCAGGCACATCACTTGGCACCTAAGGAAGCTATCCACATCATTGAAACCTAGCTGTAACATCTCTAACACAAAACACGATCACCAGCTGCAAGAGGTAAGCATGATCTCTTCTAACTCTATGATCCATGCATTTTTTGCTGCACAATAATTTGGCCATATGTTCATAATCATGCATAGAGTGTTTTCCCTCAATCAATTGCTTTGTTTTAATCGTGTATGAAATTTCTTAGCCATCATGCAAATTTTAGGGTTCTTGAGGTTTCTCTTTGATTTCTTATTCCATGCTTAAAATAAATGAAATTAAAGACCATAGACATGATCGTGAGGTGAAAACGAGTAGATTGATATATGGATTGTGTGATTTCATCAAGTATTCAGTGAGATTGATGAGAAAACGCAAATCTGGGCAAAACAGAGCACGCGGGCAAGGCCAAGATGTTCTTGGCGCCCTTTTTCAAATATTTGAATATTTTAATTTTTGTGATTTTATTTAATTGATTCAAAAATTAATTTATCTCTGAGTTTTAATGATTTTGAGTTGATTCTTTTTTTAATAATTCACAAAAATGTTAAAATATTTTATTTTACCAAAAAATCCCAAAAATATTATTTATTTATATATTTGATATTTTTACAAAGAATTAATGTTTTATTTGTTTTTTAACATTTAAAGTATTTTGTCCTCCTTGATTTTCCAAATTTAATTGGTTTCCAATCATTTTGTGGATATAAACAAGATTTTTCAAACATTAATCCAAGATCACAACTTGTTTTTCACACATGCTTGACAATTTTGATCATTTTAATTAAATTTTTATTTAATTAAAATACCTTTTGAAATTAATTTAGGGTTTTGATCTTAATCACCCTAAACAAATCATTTTCAAACACTTTGGGTCTCTAATATAGTGTAAGTCCCATCCCTTTTTGTACATAAACCATTTTGGGCCTCAGTGTATTGTATAAGTCCCGACACCATAAAAAAGTTTGGCGCGATCGTCGTCTTTTTTAAAAACCCATGGGCCTCTCCTTGAGTTGTAAGCCCCATCTCTTGTACAAAAATAACCTCTTTGGGCCTCTAATAGAGTGTAAGACCCAACCCCCTTTTAATCAAAACTTTTTGGGCCTCAGACATTGTATAAGTCCCTCCGCGTTAAAAGAAAAATCTTGGCGCAATCGCCAGTTCAAAAATCAAATCATCTGGGCCTACCCTCGTGTTATAAGACCCATTCCTTTTCTTTAAATACCTTTGGGCCTCTTGAGAGAGTGTAAGACCCATCCCTTTGTACAGAAAACCTTTTTGGGCCTCAGTCACTTGTATAAGTCCCTGTACAAATTCAAAACAACAGCGCAATCACTGATAAAACCTTGGGCCTCTCCTTGAGTTGTAAGCCCCAACAATCCTTTCAAAGCACTTTCTCCTTTGATTGTGAATATAATATTGTTATCAAAGCTTTCTTTGTTGAACAACTAATAAAACAGCATGGAAGCTCTACAACGGGTAAGTGTTTATCCGCTTTCATTTATTGCTTTCATATGTATATAACTGTATTGTGGGGCTACTTCACTGTAAGTCTTCTTTCACATCCTTTTATATACTTGTCAAATATCAACTGTGTAATACTAGTATAGTTATTTAGAGTTTTCCCCGGCAACTACGTCTAGCACTAGGTAAAGCCCTGTTGGTCACTCTTAAATACAAACAAAACTAGATCCCCATAGGATTACCAGACACAGTCTTCCCTCCTCTTGTGGTTAAACAATATGGAAACGTGAAAGGCAGCATTCTCGGCGAACCCTTTCTCAGACTGTCACCCTTAGAAATTCTCAAAGAAACTCTAACTCCCAAGAGATGATCTTTTCCCCGTGAATGACATCTCTTGAGTTTCTTCCAAATCCTTGAACTTTCCTGGCTTGATCTATTCTCGGTGAATAGCATGTCTTAAACTTCTCTTGGTTTAGGGACCCACAGGCTTCCTAAAAGCATCCCCGCCTCCTCTTGGGGGTTGTACAAGGACCCTTCGGCTTCTTAGAAGTTCTCATGCCTTCTCTTGGGCTTAATACAAGGACCCTGACGACCTCTTAAAGGTATAAGACATAACTTAGTCATCATTTGCTAGAGCATTCTTTCCCGCGTCAAAACTCTGGCCGTTGTAGGGTTGATACTCATCCCTTAATGCCCGTGCCTCCTCTTGGGCATTGTACAATAGATAAAACTCTAGACTTGGACAATCTAAGACCCTTGAGTCTCAAAGACATTCTCAAGTTCCTTTCAAACGTAGGAAGAAATACCGATCACCCTGAAACCCGGTCTCTCTCATGAGAGTTCCCCATACTTGGACCCGCTTCAGGATCTCCAGACTCCACAGCGGTAAGGTAGCCTCCTCTTGGGCTTTGTACAATGATTCTCCCCAGTGGAGCTAACCTCTTCAGACTCTCTTGTTGAGTATAAAAGACTCTCTTGTTGAGTCAATCCCCTTTTAGCCTTTATCTCAGGCTTCATACGAGACACTAAAAGACTTTCTTGTTGAGTATAAAAGACTCTCTTGTTGAGTCAAAATTTTAGCCTCCGTCTTAGGCTTCGTATAAGACAGATAAAAACACTCTCTTATTGAGTATAAAAGACTCTCTTGTTGAGTCAAACTTTTAGCCTCCGTCTTGGGCTTTGTACAAGACATATAAATCACTCTCTTGATTGAGTATAAAAGACTCTCTTGTTGAGTCAACCTCCTTTTAGCCTCAATCTCGGGCTTCGTACGAGACAGTAAATCACTCTCTTGTTGAGTATAAAAGACTCTCTTGTTGAGTCAAACAAACTTCAGACTCTCTTGTTGAGACAATCACCTGTTCAAGACTCTCTTGTTGAGTCAACCCTTTTTAGCTTCCGTCTTGGGCTTTATACAGGACAAATAAAAGTACTCTCTTGTTGAGTCAAACCTCTTTAGCCTCCATCTTGGGCTTCGTACAAGACACATAAAAGCACTCTCTTGTTGAGTCAGTCACTTGTTAGTACTCTCTTGTTGAGTCACCCTTTTTAGCCTCTATCTCGGGCTTCGTACGAGACAACAAATAAAGGCACCCTCTTGTTGGGTCAATCGCCTCCTCTTAGGCTTTGTATAAGGAAACCTCAGTTAAGTCAATTAACCTTTTAGCATCAAACCCGTGCCTTGCTCACAACATACAAACATCAACAACTCCTCCTTAGAGAAGACAAGTTCTCTCTCATCCAAACCCTTTTAGCTTCACATCTTGGGCTTTGAACAAGATATAAATCACCTTTAGCTTTATGTCTTGGGCTTTGAACAAGACACCAAAACAACCTTTTTCCTCCCATAGAATAGGAGGAACTACGATCGCTCTGATTTCCCTGTTTTGTTAAACGGAAATACGTAGGCATAAGATTGCAAAAATCTTAGCGAGCATACTAATCAAAAACCCAAAATCCCGTATCTCCATCAAATCAACCCAAAAGCATCAAATCTAAACACATTACCAAAAAACCTCACAAATACTCCAGACACTGTTCTTAACAAAATAATCGAAGAGGGGCCCACATCTTAATAGCATCTGTAAACTAACAGTCAGCTGTTTAAACTCAGTTTGCGAGCAGGGTTAACTGGAGACATCTATTTCCCTTCCTTAATCAGCTTAACATGATAAAAAATGAATCGAATTGTAGTACCCGAGCGATAGTGCTTCAAGACCACAAAAATTGTGCTACAGAAAAAATGGCGCCCACCGTGGGGCCCTCTTCTCTTTCTTACAATCTTCGGTAGAAACCTTAAGTTCTCGAAATGTCACAGAAATGGCGACTTTGCTGGGGAGTCATTGTTTGTATAGGATCATAAGACTAGAGGTCTAGGATGATTAAGACAAATATATACTGCTTTTCCTAATTGATATCTGTGTTTATTTTTATGCTAATGGGAATGCGTGTGATGCCGCATGTGGAAAGATTGAGTATACACCTAAGATAGGTGATGGCAATATGGGTAATCTTGCAGGGAGTGAATCCCAGTTAAGAGTCCCCGGTCAACCATCAAACTCAGTGGAGACTCCCTTTGCAGATACATTGCCTATACGACTTCGGTTGTTGAAAGTAGTGTGGTCGACTGGGTTATCTGAGAAGCTGAGGTTTTTAGTAGATTGAAACCATTTTGTAGTGCAAAAGCTATCAGAAATAGTTGTCACGCGATACTACCTTTATTTGATATCACTCTAAGATACATCAGCTCGCTGGCGATCCGCTTGCTGTTGTTATCCCAAGAGGGGTCAATGATTTTGCGGACAGGTACAAAAAATCACCAATATAAACCTTTGGGGGGGGGGGGGGGTAGAGCCTTGACTTCATGACACCAACCCTTTGATCCCATGTTTTTTCTATGTTTTTGTGTGGTGCATTCATGCATTCATCTAAAAACCATTAAAACAAAGAAAAATATTCTCTTCTAGTCTCTCTTTTTCAAAATAAACTAAGGCAATGATTGCAAATGTCAAATAAAGAGATTGTGCTAATGGATTTCGGTAGAAGGAAAACTCACAAGTACACCTTCAAGGTTCCAAAACTAGAGGATTTAAGAGGTCTAGCGAGAATGATCACCAACCACGAGGCTTTCAGAGCTAAGTATGGAGGATTGCTATCACTGTTAAGGGTTCATGTAATCGAAGGAATCCTGTCCACACTAATCCAATTCTACGATCCGGTCTATCACTGTTTCACATTCCCAGATTATCAACTAGCACCAACACTGGAGGAGTACTCTCACCTGACTGATTTGCATATTACTGACCAAGCCCCTTTTTCTGGACTGGAAGAAATTCCAAAGGATCAAACCATTGCGGGAGCAATCTATTTGGACGAGTCAGAAGTCAGGACTCACATGACCACTAAGGGTGGAATCCAGGGTTTGCCAGCCCAGTTCTTGACAAAGAAAGCTCTATACTTTGCTAGTATAGGGAACGTGGTCGCTTTCGAGAGCATCTTTGTTTTGCTCACCTACGGGTTATTTTTGTTTCCCAACATCGATAACTTTGTAGATATCAATGCCATTAAGGTTTTCTGATTGGAAACCCTATACCGACCTTGCTCGCAGATGCGTATCATTCTGTACACTTGAGGAATTTGTACAGCGGAGGAATGATCACATGCTGTGTACCCCAGCTGTACAAATGGTTCACTTCCCATTTTCCCAAGTCTACTGCATTTTGGGATCAAAAGAATATTTTACGCTGGTCGCAGAGAATCATGTCTCTTACCAACTCTGACATAGACTGGTACAATCTAATCTATGATGGGATTAGGATCATTGACCGTTGACCGTTGTGTAAATTTCCCAAATGTACCCCTCATAGGAACTAAGGGAGGAATCAACTATCATATAGTGTTAGTTCGGCGTCAATTTGGATACCCGATGAGGCATGTCCCGCGTAATGCTCATCTGGAAGGTATTTTCTTCAAGGAAGGAGAAAATGACCGGGCACTAAAGACAGAAATAGTGCATGCCTGGAAACACATTCACAGGAAATGATGAGAGTCTCTAGGAAAACCAGACTGTGTCTCGGTGGAGCCTTATCTCCACTGGGTACAAACTAGAGCTCTCAAGCTGAGGATGCCTTACCCTCGTCAGGAAGTTCTTCCATTAAGGGACTCTGTCCTTTATTTTATGTCTGAGACGGAAAAACTTCAGGTTACTCTCAACAAAGTTCAGCGGGAGAGGAGGTCTTGGAGGAACAAATACCCTATTCTCAATGTAGAGTGCAAGAAAATACAGCAACTGTTAAAAGAAAAGGATGGTCTGATTGAGATTTTAGAGCAACATGCTGTAGAAAATCAGGATGACCAAAGGAATTTGCTCGCTCCTTTCACTTGGCAAAGGAATGACAACCCGACAACGACCCAAGAGCCCCGGTCAAAGAAAAGGAAAGTACCAGAACCAGCACCTGAGCTCTCCTCGGAGAGGACTCAGGATCCATTAGCTTAGATTTCCTTTTTACAGCACTTTGTAAATTACTGTATTTCCGTTTCCGCAATCTTTGAATTCAATAAAACGGGGTTTTCCCCACTGTGTGATATTTGCAATCCAATTGTTGAAGTTTATTTTGATTAAACAAAAAATTAATTAATAAAAAAAATAATCATTGCATTCATCATTCTCACGTAACACATTCTTCTTACCTACGAATCTCACATTTTCGTCTCTATTCTACAGTCAAACTTTCTCATTCGTACAATACTCGGACCAATCGTCAGAAAAAGATGGATGATCTCGAGAAAGAAAACAGAGAGTTGAGAGAAGAGATCGACACTCTGAAAGAGGATCCGAGGAAGCTTCATAACGACATACAAGCTCTAGCAGAAGCTCAAATACAACAACAAAGGACTGTGATCTCAAAGATCACATCAACGCCCATAGTGGAGAAGTATGATCTTAGGTACAGAATGTCGAAAGATCGTCCCTGGGGCATGCCACTTAACTATATCCCGGAAGGATATGTTCCGCCGATCACTGAGGATCAAGGAACCGCACAAGGAGCTGCTGGGTCTGAAGGTTATAAACTTCGGGAAAGTGAAGATGCCAGGGGCATGACAGCAAATCCTGAAGGTTACAAACTTCAGGAGGCACCGAGAGTCTCGGCCATAATGACTATACCACCACCCGTGGTACACATTGTCCCGGAAGGACAGATTCCACAGATACCTTCTGGTGGAAATGAAAGTATGTTTGACAGAATGAATGAGTTCCAGGAACAATTCCTGGAGATGCAGAAAGAACTGCAAGCCCTTCGCGGTCAGGATTTATTTGGAAAGGACGCCGCGGACCTTTGTTTAGTCCCCAATGTGAAAGTTCCACACAAGTTCCAGGTACCCCACTTTGAAAAGTACAAGGGTAACTCTTGCCCTCAAAGCCACTTGGTGATGTACGCTCGACGAATGTCAGCTCGGACAAAGAACTAGGAGCTACTAATTCACTACTTTCAGGATAGTTTAACCGGTGCTGCATTAAATGGTACATGGGTTTAAACTACGCTAAGATCGGCATATTCAGAGATCTTGGCGCTGCTTTCGTTCAACAATATAAATACAATTTGGACATGGCACCGGACAGAGATCAACTCAGATCAATGTCACAAAAGGACAAGGAAACCTTTAAGGAGTACGCTCAGAGATGGCGTGAAATTTCCGCTCAGATTTGTCCACCTCTGGAGGAAAAAGAGATGACAAAGATCTTCTTAAAAACCTTAAGCTCATTTTGCTACAATAGAATGGTTTCCAGTGCGCCCAGCGACTTCACCGAAATGGTCGGTATGGGGGTACGTCTCGAGGAAGCGGTCCGAGAAGGACGGTTAATTAAAGACGTTGGATCATCAAGTAGTACAAAACGATACGGTAGTGCTCTCCCTAAGAAAAAAGAGCAGTATATTGGGAATATCTCTCTGGAAAGCAAAGGCGACGATACCAACCGGTAGCAGCTGTAACTCCTGCTATCAATCCCGCGTCTGTTCCTACGTATCAACCTCAGGTTGCTCAGAGCCAACCGAATCAACAGTAATATCAGCAAAGGACACAACAGCCTCTTCAGCAGGCTCGTCTCTCATACAACAACAACCGTACAACGCGACCACCTGGGTTTGATCCTATACCAGAGTTGTACGCAGAACTGTTTTCGTTATTACTGGTCAAGGGACACATCCAAACCAAGTCTCCTCTTACAGTACCGAAGAATCCGATTTTTTGCTTCAAAGCAGATCAGACTTACCCTTACCATCAAGGAGGACCAGGGCATAACATAGAAAATTGTCCCAGTTTCAAATCTGATGTGCAAAATCTTGTTAGGTGCGAAGTCTTATCTTTCAAAGATACGAATCCGAATGTTCTCACAAGCCCACTGCCTCAACACGAGAAAGCTGCGGTAAATTTGATAGAGGGAGAGTCTAACAACATCTATCAAATTCATGATGTACTCTTATTAAGGGCCAATTTGGTCAAGATTCATTGTAGACAGAGCGGATACGACCATGTGCCACCTCATAATTATCACCAGTGTGATATCTGCTCTAAAGGCAATCAGGGATGCTCTGTGGTGCAATCAGCTCTACAAGAACAATTGGATCTCGGGTGGATCCAAGAGCATCGAGTTCGTGGGGTCAACATGACCTACACAAATTCCAATATCATTCAGAACCACGACATCCGTGCAATGAGTGTTAACTTGGTGGCGATGCACTAAAGGCAAAGCCAGTATCATAATCTGTCACGACATGATTACAATTCCTGTCTGACTTGCTCGGTAAACAAACAGGGATGCTCTTTCGTACAAGAGGCCCTCCAGCACATGATAGAAATCCTTATCAAGTTAACATGATTCAAATCTTTGATATTCGTTTGATGAATACCAGCTTGGTGGAATTACATGCCAAGCAAGTCCAACTTAGTTTTCTCACTTCTCACGATT
Organism: Lathyrus tuberosus; assembly: GCA_022829125.1. Classification (NCBI taxonomy): domain Eukaryota; kingdom Viridiplantae; phylum Streptophyta; class Magnoliopsida; order Fabales; family Fabaceae; genus Lathyrus; species Lathyrus tuberosus. The sequence goes on along the minus strand of JALAZF010000503.1, from coordinate 4,056,919 downwards.
ATCTGAGCTGTAAAGTATGCAGTGAGATTAACCAAGGGTGCACTCTCATTAAAAGAACTTTACAACACTTGTTAAACCATTGGTGGCTTCTGATCTATATAGACGAAGACACGCAACAAATCAGTGTGACTAACGGGAACCCTACCAGACGTCAAAGTCAGGATGTCCGATCTATGGAAACTGACATGGTAAGGTTGCACTGCATTCAAAGCGGACATGGCCAAGTGCCACCACACAACTATGAACGTTGTAGAGTCTGCTCGGAGAATAACCAGGGAAGCTACCTTGTGCAGGAAGCTCTTCAAGGTCAGTTGGATCATAAAGAGATTCACCCATGTCCGAGTTCCGAGCCAATCAACTAGATGCCGGACTACTTCGCTGGTCAAATCAAGGACGTTGTCATAATCTCTGATCATCAACAGAATAAGGATGTTTGTACCATCATCCCTCTACTGGACGAATCAAATGTTCCTAGCCAGGAACTGATTCAAGTTATCTACGACAGTCAGAAAAGTCAGAAGGCTCCTGTAGTTGTCTATTTACCGGGACCATTACCGTATGAAACAGCTAAGGTAATCCCTTACAAATACGGTACAACAATAATTGAGAATGGAAAGGAAATTCCATTACCCTCCGCCGTGAATATTGCAGACATCAGTCGAGTAACACGGAGCGGTCGAATCTTCAACCGAGGAGTTGGAGAACCTAACAAAGAAAAGGAACCTCAAACGGAAGTTCCCAATCCACGAGTCGGATAACAAGCTATTAATTAAATTGCATCGCAAAACTTTGAAATTCACCACCGACTTTGATTTATCCAAAGGAAAGGTTCAAGATCGAGAAAAACCTAAAGGGGGAGATCTAAGGTTCGGGGGTAGGTTACGCCTAGGGAAGGTATTAACATCCTAAATGTCCGTAGTACTCTATAGGAACATCTTGTTTTAGCTTGTTATGTCTCACTCGCTTGCTAAGGGTGCTATGCTAAAGGTTGAAACCCTAGGGGTTAGTATCTAAGTATACTCGACAAGGTATCGCACCTTGCGCCTACGTATCCTGACGGGAGTGGAATCAGAGTATCCGTAGTTCACCGATATAAGGGTGAAGAAGGAACCATTGACTATGGCCAAAGTTCCAAGGGGAAATGAGTATGAGCTCACTTTAGAGTTCACGATAACTCTCTAAATCTAAGTTATAGGGAAAGTGAGTTCTCATGATGGTGAGAATCACATAGAGTTCAAAACTCTAACCTATTACTAAGTTATGATTTCATGGCTCTCATGAGGCCAAGAAATGGGGTAAACTTAAAAGGATAAGGTAGGGTGGTTTGCTTAGTGACTCATGAGTCAATTTAGGATGATCTCCCTTTGGAATGGGGGAAGATAACAGTTTTAAATTACTATGAAATAAAGAGTTACATGAATTTAATTTGATGATGTAAAAAGACATGAATAAGATATTAAGATGAAACAAAGTTTATAAAAATCATGCAAGGTTGGAATTACACATATTAGACTATGCTCAAACAAAATAAACAAAGATAACATTATGGGATGAATAAAAGAGTGCAATAAAACCTTAAAAGAATTTCCAACTTCCTCATGAATAAAAGAAAATAATATTAAACATTTTCAACCATTTCTTTTTATATTCAACAAGTAGATCCAATTAGAAACTAATAACAAAAAGAATGGAAGAAAAAGGATAAAAAACAAGCAAGTTATGAAGGTTTGAAATTAAAGTATAAACTTGAAAATAAATAAGACAAACAAATAGTAAAAAAGAAGGAAAGAGCACTCCTAAGGATTGAACCCATGACCCTGTGTGTGCAAGCTTAAAACCAAAGCCATCTGAACCAATGCGCGCATCTTGAACAAACAATGATAGCACATGTATATATGTAAAGGAAACGAAATTCAGAAAATAAAACAAAAGGACTGGGGCAAGGGGGATTCGAACCCCAGTCCTAAGGGTTAAAGGCGCATGTGCATGTGTGTGCTTGCCACTGGGGTGACTATTACATCCGGTAACAATCCTAACTTAATTAATACAAAACCCTTGCGTGCGCATATAATTCAAATTAACAAAGCAAACCAAACCAATACAACAATCTGCTCACAATAAGTGCCAAGCCAATCAACCATTGCCACTCAGAATGAAACAGAAACACATAATTTAAACCTCAACATCAGGAATTACCACACATATTAAATACCAAGTGAATGCTTTCATCATACAAATTAAACATCCTCAAAGTAAAAGAACATTTGAATACATGGTGTGACAAATTCAAACATAGGCATGGCAGCAATATTTAGCAAACATTCAACACATTCGAAAGGAAATCATGTAATGATATAACTTGAATGTAACTAATAAACAAACATGTAGCCTATGGATCCAAATAAGCATGTCATTAGGTTGAGTTTCATGTATATCCAAGGTTCAAATTCTGAACATGTTAAATGAAAGAAAGCAAAGAAAATTGTTAGAACCAGATTACATGATTAATATGGTTAAATGACCAAAGCAAAAGAACAAGGTTGCAACATCACTTAATCAAAGTATCAAAAGAAAGTAGCATGATGATCTTATTGGCACATACATGATGCAGTCAGTTAATAACATGATTTAAAATTCAGAAGCAACTCAAACATGTTAACCTAGTTGAAAATAGGAATAGAACAGACCAAGCAATGACATATTCCAAGACTACTCCAACTATTAGTGACAGTTTCTAGGATATGTTAAATGAGTGTTAAGTAGAATGATGGCAACAACATAAAACATCAACAATACAAGCAGTCAGCAACAGATGAGTAACATGTCATTAGAGCAGTTAATATACATTCCACAAGGCAATGAGTCCATAGGATTAAATGTACAACAATCAATGCTAGCACACCAGTCAAATAACAAGATTCAAAAGTCATGATCCATTGTGGTTATTAAACAATGCAGTAGACATAACTTCCACAAAGATAGCATACAAAGACATGATGATGGTTCATACAACTCAACTGCTCATCAAGGCAAGATTATAGGCATAACAATCAAACATAATGGCAAGGAAAGTTTGCATTCAGTCATAAATGGTAGAAGGCATATGTTCAGGACTTTTTGACACACAATGCTGTTATAGATCATAGATTCAAATAGAAATTGTACACATCTAGACATCCAAATCAAATAGTGGTTGAGCAAGGAGTATCACATATAAGCATACACAAAAGGTTACATACTTATCATGTTGGCACAAGTATAATTAGTCATGCTTCTAATGATGAATACACAACAAGAATAACATCCATATAATCAGAAACTGAGCACATACATTCTAGGCAACAAGGCATAAGACATGATGGCATAGCAACAAGTTCACTCAAGTAATACCATCCAAAACAGCCAGTGGCATATGACATGGCAAAATCCAATTTGGGCAACACTCATGAAGAGACATATATAACACATATGTAGACCAGGTTCAAGGCAGGTTGGTACATATTATAAGCACAAAGTGTATCAAACATTCATAACTTAGAAGCATGTCAAAAGACAATTCAAGGCTAACATGCATATTTTGGACACAAAGCCTAACATGGAGAACAAAAGCATGATGACACAAAACAAAACCTTCTGAAATTAACAGCTTCACCAAAATAGTTTTAGCATGCTCAAAGGGAAATATCATGATATGACAGGTCATGGAGTATTGAGAGGCACATGATTAAATAGGAACAACTCAATGTAAATTGACAGAAACAAAATTCTCATCCTAAGTTTAACATTCATGAATATGAACTTTACACATACATTAAACCAATGTCATACCAATGAGCTGCAACACAAGAAGCCAAAGACATAAAGTAACTACTGGCATATCTTAGTGTAGCGAGCGGTTTTGGACGCGGTTCTTAAGCGCTGCCGCTCTCTGGGTTTGTTTACTACAGGTCAATTCATTTTTTATCCTATTAAAGCTGATGAAGGAAGGGAAATAGATGTCTCCAACTAACCCTGCTTGCATACTGAGTTTAAACAGTGGTCTATTAGGTTACAGATGCGATCAATGTGGTGGGGCCTTTCTTGTTCTATTTTGACAGAATGACAGGTTTCTGGCGGGGAACAAGGATTATGATGTTAGTACTGATGCTTTTTGATAGATATATGAGAGTATGGGATTTAGGGTTTTTGTTTAGTGTGCTCGCTAAGATTTTTTCTTTCAATCTTATGCCTACGTATTCCCGTTTACCGAAACAGGGAAATCAGAGCGTTCGTAGTTCCTCCTATTCTATGGGAGGAAATGGTTGTTTTGGTGTCTTGTTCAAAGCCCAAGACGTGAAGCGAAAGGTAGTATGTATCTTGATCAAAGCCCAAGATGTGAAGCTAAAGAGTCTATTTGTATCTTGTTCGAAGTCCAAGATGTGAAGCTAAAGAGTCTGTTTGTATCTTGTTCAAAGCCCAAGATGTGAAGCTGAAGGTCCTGACTTTAGAGAGAATTTGTCATCTCTAAAGAGGTTTATTTGTCACAACTGTTTATAAGGGAGAATTACTTTAACCGGGATTTGTGAATCCGGCAATGCCATAATTTCCTTTATAGGGGATTTCCAACCTGAAGGAGAAGACTTTAACTCAGTGTAGAGCAATGTTATCTTTCCTTAGGAATTTCTCATGCTAAAAGAGGGGCAGTGGCATGGATATAGATGATCCAGAGGCTTTCCGCTTACAGCAATTAGATGAAGGGGAAGGAGTTGTTGATGTCTGTGTACTGTGAACGAGGCATAGCTTTGATGCTAAAAGGTTGATTGGTTCAACCAGTAGTGTTCTTATACAAAGCCTAAGAGGAGGCCAATATGTGTCTCGTACAAAGCCCGAGAGAGAGGCTAAAAGGTTTTGACTCGACGATGGAGTCTTTTGGTATCTCGTATAAAGCCCGAGATGGAGGCTAATAGTTTTTGACTCAACGAGGGAATCTTTTGGTATCTCGTATAAAGCCCGAGATGAAGGCTATTTGACTCAACAAGATAGTTTTTTTATCTCGTACAAAGCCCGAGATGGAGGCTAAAATTTGTTTGGCTCAATAAGAACCTCTTTGTATCTCGCATAAAGCCCGAGATGGAGGCGAAAGGCTGATTGACTCAACGAGGGAGTCTCTTATGTGTCTCGTACAAATCCCGAGAGAGAGGCTAAATGTTGTTTGACTCCGCTGGGGAGAATCATTGTACAAAGCCCAAGAGGCGGCTACGACGCTGTTTCAATTGAGTGACAGGTCCAGTATACTGATTTTGAAAGAGAAAATCAGTTCTTATATGAGCAACACTGTACTCAAGGATTTGATTCAAGGATCCGGGTTATTCCTGTTCTTTAAAGAAGTGGGAAATCCGAAGGGTATTGAGACTGTCTGAGTCTATGGGTTTTCCTTCCTATTTAACGAATGGGTCACTTGAGAATGTCTTTGAGACTCAAGGATATTAGACTGTCCAAGTCTAGAGTTTCATCTTTTGTACTATGCTTTGAGAAACAGTAGTAGACTCTTTGAAATGACTGTTCTATGCAGATGACTAAGTTCTGTTCCTATACCTCTAGGAGGTCGTCGGGACAATTTGTACGAAGCCCAAGAGGAGGCTGGAAACTTTTAAGAAGTCGAGAGGTCCTTGTACTAAGCCCAAGAGGAGGCTATCATTCCCGGAGGAAGAGATCATTATACGAAGCCTAAGAGGAGGCGGTGAATACTTCTAAGAAGCCGATGGGTCCTTGTACTAAGCCCAAGAGAAGGCGGGGGTGCTTTTAGGAAGCCTGTGGGTCCTTGTACGATGCCCAAAAGGAGGTCGATGCTTTTAAGAAGCCCGTGGGTCCCCAAACCCCGAGAAATTCAAGGCAAGCTATTCACAAAGAATAGATCAAGTCAGGAAAGTTCGAGAATTTGGAAGAAACTCAAAGATGCCATTCACGGAGAATACATTCATCTCTGGGAGTAGAGTTTCTTGACAATTCCTAATGAGAATAGCCGAAGAGAAGACTGTATCTGGTGATCCTATTGGGGATCTAGTTGTCTATTTCTACGAATAAACGAAACGGAGTCACCTAGTTCTAGACGTAGTTGCCGGGGAAACTCTAAATATCTATACTATTATTACACAGTTGATATGAGTTTATGAAAGAAGACTTACAGCGAAACAGCCCCACAATACAGTTATATGTATATGAAAGTGGTAAATGAAAGCATATAAACACTTACTCAGTTGTAGAGCTTCCATGCTGTTTGGTTAGTTGTTCAACAAAGAAAGATTGAAAACAACAGTATATTTCAAAATCAAATGAGAAAGTGCTTTGAAAAAGAAAGATTTGGGGCTTACAGCTCAAGGAGAGGCCCAGGGTTTTATCAGTGAGCGCACTGTTAAATTTGTACAGAGGGACTTATACAAGTGACTGAGGCCCAAAAAGGTTTTCTGTACAAAGGGATGGGTCTTACACTCTCTCAAGAGGCCCAAAAGGTTTAAAGAAAAAAAGTGGGGCTTATAACACGAGGGTAGGCACAATTGATTTCTCGTTTAAAAATGGCGATCGCGCCGAGGTTTTCTTTTAACGCATAGGGACTTATACAATAAGTGAGGCCCACAATTGTTTTGGTTAAAATGGGGTTGGGTCTTACACTCTATTTGAGGCCCAAAAGTTTTGAATGGGTCTTATAGCTCAAGGAGAGGCCCAGATGGTTTATTTTTAAACTGGTGACGATCGTGCCGAATTTAAAAATGTACAGAGGGACTTATACAATAAGTGAGACCCAAAAATGATTTGGCCAAAAAAAGATAGGGTCTTACACTCTATTAGAGGCCCAAGAGTTTTGAATGGGTCTTATAGCTCAAGGAGAGGCCCAAAGTTTTGTTTTTGAAAAGGCGACGATCGCGCCGTTTCTTTTGCCGGTATCGGGACTTATACAATATACTGAGGCCCCAAAATGATTTGGTCAAAAAAAGGTTGGGTCTTACACTCTATTAGAGGCCCAAGAGTTTGAAAATGATTTATGAGGGTTGAATTAAACCAAAAACCCTAATTTGTTTTCAAAATGTGTTTTAATTGAATAAAAATTCAATTAAAATGGTCAAAATTGTTTAACATATGGAAAACAAATTGTGATCTTGGATTAATGCTTCAAAAATTAAGTATTGACCTACAAAATAATTAGAAGGCATTAAAAGTTGCAAAATCAAGGTGGAAAAAAATATTTTAAATGTTAGAAACAATTAAACATTAATTCTTTGCAAAAATATCAATTATATAAATAAATAATATTTTTGGGATTTTTTGGGAAAATAAAATATTTTAACATTTTTGTGAATTATTAAAAAAAGAATCAACTCAAAATCATTAAAACTCGGAGAGAAATTAATTTTTGAATTAATTAAATAAAATCACAAAATTCAAATATTCAAATTTTGAAAAAATGGCGCCAAGAACACCCAAGAACACGCGCGTGTTCTGGGCTTGCCCAGATTTGCATTTTCTCTCCAATCTCACTGAATACTTGATTATATCATGCAATCCACATACCAATCAACTCGTTTCAACCTCACGATCATGTCTATGACAATTAATTTCATTTAAATTAAGCATAAAACAAGAAATCACGAAAAATCCTCAAGAACCCTAATTTCTGCATGAAGGCTAGGATTTTTGATATACGATTCAAACAATGCAATTAATTGAGGGGAAACATTCCATGCATGATTATGAACACATGGGCCAAATTATTGTGCAGTAAAAATTGCCTGGATCATAGAGTTAGAAGAGCTCATGCTTACCACTTGCAGCTGGTGATCGTGATTTGTGTTGGAGGTGTTACAGCTAGGTTCCAATGATCTGGATAGCTTCCCTTGGTGCCATGGAGTGTGTATGAATGCTTGGAATGGATTGAAATAGTTTGGAGCTGAAGATGGTACCCCAACTGCAAATCTGTCAAGAACTTGAGCAATTGGCTGGTGATTTTGTGAAATCTATGTTCCAGATGTTATGTGAGTGTTTGGATCACTTCTATATGATGTATATGAGGGGTGTGTGTGTGATTGGTTTGATTGGAAAAGGTCTCAAACTCAAAACCCAATAGTGACTTGCCTTAAAAGGCAAAATTGGAGTGAAAGAAGAGATTTTGAGGAAAGCATCTGTTTGATGGCTTTGGTGTACTCAAACTGATCACAATTGAGCTTTATTTATAGTAGAGCAAGTTTGTTTTGCAAGGAATAGTGAATGGCAACTACTGAGTAGGTTTGGCCAATGTTGGCAAATGAAAATCCAAGTCTCCTCTAGCCATTGACTAGAGGTTAGGGCACAGGCTACTGGTTCCCTTGGTCTTGGATAAGTCTTGACTGAATTCAATTGAGAATGGCTCAGTCCATGCCACCTTGATGCTTCCATTGAATGCTCCAATCCAAAATTGGAGTCTTGTCCCTATTTTGGCAATTCTAGATTCAACATGCTATTTCTTGTTCCAAATACTTTGGAGGCTTGGCTCAGTGATTGTCCCCTTTAGATTCAATCCTCAGATGTGTCCAAGTGGATATGAACATTTGGATTTGGCTGATTTTGGCAAATCGACCAAAAGTGTAAAAATCTGCCTTGCCTTGGCAGATTTCAGCAAGGCAACTTGCCAATGTCATATCTCATGACTCAAATTGAATTTGGTAATGTTCTTGGCCATTTTGGAAAGCCCTTACATGATACAACAACTATTTGAACATGTTTGGTTTTGATATCTTTTGAATCCAAATGAAAAATCCCCCTACATTTGGCAAAAAGTAAGGTAAAATCTGACTTAGTGAAATTTTCACTAAGTGTTGGAACAAAGTGACTTTTCTTGATTTTGATCACTCCATAACACAAAATCCATGAGGAATTTGGACATAGGTCAGTATGAAGCTTTTGTAGAGGGAAATGAGATCTACAAATCAAGCTTTGAATGGGGAACAATGACCATGTGGTTTAGGAGTTATGGTGCTCCAAAGTTGGCACATTAGTGTCACTTTTTCCATAACTTAGAAATTTTTCTAAGTTTTTATGGTTAAAAATCCATTTTGGTGAAAAATCTCAAAAAGTCAAAGTTGACTTTTGTGCATAGTTGACGTTTTATCATATGAATTCCAAACTGTGCAATTCTTCATGAAATCATGTCCTTGATCTAAATCAAACTTGATGGACATGTTCCATGGGTGTCATAGGGTATATTGATTCATGTCCTAGGGCTTGGGAGCATGTCCAGGTCAAAAGTCAAAGTTACAGTTGACTTTTCCCGCGAAACCCTAATTGTGGTGCAGATGAAATTGAGACTAGTTGCTCAAGCTTCTTGGATTAATCCATTATTCTAAATGGATCAATATAGTTCATTAGAGACCCTCAAACCCTCTCTTGAGGTCTTGGCTCATGTTTTTCCCTAAAAGTCAACTTAGGGGTGAATTAGGTCAAGAAACCCTAATTCCTGATTTTTGATGAATGCATCCCCTGAGGTCAAATTGACTTGATGCTTGGGTCCATGAGGTTCCATGGAGTATATTAGGTTATGTTTTGGATCATTGGATTGTGCCCAGATGAAAAATTTCCATCTGGAGGCCCTGGTCGACCAAAACCCTAATTTGGTGATACTGTCGATCTTGAGACTTGATCCACCTAGAAGGGAGCAGCCTTGTGCTTGATCCTTGAAGTGGGAGTCCTTTTGATCCATTGTGGATGTTTGAGAGGTTAGACAAGTTGAAGATCATAAACCCTAATTTTGATTGTTGTGGATGCTCACCCATCTTTGGGGAGACTGATGAAGTATGATGGTTCCTCCATATTGTGATGATGATTTTCACAATGATGGGAAATCTTAGTGGTCAAAATTTGGGGTATGACAGATGCCCCTATTTAATCTTCTTAGACACGAAGGTGTGAATGACGAAGGTATTCGGGCATTCGGGGTGCAAGAGGATTAAATATCGGAATACCCAAAATTTTGATGGTGGTTATGAATGGTAGCTTACGCATTCATCTTCTTTAGCTAAGCGATGATGCTTAGAAAAGGTAAACTTCCCCTCGATCCTGGTCTTCAGCCAAGGAGCTGGTCTCAGCTTTCTTTTGAGATTTAAACTTCCCCTCGATCCTGGTTTCCTACCCAGGAATTGGTCTTAGTTTCTTTTGTAAACTTCCCCTCGATCCTGGTTTTCTACCAAGGAACTGGTCTCAGTTTCTGATGTAAACTTCCCCTCGATCCTGGTCTTCAGCCAAGGAGCTGGTCTCAGTTTCTATTGTAAACTTCCCCTCGATCCTGGTCTCCTACCAAGGAACTGGTCTTAGTTTCTTTTGTCAATAAACTTTATTGACAAGGGACGCTATTCCTAGCGGCTTTCCTCAAACTTCTCGCCGAATTTTCCTGGAGAGATGCCATTTGATGGAAAATTTTTTGATGTCAGACTCGCTGGGGAACCCAGTCGTCTGAGTTGTAGAATTGCACAAACTTCTCTGTTGGAGACGCCATTTGCCGACTCTATCTGGGGAAAGTGAGTCTCTTGAGAGGTTACTTCTGCTTGGGATCTTACATCCTACTTTTCTCGGGATCTTCCCAGAGAAATGCCATATGATGGGGTCCAATTTTGAGGTGCCGAGGACCTTTTCATCAGCGGTGTTTCAGAGATAAACTGCCTTATTGCTAAATCTCTGCTTAAGAGGCTTTCTCTGGGGATTTTCCTTAATTCGGGAAAGCAAGGATATCATCTTCAATGGCGAAGAGTGACATTTGGTAAAGGTTCTCTGGTCTTTCAGAGGTTCAAGTTATCAAAGTGGTCAAGGACCCAACTTCCATCCAGAAATAAACTGGTGGAGAGATCGTTCAAACACAACATTTCTTAATCAAGGAAAGAACTAACAACTCAACCGAGAAGACAGCTATCATTAGGGATAAGACCGACTGGAGTGATAGTGATGCAATATGAATGAGAATGCAAATAGAATGCATGATGTATGTATGTTTATGCTGACAAAACTGACGCGACATACCAACTAAAAAATGAACATGACTGGATACTCGGCCATCGCGGGGCGAAGAAGTACCGCTGGTTCAGAATAGCAATTCCACCTTGCTTAGGAAAGATAGTCCCTGTTGGGAGCTATGTTGGTCGGGCTTAGGAGATAAGAACTCGGCCGAGGCATGTCAGACGAAACAAGGTCTCTGACACAGTTGATCCCTTCATTCAGGCGTACTAGGTTAGAAGAAGTACTTTGATTCTGCACTTTGAGGTTCGATTACTTCTGGAGAAGCGACCGATGTTCTTCTGATGTTCAACAGTCAAAAGAAATTGCCGTCTTTAATCATGTTAAAATGTCGTTCTGTAAAGCTAAAACAAATAAGAATTACAAATAAAAGCACAAAGGCTCAAATTTTATTGATAAGATGGAGATCAGCCAAACGCGTGATTCCAAAGAGTATTTACAAAGTTAGAAAATGGTAATTTCCAGGGAAAAGGGCTACGTTGAAACATAACGACCGCTATCCTTCTACCAACTTTGAATTCAGGGCATCCTGAGCTTCTGTCGAAGATTACCTTGACTGGAGTTTTCTGACGGATGATGTAACTGCTGCTGCTGAGGGATTCGCCTCCGTTGAACATAGTTACTTGCCATTATCCCTAATTTTTGCCTGGATTATACTATGATGTTTCCAATCCATCGGAATGATTTTTTTTATGTCTCTAACTTTTGCCTGGACCGCCTTTTCGGGTTTTCAATCCACCGAGACATTTTTTTTTTTTTAGTTTAGGCGAAGTATTTCTTGACTACATCAACATTCGTGGGGTAGGAAAATTCCTCTCCGTCCATGGTTGCAAGTCTCAAGGCACCGACTGAGAAAGCTTTCGTGACCACGTAGGGGCCATCATAATTCGGAGTCCACTTGCCCCGGGAGTCAGTGAGAAATGATTGTATCTTCTTGAGCACAAGGTCTCCTTTCCTGAAGACACGAGGTCAGACCTTTTTGTCGAACGCCTTCTTCATTCTCTGTTGATACAATTGACCATGGCATAGTGCCGTGATTCGCTTTTCTTCGATCAGGTTTAATTCGTTGTGTCGACTTTGACACCATTCAGCTTCGGTGAGCTTAGCTTCCATCAATACTCGGATTGATGGAATCTCTACTTCTATGGGGAGCACTGCTTCCATGCCATATACTAGAGAGAAAGGGGTAGCCCCTGTTGAAGTGCGGATAGATGTTCGATAACCATGAAGAGAAAAGGGTAACATCTCGTGCCAGTCTTTATAGGTTACAACCATCTTTTGAACGATCTTCTTGATGTTCTTATTGGTCGCTTCTACCGCTCCGTTCATCTGGGGTCGGTAGGGAGATGAGTTATGGTGTTCGATCTTGAACTCTGCGCACAACTCTTTCATCATCTTGTTGTTCAAGTTGGATCCATTATCAGTAATGATCTCGCTTGGAACACCATAACGGCGGATGATATTGTTTTTGATAAATCGGACTACCACTTGTCGGGTTACATTGGTGAATGGCGCTGCTTCGACCCACTTGGTGAAGTAGTCAATGGCTACTAGGATGAACCGATGTCCGTTTGAAGCCTTAGGTTCAATTATGCCAATGATGTCGATTCCCCATATCGAGAATGGCCATGGGGAAGAGAAAACTTTGAGATGTGATGGCGGTACATGAATTTTGTCAGAGTATATCTGACACTTGTGACACCTCCTCATGTACTTGTAGCAGTCGGATTCCATTGTCAACCAATAGTACCCTGCTCTTAGGATTTTTCTCGCCATTGCGTGTCCGTTGGCGTGAGTGCCAAAGGATCCTTCATGAATTTCTTTCATAAGCATGTCTGCTTCTGGTCTGTCTACGCATCGGAGCAAGACCATGTCAAAATTTCTCTTATAGAGAGCGTCACCGCTCAGGAAGAAGTTTCCAACCAATCTTCTGAGGGTTTTTCTGTCTTTCCTGGATGCCCCAGGTGGGTACTCTTGTTTCTGAAGGAAGCACTTGATATTGTGATACCAAGGTTTATCGTCTATGACTGCTTCGATCGTGAAGATGTAGGCGGGCCTTTCAAGGCGCATTATGTTGGTCTTAGGTAGGTCGTTCCATTGACCTACACTAATCATAGAAGAGAGAGTGGCTAATGCATCAGCCATGTGATTCTCCTCTCGAGGGATGTGATGAAACTCAACTCTGTTGAAGAAGGGTAACAACCTTCTTGCATAGTCCTTCTAAGGAATCAGTCCTGATTGGTATGTGTTCCAATCTCCTTTAATCTGATTGATAACCAGGGCTGAGTCGCCATATATGTCCAAGTTTTTGATCCTTAAATCAATCGCTTCTTCGAGATCCATGATACATGCTTCGTATTCGGCCTTGTTGTTCGTATATTTGAACGTAAGTCTGGCAGTGAAAGGAATGTGGGTACCCTGAGGGGTAACAATGATTGCCCCAATTCCGTTTCCATAATGGTTAACTGCTCCGTCAAAGATAAGTCCCCATTGGGAACCTGGTTCTGGCCCTTCACTGGGTAACGGTTCATCGCAATCTTTCATTTTTAGATACATGACATCTTCGTCTGGGAAGTCAAACCCGGTTGATTCTTGATCGTCAATCGGTTGATGACCCAAATGATCGGCTAAAATACTTCCCTTAACCGCTTTTTGAGCATGGTACTCTATGTCATATTCTGATAGCAACATCTGCCAACGGGCAAGCCTTCCCGTGAGAGCAGGCTTTTCAAAGACATACTTGATTGGATCCATTTCTGAGATTAACTAAGTAGTATGACGAATCATGTATTGGCGAAGATGTTTGGCTGCCCAAGCCAAAGCGCAACAAGTTTTCTCAAGCATCGTGTATCGAGTCTAGCAGTCGGTGAATTTCTTACTCAGATAATAGATGGCAGACTCTTTCCGTTTGGTTTCGTCTTGTTGGCCAAGTACACATCCCATTGAGTCCTCTAGGACTGTGAGGTAAATGATCAGTGGTCTTCCTTCCACTGGAGGTGATAGAATCGGCGGATTCAACAGGTATTCCTTGATACTGTCGAAGGCGGTTTGGCAATCTTCTGACCAAACACAATCCTGGTTCTTCTTGAGTAATTTGAAAATCGGCGCACACGTGGCGGTCATAAGGAATATGAATCTGGAGATGTAGTTCAAACATCCCAAGAAACCTCTGACTTGTTTTTCAGTTTTCGGAGAAGGCATTTCTTGAATGGCCTTGACCTTGTCAGGATCAACCTCAATTCCTTTCTGGCTGACGATGAACCCTAAGAGTTTCCCTGAATGGGCACCGAAGGTGCACTTGTTGGGATTCAAGTAGAGTTTGTACTTCCTCAAACGCTCGAATAGTTTCGAGAGGTGGGTCACATGCTCCTCTTCTGTCTTAGATTTTGCAATCATGTCATCGACATATACCTCTATCTCTTTGTGTATCATGTCATGAAACAGAGTAGTCATAGCCCTTTGATAGGTTTCCCCGGCGTTCTTCAAACCGAACGGCATTACCTTGTAACAAAAGGTGCCCCATGGGGTAATGAACGAAGTTTTCTCCATGTCTTTCAGCGCCATTTTGATCTGATTATAGCCCGAGAATCCATCCATGAAGGAGAAAATTTTAAACTTTGCTGTGCTGTCTACCAGCATGTCAATGTGTGGTAAAGGAAAGTCGTCCTTTGGACTTGCCTTGTTCAGATCCCTGTAATCAACACACATTCTGACCTTTCCGTCCTTTTTGGGAACGGGTACGATGTTAGCTAACCATTGAGGATATTCAGATGTAGCAAGGAAACCCGCGTCAATCTATTTCTGTACCTCCTCTTTGATTTTGATGGCCATGTCCGGGTGAGTCCGTCTCAACCTCTGCTTTACTGGCGGACATTCCGATCTTAACGGTAAGTGATGTTCCACGATGCTGGTATCCAACCCTGGCATATCCTGATAGAACCAAGCGAATACATCGGGAAATTCTCTGAGAAGCTTTATCAAACCTTCTCTGGCAGTTGGACTGAGCAGTGCCCCAATCTTGATTTCTTTTCTGTCTTTTTCCAAACCCACATTTATCGTTTCCAACGGCTCTTTGTAAGGTTCAATGGACCTTTCCTCCTGTCCGAGTAGTCGAGAGATCTCTTCTGGAATTTCGTTGTCAACTTCTTCTTCAGCCCCAAATACCGGGAACTTAAAGTTGGGAGAAGGCATTGGAACGTATGTTTCAACTGGGTTTAAAACAAGCAATCTGCATGACGTGATGATTCGTGTTTAGAAGAGATAGAGAAAATGCAAGTGTGTGCAGTGTTTTATTTTACTGCTTGTTTTTATTTTTGAATTGTTTTTTAGGATTACCATTTTCTGAAAAACGAAAAGAGAAAACAGCGATTAATGCAGAAATTACAGAACGACGTTATTTTATTAATGAACAAGTCGATTCTTGAAACTACAACCCTATAAAACAAAACTCTGTCGCTTTGGGCAAAGCGAAGAGGGAAATTTATAGAAAGCGGGCCCTATCAAAACATCCGTTTCACCTGGGCAGGGTGAAAGGTTAAAGATGGCAATTACTTTGACTGATGAACGACCTTCGGAACCTCGATGGCAACCCATTGGCGGAGAACTCCTCGGTGAATCACAAAGTCTGGCACCTTCCTGGATTTGTCTTCAGAAATGACGCTGATTTCTGGTGGAGCAGGATCATTGGAATCTGTCTCCCAAGCAGAATTGTCGTAGGAGGATTCCTCTGTTGCATTTCGTAGAGTATTTGTGCTCTCAGCTGTATCTCCCCATCTAGTAGACTGGATGTCTTCGAGCTTGATACGAGAGCTTTCGGGAGCAGTGTACTTGACCATAAAGTCGTATCTTCCACTTGGTTCTCCCAGAGTGTCCCAAACTTCTTTGGAACTGGAGGAGTCATCCCTCTCGATGACATTGACCTCGGGAAAAGCATAGTTGATGAATTCAAGTCCTGCAAACGTTGCGAATTCATCTTCATGTTGAGTAGCTTCAGGATGACCTGAGTGTTGATCCCATGACATGGTGGGGACACAGGTATTCTGTTCAATGATACTCAGCTGATTTTCATCATTCGGCTGACTTTCTTTCCCCAAATCTCCTGGATAAGGTTGCCACATTGGCAGACCATCCATTGGGCCATAGTAATTGTGGTCAAAGTTGTCTTTCATCAGAGTGTCTTCCTCTAATGAATTTGGCAGAGCACGGCATCCTTCCGGATCACAATTCCCGTACATTATTTCGACGTCTGAACGTGGTATAAATCTCGAACTCTGTACGGGATAGCAAAATGGCATAGGCACCTATTCCTGAGACATATAACCGTCCTCGTTAAGGTAGGACTTCCATTCTTCATCTGTGTCAGAGGGATCTTCCTCATTGATAGCATGTATTGTTTGAGACACTAGATGAAGGAAACCTCCACTGTGGAAGAAGTTTTGAAGGGGATGAAGACTTTCATCGTTGGCAGCTGTCCGGGTACAGGTTGCAGAAAAACCAAGACCCTTCTTTGTTTTGTTGTCAATAGGAATGACAAGCTGTCCCCATCTGGTTGTGTCGGTACTCTCGACCGCTTTGATAGCATCTTTGTATGAGGAAATCGAGGTTCTTCCTCTTGATTAATTGTCCTTGCTCACCGACAGTACTTGGAATTGAGTTCCAATAACCTCCTCGGGTTCTATACCAGTAGATGATGATAAGTTGCTTACAAGCAAGGCTTACTCCCCACAGACTATGATGAGTTGATCGTTCTTGACGAACTTTAGCTTTTGGTGGAGGGTTGAAGTAATCGCTCCAGCCTGATGTATCCAAGGTCTTCCTAATAAACAACTGTAAGTTGCCCGAATGTCCATGACCTGGAAAGTGACTTGGAAAGTGTGAGGACCAATAGTTATGGGAAGATCAACTTCGCCGATAACCGCTTTTCTGGATCCGTCGAATGCTTTGACAACAACCTCGCTGATTCTCATCGGAGGGCCTTTGAATGATAATTACATCAAAGTGGACTTTGGAATAAAATTCAAGGCTGGCTCTGTGTCTACCAGTACGCTAGCTAAAGCATCGTCCTGGCAGTTAACTGTGATATTGAGCGCCATGTTATGACGACGACCCTCTTCAGGTAATTCCTCATCACTAAATCCCAAATTATTACAGGAAGTGATGTTAGAGAGAATACCATCGAACTGTCTGATTGTTACATCCTGTTCCAGAAAGGCTTGCTCCAAGACTTTCTGTAGAGCCTCCCAGTGGGCTTCTGAACTGAGTAACAGTGATAATACCGAGATCTTTGAAGGAGTATGTAACAGCTGATCAACAATGTTATATTCACTCCTTTGGATGAGCTTCAGCATCTCATCATTATTTTTCCAAAGGCCGGGATTACTGGATTGACTGACTGGTAGATCAGGAGCTTCCGTCTGAAGTTCCTTTTCTTTGTTAGGTTCCCCAACCCCTCGGTTGAAGATTATACCACTCCGTGTTACTCGACTGATGTCTGCAATGTTCACGACGGAGGGTAACGGAATTTCCTTTCCATTATCAATTGTTGTGCACCGTATTTGTAAGGGATAGCTTTAGTTGATTCATACGGTGTTGGTCCCGGCAGATAAATGACTATGGGAAACTTTTGATTTTTTTTCCCATCATAAGTAATCTCGATCCGTTCCCAGTTGGGAACTTTAGATTCGTCAAGTAAAGGGATAATGGCAAAAACATCCCTGGTCCTATGATGACCAGAGATTGTGACAACATCCTCGACTTGATCGGCAAGGTAGTTCGGCGTCCAGTTGATGGGTCCAGAACCCGGATATGGACGAATCTCTCCACGATCCACCTGACCCTGAAGAGCTGCTCTCACAAGGTAACACCCTTGGTTACTTTCTGAACAGACGCTACAACGGTCATAATTGTGTGGTGGCACCTGGCCACGCCCACTTTGAATACAATGTAACCTCACTAGGTTAGCTTCCACAGATCGGACATCCTAACTCTGACGCCGAGTAGGATTCCTGTTACTGATACTAATTTGCTGAGTATCTTCATCCATATAGATTGGCATCCACCAGTGATTTAACAAGTGCTAAAGTGCCTCCTGGACAAGGGTACAACCTCGATCCTTTTCGCAACCCGCTTTACAGCTTTGATAGTCATGTGATATCAGGAATCCGAGTCGGACCTGTTCAGCATGTAACTCTACTAAGTTGGTATTCATCACGCGAATATCAAAGATCTGAACCATATTGATCTGATAGGGATTCCTATCATGGTAGTCTTGGATCCATCCAAGATCCATCTGACGCTGGAGGGTCTCATGTATGAAAGAGCATCCCTGTTTGTTTACCGAGCAAGTCAGACAGGAATTGTAATCGTGCCGCGGAAGATTATGATACTGGCTTTGCCTTGAATGCATCGCCACCAAGTTGACATTCATTGCACGGATATCGTTGTTCCGAATGATGTTAGAATTCGTGTAGACCATGTTAACTCCACGAACTCGGTGTTCTTGGATCCATCCGAGATCTATTTGTTCCTGTAGAGCTGCTTGCACCACAGAACATCCCTGATTGTCTTTAGAGCAGATATCACACTGGTGATAATTATGAGGTGGCACATGGCCATATCCACTCTGTCTACAATGCACCTTGACCAGATTAGTTTTCAACAAGAGTACAACATGAATTTGATAGACATCGTTAGTCTCTCTTTCTATCAAATTGACTGCAGCTTTCTCATGTTGAGGCAGCGGGTTCGTGAGAACATTAGGATTTGTATCCTTGAAGGATAAGACCTCGCTCCTAACAAGCTTTTGCACGTCGGACTTGAAATTGAGATAAGTCTCGATGTTATGCCCTGGTCCTCCTTGGTGGTAAGGGCAAGTTTGATCCACCTTAAACCAGAAAGGAGGATTTTCTAGTACTGTAAGAGGGGACTTAGTCTGGATGTGCCCCTTAGCCAGCAGTAACGGAAATAGTTCTGCGTACAACATGGGTATAGGATCAAACCCTGATGGTCGTGTTGTACGGTTGTGGTTATATGGAGGATGAGCCTGCTGAAGAGGCTGTTGTGTCCTTTGTTGACTGGGTTGGCTCTGCGCAACCTGAGGTTGATACGTAGGAACAGGCGCAGGGCTGATAGCAGGAGTTACAGCTGCTACCGGTTGATAACGTCGCCTTTGCTTTCCGAGAGAGATATTCCCAATATCCTGCTCTTTTTTGTTAGGGAGAGCACTACCGTATCGTTTTGTACTACTTAATGGCTCAGCGTCTTTTGCCAAACGTCCTTCTCGGACGGCTTCCTCAAGACGAAATCCCATGTCCACCATCTCGGTGAAGTCACTGGGCGCACTGGCAACCATTCTGTCATAGTAAAATGAGCTTAATATCTTTAAGAAGATCTTTGTCATCTCTTTTTCCTCAAGAGGTGGACAAATTTAAGCGGCAATTTCACGCCACCTTTGAGCATACTCCTTAAAGGTTTCCTTGTCCTTTTGTGACATTGATCTGAGTTGATCTCTGTCTGGTCCCATGTCCAAATTGTATTTGTATTGTTGGACGAAGGCAGTACCAAGATCTCTGAATGTACTGATCGTAGCATGGTTTAAACCCATGTACCATTTTAATGCGGCACCGGTTAAACTATCCTGGAAGTAGTGAATCAGTAGGTCCTGATTCTCTGTCTGAGCTGACATTCGCCGAGCGTACATCACCAAATGGCTCTGAGGGCAAGAGTTACCCTTGTACTTTTCAAAGTCGGGCACTTGGAACTTGTGTGGGACTTTCACATTGGGGACCAAGCAGAGATCTGCAGCGTCCTTTCCAAATAAATCCTGACCGCGGATGGCTTGCAGTTCCTTCTGCATTTCCAAGAACTGCTCCTGGAATTCATCCATTCTGTCAAACAAAGTTTCCTTTTTACCAGCAGGTATTGGCGGAATCTGTCCTTCCGGGATAGTGTGCACCACAGGGGGTGGTACCGTGACTACGGTAGCAAATCTTGGAGTCTCCCGAAGTTTGTAACCTTCAGGAGTCTTCAGTATGCCTCTGGCATCTTCGCTTTCCCGAAGTTTGTAACCTTCAGGACCAGCGGCTTCTATTGAGATCCCCTGATCTTCAGTGATCGGCGGAACATATCCTTCCGAGATATAATTAACAGGCATGCCCCAGGGACGATCTTTTGGCATCTGATACCTAGGATCATACTTCTCCACTATGGGCATTGAGGTGATCTCTGAGATCACAGTTCTTTGTAGTTGAGCTTCTACCATGGCTTGCATGTCGTTACGAATCTTTCTCATATCCTCTCTCAGAGCATCGATCTCTTCCTTCAACTCTCTGTTTTCTTCCTCAAGATCATCCATCTTTTTCTGACGATTGGCCCGAGTATTGTACGAATGAGACAGTTTGACTCTAGAATCGAGACACAAACGTGAGATTCGTAGGTAAGAAGAATACGCGATGTGAGAATGATGAATGCAATGATTATATTAATTGTTTTTTGGTTTAATCAAAATAAACTTCGACAATTAGATTGCAAATATCAAACAGTGGGGAAACCCCTTTTTATTGAATTCAAAGGATTACAGAAATGGAAATACAGTAGATTACAAGGTGCGGAAATAGAAACCTAAGCTAATGGGTCCCGAGTCCTCTCTGAAGAGAAATCGGGTGCTGACTCTGGTACTTTCCTTTTCTTTGACCGGGGCTCTTGGGCCGTTGTCGGGTTGTCATTCCTTTGCCAGGTGAAAGGAGTGAGCAAATTCCTTTGGTCATCTTGATTCTCTACAGTATGTTGCTTCAAAATTTCAATCCGAGCATCTTTCTCTTTCAGTAATTGCTGTATTTTGATGCACTCTACGTCGAGGGTGCGGTACTTGTTCTTCCAGGACCTTTTCTCCTTTTGAACTTTGTTGAGAGTAACCTGAAGTTTTTCCGTTTCAGTCATGAAGTACATGACAGATTCCTTTGGTGGAAGAATTTCGTAACGAGGATAAGGCGTCTTTAGCTTGAGAGCTCTAGTTTGTACCCAGTGGAGATAAGGCCCCACCGAGACACAGTCCGGTTTTCCTAGAGACTCCCGTCCTTTCTTATGAATATGCTTCCAGGCTTGTACTATTTTTGTCTTTAGTGCTCCGTCGTTTTCTCCTTCCTTGAAGAAAAGACCTTCCAGATGAACACCCCGTGGGACGTGTCTCATCGGGTATCCAAATTGACCACGAACGAGAACTGGATGGTAATTGATTCCTCCCTTAGTTCCTATAAGGGGTACGTTGGGGAAGTTTCCACAACGATCAATGATTCTGATTCCATCATAGATCCTCTTACACCAATCTATATCAGAGTTGGTGAGGGACATGATCTTCTGCGACCAACGTAAGGCACTCTTGCAATCCCAGAAAGCAGTAGACTTGAGCAAGTGGGAGATAAACCATTTATAAAGCAAAGGTACACAGCATGTGATCTCCCCTCCACTGTACAAATTTCCCAAGTGTACAGAATGATACGCATCTACGAGCAAAGTCGGCACAGGGTTTCCAATGAGAAAAACCTTAATGGAGTTGATATCGACGAAGTTATTGATGTTGGGAAACAAAAATAACCCGTAGGTGAGCAAGACAAAGATGCTTTCAAAAGCAGTCACATTTCCTATACTAGCAAAGTACGGAGCTTTCTTTGTCAAGAACTGGGCTAGCAAACCTTGTATGCCACCCTTAGCGGTCATGTGAGTCCTGACCTCAAACTCGTCCAAATGAATTGCTCTTGCAATGGTCTGATTCTTTGGAATTTCTTCCAGTCCAGAAAATGGAGCTTGATCTGTGATATGTAAATCAATCAGATGAGAATACTCCTCCAGCGTTGGTGCTAGCTGGTAATCCGGGAATGTAAAACAGTGATAAACCGGATCGTAAAACTGAACGAGCGCGTCCATGATTCCCACAATCACATGGACTCTTAACAGTGGTAGCAAACCTCCGTGCTTGGCTCTGAAAGCCTCGGGGTTAGTGATCATCCTTGCTAACCTTCTCAAATCCTCTAGCTTTGGAACCTTGAAGGTATACCTATGGGTTCTCCTTCTACCGAAATCCATTAGCGCAATCCTTTTCTCTGATATTTGCAATCACAGTCTTAGTTTAATTTGAAAAACAGAAAGACTAAAAGAGAATATTTTTTGAATGTTTTAATGTTTTTTAAATGAATGCATTAATGCAGCACACAAAAACATAGAAAAAACATGGGGTTAAAGGGTCGTTGTCATGAAGTCAAGGCTCTAACCATCCCCAAAGGTTTATACTAGGGTGATTTTTGTACCTATACTCATTATCATCAGCTCCTCCCAGGAAAGCAAAACAACAAGCGGATCGCCGGCGATTTGTAGAGAAATCTTAGAGTAAGTGCCATTCATCGAGAATAGATCACCAGCCTCAAATGAGGGTAGTATCGCGTGATAACTATTTCCGATAGTTTCCGCACTACAAAAGGGTTTGGCCCTCAGCTTCTCAAACATCACAATCGGCCCATTGCCTAAGAGAGGGAATGGGTTGCATTGGTCAGCCTCCACTGA
The DNA here is from genome assembly GCA_022829125.1 of Lathyrus tuberosus. Taxonomy (NCBI): domain Eukaryota; kingdom Viridiplantae; phylum Streptophyta; class Magnoliopsida; order Fabales; family Fabaceae; genus Lathyrus; species Lathyrus tuberosus. Next base: position 4,034,356 of record JALAZF010000503.1, on the reverse strand, counting down.
GGTTGATGGTCGACCTCGTCGCCATCACTTATCTTAGGTGTATACTCAATCATCCCATTAGCAGAAAAATAAACACGTATAGCAATTAGGAAAAGCAGTATATATATTTGTCCTAATCATCCTAGACCTTTAAAGCTATGAATCCTAAGTTCCTGACAGAAAATGGGTTCCCCGGCGAAAGCCCCAATCTGTGGTATTCACACAAGTGAAGAGAAAAAAGGTAAAAAGCCCCACGGTGGGCGCCACTTTTCTGTAGCGAGTGGTTTTGGACGCAGTTCTTAAGCACTGCCGCTCTCTGGGTTTGTTTACTACAGGTCGATTCATTTTTTATCCTATTAAAGCTAATGAAGGAAGGGAAATAGATGTCTCCAATTAACCCTGCTTGCATACTGAGTTTAAACAGCGGTCTGTTAGGTTACGGATGCGATCAATGTGGTGGGGCCTTTCTTGTGCTATTTTGACAGAATGACAGGTTTCTGGCGGGGAACAAGGATTAGGATGTTAGGACTGATGCTTTTTGATAGATATATAAGAGTATGGGATTTAGGGTTTTTGTTTAGTGTGCTCGCTAAGATCTTTTCTTTCAATCTTATGCCTACGTATTCCCATTTACCGAAACAAGGAAATCAGAGCGTTCGTAGTTCCTCCTATTCTATGGGAGAAAATGGTTGTTTTGGTGTCTTGTTCAAAGCCCAAGACGTGAAGCGAAAGGTAGTCTGTATCTTGTTCAAAGCCCAAGATGTGAAGCTAAAGAGTCTATTTGTATCTTGTTCGAAGCCCAAGATGTGAAGCTAAAGAGTCTGTTTGTATCTTGTTCAAAGCCCAAGATGTGAAGCTGAAGGTCCTGACTTTAGAGAGAATTTGTCATCTCTAAAGAGGTTTGTTTGTCACAACTATTTATAAGGGAGAATTACTTTAACCGAGATTTGTGAATCCGACAATGCCATAATTTCCTTTATAGGGGATTTCCAACCTGAAGGAGAAGACTTTAACTCAGTGTAGCGCAATGCTATCTTTCCTTAGGAATTTCTCATGCTAAAAGAGGGGCAGTGGCATGGATATAGATGATCTAGAGGCTTGCCGCTTACAGCAATTAGATGAAGGGGAAGGAGTTGTTGATGTTTATGTACTGTGAACGAGGCACAACTTTGATGCTAAAAGGTTGATTGGATCAACCAGTGGTTTTCTTATACAAAGCCTAAGAGGAGGCCAATATGTGTCTCGTACAAAGCCCGAGAGAGAGGCTAAAAGGTTTTGACTCGACAATGGAGTCTTTTGGTATCTCGTATAAAGCCCGAGATGGAGGCTAATAGTTTTTGACTCAACGAGGGAATCTTTTGGTATCTCGTATAAAGCCAGAGATGAAGCCTATTTGACTCAACAAGAGAGTTTTTTTATCTCGTACAAAGCCCGAGATGGAGGCTAAAATTTGTTTGGCTCAATAAGAACCTCTTTTATCTCGCATAAAGCCCGAGATGGAGGCGAAAGGGTGATTGACTCAACGAGGGAGTCTCTTATGTGTCTCGTACAAAGCCCGAGAGAGAGGCTAAACGTTGTTTGACTCCGCTGGGGAGAATCATTGTACAAAGCCCAAGAGGCGGCTACGGCGCTGTTTCAGTTGAGTGACAGGTCCAGTATACTGATTTTGAAAGAGAAAATCAGTTCTTATATGAGCAACACTGTACTCAAGGATTTGATTCGAGGATCCGGATTATTCCTGTTCTTTAAGGAAGTGGGAAATCCGAAGGGTATTGAGAATGTCCGAGTCTACGGGTTTTCCTTCCTATTTAACGAAGGGGTCACTTGAGAATGTCTTTGAGACTCAAGGATATTAGACTATCCAAGTCTAGAGTTTCATCTTTTGTACTATGCTTTGAGAAATAGTAGTAGACTCTTTGAAAGGACTGTTCTATGCAGATGACTATGTTCTGTTCCTATACCTCTAGGAGGTCGTCGGGACAATTTGTACGAAGCCCAAGAGGAGGCTGGAAACTTTTAAGAAGTCGAGAGGTCCTTGTACTAAGCCCAAGAGGAGGCTATCATTCCCGGAGGAAGAGATCATTATACGAAGCCTAAAAGGAGGTGGTGAATACTTCTAAGAAGCCGATGGGTCCTTGTACTAAGCCCAAGAGAAAGCGGGGGTGCTTTTAGGAAGCCTGTGGGTCCTTGTACGATGCCCAAGAGAAGGCCGATGCTTTTAAGATGCCCGTGGGTCCCCAAACCCCGAGAAATTCAAGGCAAGCTATTCACAAGGAATAGATCAAGTCAGGAAAGTTCGAGAATTTGGAAGAAACTCAAAGATGCCATTCATGGAGAATACATTCATCTCTGGGAGTAGAGTTTCTTGACAATTCCTAATGAGGACAGCCGAAGAGAAGACTGTATCTAGTGATCCTATTTGGGATCTTGTTGTCTATTTCTACGAATAAACGAAACGGCGTCACCTAGTTCTAGACGTAGTTGCCGGGGAAACTCTAAATATATATACTATTATTACACAGTTGATATGAGTTTATGAAAGAAGACTTACAGCGAAACAGCCCCACAATACAGTTATATGTATATGAAAGCGGTAAATGAAAGCATATAAACACTTACCCGGTTGTAGAGCTTCCATGATGTTTGGTTAGTTATTCAACAAAGAAAGATTGAAAACAACAGTATATTTCAAAATCAAAGGAGAAAGTGCTTTGAAAAAGAAAGATGCCCAGGGTTTTATTAGTGAGCGCACTGTTAAATTTGTACAGAGGGACTTATGCAAGTGACTGTGGCCCAAAAAGGTTTTCTGTACAAAGGGATGGGTCTTACACTCTCTCAAGAGGCCCAAAAGGTTTAAAGAAAAAGAGTGGGGCTTATAACACGAGGGTAGGCCCAATTGATTTCTCGTTTAAAAATGGCGATCGCGCCGAGGTTTTCTTTTAACGCAGAGGGACTTATACAATAAGTGAGACCCACAATTGTTTTGGTTAAAAGGGGGTTGGGTCTTACACTCTATTAGAGGCCCAAAAGTTTTAAATGGGTCTTATAGCTCAAGGAGAGGCCCAGATGGTTTATTTTTAAACTGGCGACGATCGTGCCGAATTTAAAAATGTACAGAGGGACTTATACAATAAGTGAGGCCCAAAAATGATTTGGTCAAAAAAAGATTGGGTCTTACACTCTATTAGAGGCCCAAGAGTTTTGAATGGGTCTTATAGCTCAAGGAGAGGCCCAAAGTTTTGTTTTTGAAAAGGCAACGATCGCGCCGTTTCTTTTGACGGTATCGGGACTTATACAATATACTGAGGCCCCAAAATGATTTGGTCAAAAAAAGGTTGGGTCTTACACTCTATTAGAGGCCCAAGAGTTTGAAAATGATTTATGAGGGTTGAATTAATCCAAAAACCCTAATTTGTTTTCAAAATGTGTTTTAATTGAATAAAAATTCAATTAAAATGGTCAAAATTGTTTAACATATGGAAAACAAATTGTGATCTTGGATTAATGCTTCAAAAATTAAGTATTGACCTACAAAATACTTAGAAGGCATTAAAAGTTGCAAAATCAAGGTGGAAAAAAATATTTTAAATGTTAAAAACAATTAAACATTAATTCTTTGCAAAAATATCAATTATATAAAATAAATAATATTTTTGGGATTTTTTGGGAAAATAAAATATTTTAACATTTTTGTGAATTATTAAAAAAAGAATCAACTCAAAATCATTAAAACTAAGAGAGAAATTAATTTTTGAATCAATTAAATAAAATCACAAAATTCAAATATTCAAATTTTGAAAAAATGGCGCCAAGAACACCCAAGAACACGCGCGTGTTCTGGGCTTGCCCAGATTTGCATTTTCTCTCCAATCTCACTGAATACTTGATTATATCATGCAATCCACATACCGATCAACTCGTTTCAACCTCACGATCATGTCTATGACAATTAATTTCATTTAAATTAAGCATAAAACAAGAAATCACGAAAAATCCTCAAGAACCCTAATTACTGCATGAAGGCTAGGATTTTTGATATACGATTCAAACAATGCAATTAATTGAGGGGAAACATTCCATGCATGATTATGAACATATGGCCAAATTATTGTGCAGCAAAAATTGCATGGATCATAGAGTTAGAAGAGCTCATGCTTACCACTTGCAGCTGGTGATCGTGATTTGTGTTGGAGGTGTTACAGCTAGGTTGCAATGATCTGGATAGCTTCCCTAGGTGCCATGGAGTGTGTATGAATGCTTGAAATGGATTGATATGGTTTGGAGCTGAAGATGGTACCCCAACTGCAAATCTGTCAAGAACTTGAGCAATTGGCTGGTGATTTTGTGAAATCTGTGTTCCAGATGTTATGTGAGTGTTTGGAACACTTCTATATGATGTATATGAGGTGTGTGTGTGTGATTTGTTTGATTGTAAAATCTCTCAAACTCAAAACCCGATAGTGACTTGCCTTAGAAGGCAAAATTGGAGTGAAAAAAGAGATTTTGAGGAAAGCATCTGTTTGATGGCTTTGGTGTACTCAAACTGATCACAATTGAGCTTTATTTATAGTAGATCAAGTTTGTTTTGCAATGAATAGTGAATGCCAACTGTTGAGTAGGTTTGGCCAATGTTGGCAAATGAAAATCCAAGTCTCCTCTAGCCATTGACTAGAGGTTAGGGCACATGCTGCTGGTTCCCTTGGTCTTGGATAAGTCTTGACTGAATTCAGTTGAGAATGGATCAGTCCATGCCACCTTGATGCTTCCATTGAATGCTCCAATCCAAAATTGGAGTCTTGTCCCTATTTTGGCAATTCTAGGTTCAACATGCTATTTCTTGTTCCAAAGACTTTGGAGGCTTGGCTCAGTGATTGTCCCCTTTAGATTCAATCCTCAGATGTGTCCAAGTGGATAGGAGCATTTGGATTTGGCTGATTTTGGCAAATCGACCAAAAGTGTAAAAATCTGCCTTGCCTTGGTAGATTTCAGCAAGGCAACTTGCCAATGTCATATCTCATGACTCAAATTGAATTTGGTAATGTTCTTGGCCATTTTGGAAAACCCTTACATGATACAACAACTGTTTGAACATGTTTGGTTTTGATCTCTTTTGAATCCAAGTGAAAAATCTCCCTACATTTGGCAAAAAGTAAGGTAAAATCTAACTTAGTGAAATTTTCACTAAGTGTTGGAACAAAGTGACTTTTCTTGATTTTGATCACTCCATAACTCAAAATCCATGAGGAATTTGGACATAGGTCAGTATGAAGCTTTTGGAGAGGGCAATGAGATCTACAAATCAAGCTTTGAATGGGGAACAATGACCTTGTGGTTTAGGAGTTATGGCCCTCCAAAGTTGGCACATTAGTGTCACTTTTTCCATAACTTAGAAATTTTTCTAAGTTTTTATGGTTACCCCTTTTACAAGTTATCCCACTTTCTTTGATTTTTCTTGATGAATGATGATTCAAATCATACATTGACATCATTTTAGGGTTAAAAATCCATTTTGGTGAAAAATCCCAAAAAGTCAAAGTTGACTTTTGTGCACAGTTGGCTTTTTATCAGATGAATTCCAGACTGTGCAATTCTTCATGAAATCATGTCCTTGACCTAAATCAAACTTGATGGACATGTTCCATGGGTGTCATAGGGTATATTGATTCATGTCCTAGGGCTTGGGAGCATGTCCAGGTCAAAAGTCAAAGTTACAGTTGACTTTTCCCGCGAAACCCTAATTGTGGTGCAGATGAAATTGAGACTTGTTGCTCAAGCTTCTTGGATTAATCCATTGTTCCAAATGGATAAATATAGTTCATTAGAGACCCTCAAACCCTCTCTTGAGGTCTTGGCTCATGATTTTCCCTAAAAGTCAACTTAGGGGTGAATTAGGTCAAGAAACCCTAATTCCTGATTTTTTATGAATGCATCCCCTGAGGTCAAATTGACTTGATGCTTGGGTCCATGAGGTTACATGGAGTATATTAGGTTATGTTTTGGATCATTGGCTTGTGCCCAGATGAAAATTTTCCATCTGGAGGCCCAGGTCGACCAAAACCCTAATTTGGTGATACTGTCGATCTTGAGACTTGATCCACCTAGAAGGGAGCAGCCTTGTGCTTGATCCTTGAAGTGGGAGTCCTTTTGATCCATTGTGAATGTTTGAGAGGTTAGACAAGTTGAAGATCATGTCATTCCTTGATTGATCCTTTGTCTAAGGCTTTGAGAGGGCTTGAAACCCTAATTTTGATTGTAGTGGATGCTCACCCATCTTTGGGGAGACTGATGAAGTATGATGGTTCCTCCATATTGTGATGATGATTTTCGCAATGATGTGAAATCTTAGTGGTCAAAATTTGGGGTATGACACTTAGCACACCAAACTTAGGCACATGAATCCAAAACAATTTCTATGTTTAAGGACACGATTCAACAAATATCACACATAGGCAAGACTTTGGATACAAAACATGGCAATAAGTTTAAGCACACAAATTGATTATTCATTAGTGATGACAGAAAGAGAATACAAATGACATTTAATGCAAGCAACTTCCAAATAAGCATGGATAGATAAGTTTAATGAGTGCAAGACCTATAAAAGTTCATTAGCACGAACTAGAATTTTGGAATATTAAATAGTATTATGCTATTTTATTTTATCTGTTTCCTATTTAATTATTTATTATGACAAATTTTGTTGAAATTGTATTGGGTCTAAATGAGACTTTCACAATTGGCACAATGACTATATTAGATTTAAATTTTTGTATTGTGTCGAAATTTCAAAAATATATTTCTTCTGATTCTTAAGAAAAAGAGCAAAATATACCCGTCGTTTAAATTTTCACTAACTCCGATTCCCGTCAAAATTTAAATAGGAGTTTTATATATCGCCTAAAATGAGAATTTAATCTCAATATATTTTTCTAAGCTAAGGAACAAAAATTTATTCGGAATAAAAATTTATTTAAAATTTATGTTTTGTTTTAATTAAAAGGTTATGATATAATTTTTGTGTTTCATAATAGTTGTCCGTGAGCGAATTATGACTCGTCCGAGAGCGAACAAAGAGACTGAACGAGCTTATAAGACGGAGATTATGAAAATATCTAGATATTTTCTATGATATATTATTATTTTATTTTTGTGAGAGTGGGAATAAAAGGCCATGATTGAATCCACGTGTCTTTTACTTTAATCCAATGGTTAGCATCATTTTAGACTTTCTATATAAACTAGTCTTAAGACTCATTTCATGACATGCTCCTCTCTCTCACGTCAAACACTCTTCTCCCTTCTTCCTTCTTTAATTTTTATTTATTTATTAAGAGATAATGAAAGCAAATTAATTGTTGGTAAGAATTGAAATTGAATCATGAATCTTCACTTATAAAAACATTCAAGTAAGAATTTTAAGAAAATTGATGAACCAAAGTTGATCCATGAGTTATGGTGAAGATTTAAATCTAATGGTTATGGTGAGAAAAATTTCTTTACTTCCTCTTGTTAATATCTACAAAACCCACGAAGAAAAATTGTATTGGAAGTTAGTTTATGGTTTTGAGCTTAATTAATCTTGTAGTTTGAAATAAAATGTTTGTGTTTCTTCACGTTAGATTTTAATAGAAAAATATTTGTTTTGTTCTACACGTTAGATTTTTATAGAAAAGTGTTTGTTTTGGAAACTTAAATGTTGGAATAATTTTAAAATCTTAAAAAAATTCTTGGTTTTGGAAATCTGTTGGAAATTTGATATCACAGTGAAGCTTCAAAATGTTTATTGATATTTATGTACTAAATTATTTTTTTATTTGGAGTGTATTTATTTAAAAATCAAAGATTGAAATGTTAATAAAGTACATTTAAGTGAAATATGAAATTGAGAAAGAAAAAAAGACTCAAAGTTTGAATTTGAATTAAAATATATATTTTTGTAAACCTCCACTCTAATTAAAACTAAGTTTTTCTATCTTCAAATTCTGAATTTGGTTTAATTCAATTAAAAAAAACACTCATTCTTTGTAAGCTCATTTTAAAAGGATATAGTTAGGGTGCTATGTTCAGTTAGACTTAAATTTATATTTATTGATAAAAACAATTCCATTAGCATATCTCATGCAGTGTACCGTAGGAGATGATTTCCTTGTCGGCTAAAAACTTTATTTTGAGTATTTGGAAATTTTAATTTAGAGTTTAAAGTATGTTTTAAACCTTTTAATTTTGGATTTGATTAAATTGGTTCTATTTCATTGTTCCTTTGTGGAAAATTGTGAGTGTTACCTCTATTTTCATCTTTGTTGGTCGAAGTCTAAAGGAACATTTAGATAATTTTGAAATTGATAATTTGTATTCAAAAGTGAACCATTAGATCAGCATTTTCGAAACAATCAAAATGGATGTATGGTTCGCTATGATACGACAAAGATTCAACGAGTTATAACCATTTTAATTTTAAAATTATTTTACAATTGTTTTATGAACTTAATTATTTCCCGTCAAATGAAATGGATTACCTGAGGTACCATTTTTTAAAAATATTTACGAGTGAGATTGTACTTAAATTACCAATGTTTTAAAATCAAAAGGACTTGTTTTGCGTAAGTGTCTAAACTAGAATTTCAAAAAGTAGAGGGATCCAAATTGGGTTATTAAAATTATGAGAAAACCTAACATTGAATTATTCTATAAGTGGCCAAGACAATACCCTAATTTTGGAAGTAGTCGAGCTTGTAATAACTTAAATAAGTTGTGTAATATAAAAGGTTTAGAGTGTGAATCTGATCGGAGACTCTATCGAGAGATATAGATATATATGACTCACATAGTGTAAGATGAACTTGTTGGAAGCTTTCCAAGGTAAGGGCACTTTCTAACGATATTACATGTGATTGAATGCATGTGTATTTGTATTCATGGTTGTGTGCCTTTTTGGGGATGTGTGATGATTGTGTGCCCAGTTGGGGATATGTGGTTATATTCATGATTGTGTGCCCAGTTGGGGATGTGTGTTTGTGCTATGATGCTAAACTTGTGAATGTGCTTTCATATGATTTGTGAGGAATATATGATTTGCCTGTTGATGTGTATGTCGAGGGGACAACACGAGGTGAGGACTCTAATGGACGGAGCCCACCTGTTTGTACTGAATTGTGATCATATGATTTGTGATAAATATATGATTTTTCCTGTGAAGTGTATGTCGAGAGGACAACAGGGGGTGAGGACTCTAGAGGACGGAGCCCACCTGATTGTACTGAGATTTATTCATATGATTTGTGATAAATATATGAACTGAATTGTGAATTGTGATTACACATGATGAGATTATTTACGTTGTTGCATTTGCATATGTTTGCTCATGCATATCATAGTTGCGTGTATGTAGTTGGGTCTACATGTACCAGGGTGAATGTGCCTGAACCGTCACCTAATCCATGAGGGATTCTACTGCACCAAGGTGAGCGTGCCTGTACCGTCACCTAATCCTGCGGGATTTTATTGAGTCGTGTCTGTTGGGATCACTTTTAGTGAGGCAGAACCTTTTTAGTGAGGAACCCGGTTAAGGGGATCACGACTCTCTGCGGAGAGGTTAAATTCCGGAATTCATGCATGTGAGGAACCCGGGTAGGGGGATCACCCTCATATAGAGTCTGCATTAGGATATTTGTGCATTGCTCTATGAATTGAAATAACTGCTATAATTGTGATATGTATCATGGTGTACTTGCATATGTGTATTCTTTCATATATGATGTTTTTAGATTGTGACCCTCTACTATTATTATGATGTGGCTAACGACCACCCAGGTTATTAGAAGTTGTGATAGTTAGAGTGTCCAGGTGTCGTGAAGACTTGCAAGATGTGAATGTCTTTGGCAGTCAGAATCATCAAGACTCAATGTCTTAGGGAGTCTTTGTACTAAGTCAGCATTGGCTTGGAATTCAAGATTAGCTTAGGGTTTTGTTTCGGAGTGTTGTCCATGTTTGGTTATTGGGAAGTTGGTTGTTTAAGCTGAATGCTTAATTTGTGTGTGTGGTTTTGACCTTTACTTGTTGTCAGATACTTTGTACGAAATTATATTCAAGTGGTCAAATATTTTCTAACCTTGGGCATTGCTCTGGTCCTATTTATGGAAAAGACTTAGACCGAAAAGCTCGTACTCTGATTTATCATTTTTATTATTTCCAGAAAAGACAGTTGTCAATATTTTGTGTGGTATTAGTTTTGAAAAAAAATACACTCCCGCTATTAAAAATCGGGGTGTTACACTGAGCATATCAGAGATAAGAATGGAACTAAGATTCAAGAATCTCTCATCTCAAAATAACATCCAAGCATAAAAACATACATAAGTAGGTTAACAATTCCATCTATCTAAGCTTGACATTACAATACCAAAGTGAAATCTTGTAAACTTACAGCCAGTTAATGAACAAAACCAAATCATCATGGTGATATCTCAAGCATAATAACTTAACACGAAAGGCAGTATACCTGTCTACCTCAACATATCGGTAAAACAAACAAAATCATTCTGCTTCATGATATCAAGCCATGAGCAAACAATCAAACATACTCAAGCACATATTAGCAAGTTACATATGTAAAAGAACAACATAATGCACATGACATAATGATATAAATTGAGCATGATTATCAAAAGGGAAAGAGTATGATACCAAGTGGAGTAATGTCCACTGCACCTTCAAGTGTGCTGAATGCTCTCCTTTCTGAACTTAACAATAGAACTCCAAGGCCACCTTTCTCCTTTCTTGCTCGAAACTTAAGAACTCAGAGGCTATTTGAGTATTTGTGAAAATTGTTGGTGAGTTTAAGTGTTGAGGTGAGCTCCTTTTATAGGCTGAGAAAATGGGCTTTAGTAGGTTGAGTCCAATGCACAAACACATGATATGCTGAGTAAAAAACTAGGTATTGCAATGTCTCTTTTCAAATTCAAACTTGGTCCACTTCTTGGAGACAAACACGCTTCTCTTGCTGCACAAAAACCTCAGAGGTGCAGGGTAAATTTCACAACTCAGTGCATTGCTTGAAAACTTCTCCTTTGTTGTCATATGAGAGGGTATCAAATGAGGCAATGGTTGGGGTTGCGTAAGGGTATCTGCAGGCAAAAGAAGTCCCTATGTTGAAATAAGCAGCTCTTCAGAACCACTTTTAATGAATCAAAGCATTGAAAGCTCAAACGGGAATTGATTTAGGGAATTCAAAAGTGAATTAACGCGCCAAGGAATTGGGTTATAGAAGTGATTTGAGATGAGTTTGATACAACTTGGTCTTGAATTTCCTCTTATCTTCTGAAACTCGCGAACACGACAAAGGAAAAGAAAATGTCTTGGTTGTTTTACTTCATTGCTAGCCACGCGGCGTCTCTTCATTGGTCAGAGAGGTAGAGTTGAAAAGTCAAAGCACATTGCATGATTCCTATTAATCCTCAGCCAATGGGTTTCATTTCAATATAATTTGTAACATGATTTACAACGTGACGGGCCTATGGTAATGGGCTGAAAAATCAAATATTTTAAGGTTTGGTTTTCTCTTCTTTTTGTTATAAAAGAAATGGTTAGAAAAATAAATAAATAATAGGTGAATTTGGTGTTTGAAATGGTTATGGTTTAGGAAAATGGATATTGACAAATAGAGACATTGGATAAAATTAGTTAATAAATGACTATTGAAATTGGTTTGGAATTAAGGGTGACAATTGAGGGTGAATAAAATGGATAGAAATTTGTTATGGGGATATCTCTTTGAACATGAGAAACTAGCTTGATTCAATGCTCCATCCAAAATCTTGATTGATCAATTCTTGAGTCTTCTTGAGATAAAATCTGATTCACAAATGAAACAAACACAAACAAAACTTGGTAAAAGAGTTAGCTATGTAATATGATTGACCTAATATGACATGCAAAAGATCAATGGATCTAAGGGTAAATTTTGGGGTACAACAGTTGTCCCTATTTAAATATCTTCATCGGATGACATGAGAGATGAAAATCCTCATGGAATCAAAGTGAAAGATATTTAAATACAAATAACCAAAAATTTTGCCCTTAGACGCAAAGATATGCAATGCTACTAATATGATGATATGATGCCATGATAATGCAAAGATGCAGACAAAACAGGACACCAAAAAACAAAAAGAAAGCAAACAAACACAAGCTAGCCCTAAGGGGAATGATGAAGGTTAGTATCCATGAGGAAAAATCACTGGGGATACAGGTTGACCAACAAAAGAGACTCACTGGGGAGACTCCGAGGAAACACTGGGGTTAGAAAAAAATAAAACTGAGGGGGAAACCCTACAGGTCCTCACTGGAGATAGGAGCCAGAGAGGTGTTCTCCACTGGGGGGAAAGATCCAGGGAGATGGACGACAGGTTCAAATGTGACCGGACGACACTGGGGAAAAACGCATTCTTACCGGGCATGAAACCAGAAAGAATACATGATCCAATGGGGATCAGTTTGAAATAAAAGGATAGACACCCAAAATGATTTTCTGGGGATTTTCTTATACCGAAGAGTTCAAACGGGATCTTCAAGAAAAATCAGAAAAGACAGAGACAAACTCTATGCGCCAGATAATAAAAAAAATCGGAGTTTAGCTGGGGATAAGGTCAATGAGCCCAGAAAGGACTTTGGTACTCATATGAGTTAGTTGAGATAACCATAATTTGCTTTATGAGGAAAACCAGTATGAGCTGGATTTTAAATTTGGTTTAGGTTCATATTTGACCAGTGTTCAAACAACGAGTTCACGATAACCTGAAGTTTGGGTTCACGATAACCTGATATCAAACAACAGGTTCATGATAACCTGAAGTTTTAGGTTCACGATAACCTGATATCAAACAATGGGTTCACGATAACCTGAGGTTTTAGGTTCAAGATAACCTGATATAAATAGTTGGTTCACGATAACCGAGAGTTTAGGTTCACGATAACCTGATAGAAACAACGGGTTCACGATAACCGGAAGTTTAGGTTCACGATAACCTGATATAAATAACTGGTTCATGATAACCGGAGGCTTAGGTTCACGATAACCTGATATAAACAACTGGTTCACGATAACCGGAAGTTTAGGTTCACGATAACCTGATATAAACACCTGGTTCACGATAACCGGAAGCTTAGGTTCACGATAACCTGATATAAACAGTGCTAGCAGTTACTGGACTTTAGGTATCTGAATGAGGTGATTCAGTAACAGATAGATTGGTACCGGGGTTGCAGGTTAGACTTCCTGGGGAATACTGCACAAAGAGTCAAAATCTGGCGCACAAAGGTGAAAAACCGGACACAAGCAAAACAAAGACAAAGATCCAAAGGCCCACAAAGAGGAAAAAAAGAACGGGAAAAGAAAACAAAACGCCCAAATGCAAAGATGCTCAATGCTATGGTATAATGCGAATGCTTAATGATATGCAAGAAACGACTCCGACAAGAGACGACAGACCGGGGACTGCCAAAGGAAAGACACTGTGCCTTCTACAAGAAATCACACTGAAATCTGAGCAGGTAGTCAGTCTTAAAGCCAATGTGAGAACATCCTTAATTTGCTGGGGAATCATCTTTTCAACAAACATCTTGTAAAGATACTGGTGAGACGTCCTTTGCATTAGTGGTCAGCCATTATTGAAACATTCAATTCAGGGAAATATTGGCGATCCTCTTTTAGTAACAAAGAGTTCAAAGTTTTCAAAATATTTTCCGCTTTTAAAACCATTATTAATAAATAAGTGAAGTTTTGCATAACAAGGAAAATATCAGAGTAGTGATAAATATCAAACAAAGAATGGCTCAAAAATCTGATTTCATTAGAAAGGAAACTTGCCAATAGCGAAGTTCCATGGATCATTACAATTAAAAAATGGCAAAGGGAAAGGATTACATCATATTCAATGACCTCTACCCCCCTAATGACTAAAAGTCCTAGAATTCTTTGCTGCAGATACAAACAAGATGACCTAGATCCTCAGGCGTAATATTTTCGTACTGCGTCAGCATTTACATGGTGTGTGAGCTGTTCACCATCCATTGTTGTGAGGAGTAAGGAACCTCCTGAAAATATAGTTTTTACCACAAATGGACCTTCGTAGTTAGATGCCCATTTTCCGCGAGCATCCCTTTGAGATAACAGGATCTTCTTGAGTACAAGCTCTCCTTCTCGAAATTCCCGAACACGGACCTTCTTGTTAAATGCCCTCTTCACTCTTTTCTGATACAGATGACCATGACACATAGCAGTTAGTCACTTCTCGTCAATGAGGTTCAGTTGGTCATATCTCTCTCTGGCCCATTCAGCTTCGTCAAGCTTAGTTTCCATCATGATTCTTAGAGATGGTATTTCTACTTCAATGGGGAGAACCGTATCCATTCCATATACAAGAGAAAAGGGAGTTGCCCCTGTTGAGGTTCGAACCGAAGTTCTGTATCCGTGCAAAGCAAAAGGTAACATCTCGTGCCAGTCCTTATAAGCCTTGACCATCTTTTGCAGGATTTTCTTGATGTTTTTATTAGCAGCCTCGACAACTCCATTCATCTTGGGACGGTAAGGTGAGGAATTGTGATGTTCAATATTGAAATTGTCACATAACTCTTTCATTGTTTTGTTGTTCAAATTTGTTCCATTGTCAGTGATGATCTTGTTAGGGATTCCATAATGACAAATGATATTATTCTTGATGAAACGGGCAACTACTTGCTTAGTCACATTAGTAAAAGAAGCAACTTCAACCCACTTAGTGAAATAATCAATGGCCACTAAAATGAAACGATGGCCATTAGAAGCTTTCGGCTCAATAGCTCCAATCATGTCGATGCCCCACATGGAGAAAGGCCAAGGGGATGACAGAACATTCAGCAAGGTCAGGGGAACATGCATCTTATCAGCGTAGATCTAGCACTTATGACACTTCCTGGCATATTGGATGCAATCAGCTTCCATAGTCAACCAATAATATTCAGCCCTCAAGATTTTGTTAACCATGGCATATCCATTGGCGTGAGTGCCAAAGGCTCATTCGTGAATGTCGTGAATCAATAGGTCTATTTCTCATTTATCAACACATCTTAGCAGGACCATATCACGATTCCTCTGTAAAGTACGTTATTACTGAGAAAGAATTTGGATGACAATCTTCGTAAAGTTTTCTTATCCAGATTGGAAGCATTGGCAGGGTATTCCTGAGTCTTCAGATAATTCATGATGTCGTGAAACCATGGTTTTCCATCTGTCTCTTCTTCAACTAACTGGCAGTAAGCTGGTTCGGTCTTGCGCTCGATACTGATGAGAGGTGCTTCATTTTGAAACCTGACTTGCCACATTGAAGCTAACATTGCTAAGGAGTCAGCTATGTGATTTTCAGTATGAGGTACGTGACAGAAAGTGATTTCATCAAAACACTTAATCGATTCCATAATGTATGCACGGTATGGAATGAGTTTTTATCCTTGGTTTCCCATTTACCCCTGACTTGGTAAATGACCAAAGCAGAATCACCCATAACTTCCAGAATATTGATTCCAAGGTCAAAGTCAATTGCAGCTACTAGACCCAAAATACATGCTTCGTACTCGGCAATATTGTTCGTGCATCCAAAGTCCAACCTTGCAATGAAAGGAGTATAACCACCATTGGGGTTTAGCAATACAACGCCTACACCATGTCCTTTGAAATTGGAAGAACCATCAAACATCATCTTCCATCTAAAACCGGTCTCAGGACCTTCATCAGGACCAGGCTCTTCACAATCTTTTACTACCATAATGTCTTCATATGGGAAGTCAAACTTAAGAGGTTCATAATTTTCAACAGGCTAATCCGCAAGGTACTCTGACAAAATGCTTCCCTTGATAGCCTTCTGAGGTACATATTGGATATCATATTCCGACAATAGCATATGCCAACGGGCAAGTCTTCCTGTTTGAGCAGGCTTCTCAAAGATGTACTTTATCAGATCCATTTTCGAGATCAACAAAGTAGTGTGACATATCAAATACTGCCTCAAACTTCTGGCGGCCCATGCTAAAGCACAACAGATTTTCTCAAGCAGGGAATAACGGCTTTCGCTATCAGCGAACTTCTTACTTAGGTAATAAATGGCATGCTCTTTACGACCAGTTTCATCATGTTGGCCCAATACACAAGCCATTGATCCTTCTAAAATAGTCATGTACATAATGAGAGGCCTTCCAGGAACAGGTGGAATCAGAATAGATGGTTCTTACAAATAGTTCTTGAGTTTTTCAAAAGCTTGTTGGCAATTAGAATTCCACTCTACAGTCTGGTCTTTGTGGAGCAGTTTGAAGATCGGTTCACAAATGGGAATCATGTTGGAAATGAATCTGGATATATAATTCAAACGACCCAGAAATCCTCTCACTTGAGATTCGGTCTGCGGAGCCAACATTTCTTGAATAGCTCGTACTTTTTCAGGATCTACTTCAATTCCTCTTTGACTGACGATAAAACCAAGCAACTCCCCTGACCTGACACCAAAAGTACATTTGGCCGGATTCAACTTCAACTGATACTTCCAGAGTCTCTTGAATAACTTCAAGAGATGGTCCAAATGTTTCTCCCCACTTCGGGATTTAGCAATCATATAATCAACGTATACTTCAATTTCCTTGTGGATCATGTCATGGAATAAAGTCACAATAGCTCTCTGATAAGTTGCCCCTGCGTTTTTCAAACCAAAGAGCATGACTTTGTAGCAGTAGGTTCCCCACAGGGTGATAAATATAGTTTTATCCATGTCAGCTGGGTCCATTCTGATCTGATTGTAACCGGAGAAACAGTCCATGAAGGAGAACACTACAAACTTGGCTGTATTATCTACAAGAGTGTCGATATGCGGTAGGGGAAAAACGTCCTTGGGACTAGCTTTGTTGAGATCCCTGTAATCTACGCACATTCGTACTTTACCATTTTTCTTCATGACTGACACGATGTTGGCTACCCATTCTGGATATTTTGAAACTGCCAAGAATCCTGCATCCAGTTGCTTCTTAACCTCATCTCAGATTTGGAGAGCCATATTGGGTCTACTTCTACAGAGCTTCTGTTTCACAGGTGGACATTCAGGCTTGAGTGGAAGCTTATGAACTACTATGTCCGTATCCAATCCAGGCATGTCTTGATAAGACCAAGCAAACACATCTACATATTCTTCCAAAAGCAGTACTAGCCGTTGTCTGACTTCTGCCCCAAGTGTTGCCCCAATCTTGACCTCTTTCCTCTTTTCTTCAGTGCCAAGGTTGATGAAGTCAACTTTTTCTTCGTGTGGCTAGAGATCCGTGTACTGATACTCACACATTTCTTCCAAATCATCGGGGACCTCATAATCCTCCTCTTCCTCAGCTTGATAAATAGGCAAATCGAAGTCGATAGTGGGAGTAGGGTCATTGAATACAACGGGTTTGGGATTTACTCTGCATGATGGAGGGACTTATTTTATTAAAAATGTACAAACATGAACGCAAGAAGGAGAAATTTGTAGTTTTGAAAATATTGCCATTTTTCTTAAAATAAAAACAAGAATAAATACAAGGAGTTTTAACAAAACAAACACTTTCATTGATTAATAAGATTTAAAAGCGGTGGCCCATACAAAAAAAATCGATAGCCTTGGACAAGGCTGCGGAATTGAAAACATCAACAAAAGCAAACAAATTACTCTGGCATAGGGTACAAAGTAGGTATCTCAATAGCTTCCCAGTTACTTAAAGCGGCGTCACACCGAAACACCAAGTGGTTGATATCTTCATCTTCAGCATCTTCAATAATGGCATGGACTTGCTGTCCTCCACTGACGAACACCTCTTGAATGGTCCTTGGTCTTCCCCTTGTTGAAGCAGCTTTTCCTTCAAGAGTTGGTTTGTAACCCAACCCTTGGTATTTCTCTCTTTCTGGGACTTCGAAGATCTTGCCCTAGCCTTCAGGTACTCCTCCTCATAGAGCAGATTGAATGCTTTTAAGAGAAACAAAAGATGGACAACCGGAGGCCACTGGTTCCTTATCATCAAGCATAACAGCATTTCCTATCTCAAGAGCCTGGAAAGAAGTTTCCAACGCATCTTCATCCGCTTCAATGTAACGAAACGAGGATAGATTGCTAACCATTAGGTCTTCCTCACCATGTATAATAACCAATTTCTCTTCGGCCATGAACTTCATTTTCTGATGCAGGGT
Source organism: Lathyrus tuberosus (assembly GCA_022829125.1). Classification (NCBI taxonomy): domain Eukaryota; kingdom Viridiplantae; phylum Streptophyta; class Magnoliopsida; order Fabales; family Fabaceae; genus Lathyrus; species Lathyrus tuberosus. The sequence goes on along the minus strand of JALAZF010000503.1, from coordinate 4,016,151 downwards.
AGAGGTTACAGCGCCAGCCTCATGGATCCATGGTCTACGCACCAAACAATTGTAGGCGGGGTTAATATCTAGGATCTGAAAAAGGATGTTGAATACTTGAGGGCCAATCAAGACAGGTAGCTCAATCTCACCCATCACCGATATTCTTGAGCCATCAAAGGCTTTGACAATGAGTGAAGTGGGTCTCATATAGCTCCTTGGTAAGACAGCTTCTCAAGAGTTCTTTTTGGCAAAAAATTCAAGGATGAACCTGTATCTACAAGAACTCTGGCCATCTTATCCTCCAGACATTTCACTGATACATGTAAGGCAAGATTATGATTCTTTCCAGCTCGAGGTAACTCCTCGTCACTGAAGCTGAGAGTGTTACAAGCTATAATATTGGCGACGACATGGTCAAACTGTCCAGCTGTTATATCTTGGGCTACATGTGCCTGGGCTAATACCTTCTGCAAAGCTGATCTATGAACAGGTGAATTGATTAACAGAGATAAGATCGAAATGTTGGATGGTGTCTGATGGAGCTGATCTACCACTTTGTAATCACTCCTGTTGATAATCCTTAGGAACTCTTCATCTTCTTCTTTAGAAATTACCTCCTTTCCTTTGTCTTTAGGTGGTGTGGGGACAACAGTTTCCCTGGGTGTGGTTTCTTTGGAAGAAGAAGTGTATACTCTACCGCTTCGGGTCATCTTCCCAGTTCCAACTATATTGGCTACTTCTTCAACAGTAGTTCCCACCTCTTTCCTTGGAACTACATCTTCAACAGTGATTCCCACCTCTTTCCTTGGAATCACATCTTCTCGTCTTCTGCTACTCATGACATTCTCATAGACCCATGGCACGGCCTTGGTCCCTCTGAACCTAAATGGAACAGGTTGTCGGGTGTCACATTGCTTGGAATGATTGATAGTGGAAGCATCACTCGTTCCAGGAGTGTTGAAAAGTGGTACTGGTTTATTAAATACAGGAATTATAGACCCAGACTTAGGTGTGTTGGACCCGGATACCTGCCCTCTTGGCTTTGGTAAGTTAAACACAGGTTCGATTGCAGTAACTCTGTTTTCCTTTTCTTTGCTGAACACCTGTAGGAACCCTTCATTGATCAGATACTGAACATCATCTTGGACTAAACGGCAGCCTTTGATACTGACATTACATTCTTCACAGTCATCGTGGCAAACTTTAACTAACCCAGCTTTAAACAACTTGGCATGAAAAGCCTTGATAGGGGTTTTGATCTTTGTTGCATCCAAAACTAATACCTCATCCTTTTCATCTTCGATGGCATTAGTAGCCCCATGGGTAAGCAAAGGATTGTTTTTCACATTCAGTTGATTATCAGCAAATGAAAGGATATTCTTCTCCATCAACCCCTTCACTACATTTTTCAACGCTAAACAGCCCTCCAAGTCGTGACCAGCCTCTCCTTGATGAAAAGCACAAGTCACATTTGGGTTGAAGAAAGGCATAGATTTCTCGGTTGGTGGTCCCAAAGGTCTAGTAACGATCAGCCCTTGCTCCACTAAGGAAGGGTACAGCCCTGTATATGACATTTGTATAGGTGGAAATGCTGGCTTTCCCCCTTTCCTTTTAAGGGGAGAATTCTGCTATGGAACCTATGGCCTTGGTTGTTGATAATTCTGGTTTTTAGGCCATTTCTGATAAGCTGTTTGTTTATAGGCTGGTGCTTGCTGCGCTGCTTAGTGGTTGAAAGTAGGTGTAACAACATCTATGTAGGGTTGTTGGGCATATTGCATCTGGTAGATTGGATGCTGAGCGAATTTTGGTCTCTGCTGTTGTTGGTACATTGGTTGCTTCCATCGAGGGCTCTGGGTCTTTCCTGCCATGACGGCATTAGTTTCTCCTTCTCTCTTTTTATGGGAGTGACTAGGAGATTTCTTAGCACTGACGCCAGTTGAACTGCTCGGAGAACTGATTACCTTTCCACTCTTTAATCCTGCCTCTACCTTCACGCCAATTACAACAATATCAGCGAAATTAGCACTGACACTGCTGATCATTCTCTCATAAAACTCAGGCTTTACTGTGTTTTTAAACCAATCAGCCAACTCTTTCTCGGTCAAGGGCGGTTCAACCTGAGATGCACTCTCTCTCCACCGTTGTGCATATTTTTTGAAGGATTCAGTACTGTTCTGGGCCATACTCAATAACTGCCTACGGTCAGGGGCTAGATCCATATTGTACTTGTAGTGTTTTACAAAGGCATCAGTCACATCCTGGAAACAATGGACCTGGGACTGGTCCAGACTTAAATACCACTTAGCTGCAGTCCCCTTCAACCTGTCTTGAAAACAATGGATCATTAGTTTGTCATTACGTACGTGCGCGGCCGTTCTTCGGTAGTACATGATTAAATGAGATTTAGGACACGTGGCCCCTGAATACAACTCAAAATTTGGTAATTTGAATTTGGGTGGAATTACCAAGTCTGAAACCAAGCACATATCCTTAATGTCAGTGCTAAATCCATTACTTAACTTCATCGCCTTCATCTTCCTCTGCATTGTTTCAACACTCTCGCTCAATTTCTCGTGTCGATCATCCCCTTCTTCTGACACATCGACGTAATCGTAGGGATGATGGTTTTGGAAAACCGGATGCACTTGTGTTTGTACTACTGGCGGAGCAAAAGTCGGAATAGCTTGCAGAGTCTCATTGATCAGAGGAACTGTTTACTGAGTTGACAAAGGAACTGTAGCACGGATAAAATCACCTGGCATGCCCAATGTATGGTTTGTGACAGGGATGATAGGAGGTTCTACCATTGTAGTGAGGATTTCGGAAACCACAGTGGACTGGGTGTCCATCTTTGCTCTCATTACATTAATAGTCTCGAGGATTTGTCCCATCCCTCCTCAAATTTCATTCAATTCATTGTTGACTCTATCCATTTCTCCATATGCCTCTGACATTCTGAATCGAGCTTGGGCCTGAGTGTTGTAGTTATGTCTGGGATTCAGTGTGACGATTCTGGAGAGAACACGGTGACATGAGATAAAGACAAGAAAAAATGCACATGATGATACAAATGAGGATGCAAATGCAAAGTTTCATGGAATTCAGACACTCGCAGAATATCAAGTGATATCAAAAGATCTCATTCTTATTAAATAAAAAGGTGAATTACAAGAGTTAATACACTTTCAAAAGCCCTAAACATGAAGCTAAATAAAAGCTAGAAAGTCCTAAGGAGATTCTCCTAAGAGTCTCATGTTGAGTCTTGTGATTTCTTTCTCCATCTGGTCCCTTTCTGTGACGAGGTTGTCGATGATGGATTTCCAAGCAGGAGGCTGCGTGATAGAGGAGCTTGGACCTTCCAAGGCTTTTCTCTTCTTGCATGAGAGTAACTCTTCATTCTTGTCTTGTATTTGCTTCTGGAGTTCTAGATTTTCTTCAACAACCACTTGATATTTGAGCTTCCAGGCCTCTTCTGACCGTTGGGTTTGTCTTAAAGAAATCTCCAACTCTTCCTCTCTTGACATGAAGTATAAAATAGGCTCTTTCTTCAAAGCAATTGGTTCCTGCCTCTTGTAGGGCATCTTTAACTCTATGGCTCTTCTTCTGACCCATTGGAGATAGGGCTCCAATGACACACAGTTAGGTCTTCCCAAAGAACTTCTTCCTCTTTTGCGCTTGCTCCTCCAAGCATTCAAGATCAGCTTCTTCTGTCCTTCGTTCTTGTCATATGCTTCAAAATAGATGCTTTCCAGATGAATACTGAGAGGTTTATCCTCCAAAGGGTACCCTAATTGGCATCGTGCCAATACAGGGTTGTAGCTGATTCCACCTTTAATGCCAAGAAGAGGCACGTTGCCATAGTTTCCACAGCTATCTATAATCAGGATTCCACCATACACCCGATTATACCAATCAATGTCTGCATGGGAGAGTGTCATAATTCTATGAGACCACCATCCTTTCTTGGAATCCCAGAATGTGCTCGCCTTTGGTAGATGAGGACACAACAAGTAATCTGTCCATTACCATGAGCGTTTCTTGTATGGACTGAGTGATAAGCTTCAGCGAGCAGAGTGGGTACTGGATTTTGTTTCAAAAATATGTTGATTTCATTCAGATCCACAAAGTTAATATTCGAGAACAAGAAAAGTCCATAGATGAGTAATGCAAAAACAGCTTCAAAGGCATCCCGGTTGGAGTGTTTAGCAAAATAACGAGCTTTTTCAAACAAAAACTTAGCAGTTAACCCAAAAATTCCTCCCTTAGAAGTTAAATTGCTTTTGATGTCAACTAACTCCATATGAGTTCTCTTGGCTATTTCTTCCTCTTTAGGATCCTTCTCGAAGATAGGAAATGGGGACTCATCCTTGATAGACAAACTAATTATCTGAGAGTATTCCTCAAGGGTGGGCAAGAGTTGATAGTCAGGAAACGTGAAGCAGTGATACTTTGGATCGTAAAACTGAAGCAAAGTTGAGAGGAGTCCTTCATCAATGTTTTTCTTCAACAAAACCCCCACAACTTCCCATATCTGTCTAAGAATCCTTCAGGGTCTGTTAGCAAATCTCCCAATCTCCTTAGGTTACCCAATTTTGGACTCTTGAAAGTGTACTTGACGGTGTTTCTTCTTGAGCTATCCATGGTATCCCTCTGATATTCACAAAAGGAGAAGTTTGAGTCCCATGAAACAGATGCAACATGAATGCTTATGATGTATGAATGTAAAGCACACACAAGGACACACACAAAACACAAACAAATGGGATGGGTTTGAGCATGGAGCCAAGGTTTACCCTTCCCATTGGTATGTACTACTGGTTTTCATCTATTGAACAGGGTTCTAAGAAGTTCCCAGAGTCGACAACCCATCTTTCAGATTTTATCGACTTCCCAGATGACTTGGTAATCAATAAAATTCTCAAGAGAATCTCGTCTGAGTGTAGTATCGCGTGACAACCAATTCAGAAATAGACTCCATCATGGTCACTGCACTACATCCTAAAAGGCCAAGTGGGGTTTGGAAACTACGATCCTCAATATCAAGGGCACCTAGGTCGAGAGTAGCACGTTTTCACAAATAGACTCGTTCAACATGACTAGACTCTCAAGAGGGCCTCAACTGAGTGATGGTGTCTCAAGTTAACTTTTTTAGGAATCGACTCCCTCAAAGCCTCCTTGAATATACCATCGTCCTATCATAAGTGCACTCAAATCCGGGTTAGGATTTATCTCACCACTCAAGAACCATGTCAACAAAAGATCTCAAGCAAAGCATATATACAGGCAATCAAACAGATATATACAAATATAGCAAACAAGCATAAATAAAACAAACAAAAACAAGGTGGGCTTAACCCTAAAAAATCTTTCCCCAGTGAAGTCGCCATTTCTGTTGTGGTGAGAATCGGATAACAAGCTATTAATTAACTTGCATCGCAAAACTTTGAAATTCACCACCGACTTTGATTTATCCAAAGGAAAGGTTCAAGATCGAGAAAAACCTAAAGGGGGGAGATCTAAGGTCCGGGGGTTGGTTACGCCTAGGGAAGGTATTAGCATCCTAAACGTCCGTAGTACTCTACAGGAACCTCTTGTTTTAGCTTGTTATGTCTCACTCGCTTGCTAAGGGTGTTATGCTAAAGGTTGAAACCCTAGGGGTTAGTATCTAAGTATACTCGACAAGGTATCGCACCTTCTGCCTACGTATCCTAACGGGAGTGGAATCAAAGTATCCGTAGTTCACCGATCTAAGGGTGAAGAAGGAACCATTGACTATGGCCAAAGTTCCAAGGGGAAATGAGTATGAGCTCACTTTAGAGTTCACGATAACTCTCTAAATCTAAGTTATAGGGGGAAAGTGAGTTCTCATGATGGTGAGAATCACATAGAGTTCAAAACTCTAACCTATTACTAAGTTATGATTTCATGGCTCTCATGAGGCCAAGAAATGGGGTAAACTAAAGAGGACAAGGTAGGGTGGTTTTCTTAGTGACTCATGAGTCAATTTAGGATGATCTCCCTTTGGAATGGGGGAAGGTAACAGTTTTAAATTACTATGAAATAAAGAGTTACATGAATTTAATATGATGATGTGAAAAGACATGAATAAGATATTAAGATGAAACAAAGTTTATAAAAATCATGCAAGGTTGGAATTACACATATTAGACTATGCTCAAACAAAATAAACAAAGATAACATCATGGGATGAATAAAAGAGTGCAATAAAACCCTAAAAGAATTTCCAACTTCCTCATGAATAAAAGCAAATAATATTAAACACTTTCAACCATTTCTTTTTATATTCAACAAGTATATCCAATTAGAAACCAATAGCAAAAAGAATGGAAGAAAAAGGATAAAAAAACAAGCAAGTTATGAAGGTTTGAAATTAAAGTATAAACTTGAAAATAAATAAGACAAACAAATAGTAAAAAATAAGGAAAGGGCACTCCTAGGGATTGAACCCAGGACCCTGCGTGTGCAAGCTTAAAACCAAAGCCATCTGAACCAATGCGCGCATCTTGAACAAACAATGATAGCACATGTATATATGTAAAGGAAGCGAAATTTAGAAAATAAGACAAAAGGACTGGGGCGAGGGGGATTTGAACCCCAGTCCTAAGGGTTAAAGGCGCATGTGCATGTGTGTGCTTGCCACTGGGGTGGCTGTTACATTCGGTAACAATCCTGACTTAATTAATACAAAACCCTTGCGTGCGCATATAATTCAAATTAACAAACCAAACCAAACCAATACAATAATCTGCTCATAATCAGTGCCAAGCCAATCAACCATTGCCACTCAGAATGAAACAGAAACACATAATTTAAACCTCAACATCAGGAATTGCCACACATATTAAATACCAAGTGAATGTTTTCATCATACAAATTGAGCATCCTCAAAGTAAAAGAACATTTGAATACATGGTGTGACAAATTCAAACATAGGCATGGCAGCAATATTTAGCAAACATTCAACACATTCGAAAGGAAATCATGTAATGATATAACTTGAATGTAACTAATAAATAAACATGTAGACTATGGATCCAAATCAGCATGTCATTAGGTTGAGTTTCATGTATATCCAAGGTTCAAATTCTGAACATGTTAAATGAAAGAAAGCAAAGAAAATCTTTAGAACCAGATTACATGATTAATATGGTTAAATGACCAAAGCAAAAGAACAAGGATGCAGCATCACTTAATCAAAGTATCAAAAGAAAGTAGCATGATGATCTTATTGGCACATACATGATGCAGTCAGTTAATAACATGATTTAAAATTCAGAAGCAACTCAAACATGTTAACCTAGTTGAAAATAGGAATAGAACAGACCAAGCAATGACATATTCCAAGACTACTTCAACTATTAGTGACAGTTTCTAGGATATGTTAAATGAGTGTTAAGTAGAATGATGGCAACAACATAAAACATAAAAAATACAAGCAGTCAGCAACAGATGAGTAACATGTCATTAGAGCAGTTAATATACATTCCACAAGGCAATGAGTCCATAGGATTAAATGTACAACAATCAATGCTAGCACACCAGTCAAATAACAAGATTCAAAAGTCATGATCCATTGTGGTTATTAAACAATGCAGTAGACATAACTTCCACAAAGATAGCATACAAAGACATGATGATGGTTCATACAACTCAACTGCTCATCAAGGTAAGATTATAGGCATAATAATCAAACATAATGGCAAGTAAAGTTTGCATTCAGTCATAAATGGTAGAAGGCATATGTTCAGGACTTTTTGACACACAATGCTGTCATAGATCATAGATTCAAATAGAAATTGTACACATATAGACATCCAAATCAAATAGTGGTTGAGCAAGGTGTATCACATATAAGCATACACAAAAGGTTACATACTTATCATGTTGGCACAAGTATAATTAGTCATGCTTCTAATGATGAATACACAACAAGAATAACATCCATATAATCAGAAATTGAGCACATACATTCTAGGCAACAAGGCATAAGACATGATGGCATAACAACAAGTTCACTCAAGTAATACCATCCAAAACAGCCAGTGGCATATGACATGGCAAAATCCAATTTGGGCAACACTCATGAAGAGACATACATAACACACATGTAGACCAGGTTCAAGGCAGGTTGGTACATATTATAAGCACAAAGTGTATCAAACATTCATAACTTAGAAGCATGTCAAAAGACAATTCAAGGCTAACATGCATATTTTGGACACAAAGCCTAACATGGAGAACAAAAGCATGATGACACAAAACAAAACCTTCTGAAATTAACAGCTTCACCAAAATAGTTTTAGCATGCTCAAAGGGAAATATCATGATATGACAGGTCATGGAGTATTGAGAGGCACATGATTAAATAGGAACAACTCAATGTAAATTGACAGCAACAAAATTCTCATCCTAAGTTTAACATTCATGAATATGAACTTTACACATACATTAAACCAATGTCATACCAATGAGATGCAACACAAGAAGCCAAAGACATAAAGTAACTACTGGCATATCTTAGACACCAAACTCAGGCACATGAATCCAAAACAATTTCTATGTTTAAGGACACGATTCAACAAATATCACACATAGGCAAGACTTTGGATACAAAGCATGGCAATAAGTTTAAGCACACAAATTGATTATTCATTTGTGATGACAGAAAGAGAATACAAATGACATTTAATGCAAGTAACTTCCAAATAAGCATGGATAGATAGGTTTACTGAGCATATCAGAGATAAGCATGGAACTAAGATTCAAGAATCTCTCATCTCAAAATAACATCCAAGCACCAAAACATACATAAGTAGGTTAACAATTCCATCCATCTAAACTTGACAATACAATGCCAAAGTGAAATCTTGTAAACTTACAGCCAGTTAATGAACAAAACCAAATCATCATGGTGATATCTCAAGCATAATAACTTAACACAAAAGGCAGTATACCTGTCTACCTCAACATATCAGTAAAACAAACAAAATAATTATGCTTCATGATATCAAGCCATGAGCAAACAATCAAACATACTCAAGCGCATATTAGCAAGTTACATATGTAAAAGAACAACATAATGCACATGACCATGATTATCAAAAGGGAAAGAGTATGATACCAAGTGGAGTAATGTCCACTGCACCTTCAAGTGTGCTGAATGCTCTCCTTTCTGAACTTAACAATAGAACTCCAAGGTCACCTTTCTCCCTTCTTGCTCGAAACTTAAGAACTCAGAGACTATTTGAGTATTTGTGAAAATTGTTGGTGAGTTTAAGTGTTGAGGTGAGCTCCTTTTATAGGCTAAGCAAATGGGCTTTGGTAGGTTGAGTCCAATGCACAAACACATGATATGCTAAGTAAAAAACTAGGGTTTGCAACATCTCTTTTCAAATTCAAACTTGGTCCACTTCTTGGAGACAAACACGCTTCTCTTGCTGCACAAAAACCTCAGAGGTGCAGGGTAAATTTCACGACTCAGTGCATTGCTTAAAAACTTCTCCTTTGTTGTCATATGAGAGGGTATCAAATAAGGCAATGGTTGGGGTTGCGTAAGGGTATCTGCAGGCCAAAGCAGTCCCTATGCTGAAACAAGAAACTCTTCAGAACCACTTTTAATGAATCAGAGCATTGAAAGCTCAAACAGGAATTGATTTGGGGAATTCAAAAGTGAATTAACTTGCCAAGGAATTGGGTTATAAAAGTGATTTGAGATGAGTTTGATACAACTTGGTCTTGAATTTCCTCTTCTCTTCTGAAACTCGCGAACACGACAAAGGAGAAGAAAATGTCTTGGTTGTTTTACTTCCTTGCTAGCCACGCGACGTCTCTTCATTGGTCAGAGAGGTAGAGTTGAAAAGTCAAAGCACATTGCATGATTCCTATTGATCCTCAGCCAATGGGTTTCATTTCAATATAATTTGTAACATGATTTGCAACGTGACGGGCCTATGGTAATGGGCTGAAAAATCAAATATTTTAAGGTTTGGTTTTCTCTTCTTTTTGTTATAAAAGAAATGGTTAGAAAAATAAATAAATAATAGGTGAGTTTGGTGATTGAAATGGTTATGGTTTAGGAAAATGGATATTGACAAATAGAGACATTGGATAAAATTGGTTAATAAATGACTATTGAAATTGGATTGGAATTAAGGGTGACAATTGAGGGTGAATAAAATGGATAGAAATTTGTTATGGGGATATCTCTTTGAACATGAGAAACTAGCTTGATTCAATGCTCCATCCAAAATCTTGATTGATCAATTCTTGAGTCTTCTTGAGATAAAACCTGATTCACAAATGAAACAAACACAAACAAAACCTGGTAAAAGAGTTAGCTATGCAATATGATTGACCTAATATGACATGCAAAAGATCAATAGATCTAAGGGTAAAATTTGGGGTACAACAAAAGGCCCGCTTACATCTTCACAATTGAAGCAGTCATAGACGACAAACCTTGGTATCATGATATCAAATGCTTTCTTCAAAAACAAGAGTACCCACCTGGGGTATCTAGAAATGATAGAAATACCCTCAGAAGACTAGCATGCAGCTTCTTCCTGAGTGGTGATACACTCTATAAGAGAAATTTCGACATGGTCTTGCTCCGATGTGTAGACAGACCCGAAACGGACATGCTGATGAAAGAAATTCATGAAGGATCATTTGACACTCATGCCAATGGACACACAATGGCGAGAAAAATTCTAAGAGCAGGGTACTGCTGGTTGACCATGGAATCCGACTGCTACAAGTACATGAGGAAGTGTCACAAGTGTCAGATATACTCAGACAAAATCCATGTACCGCCAACACATCTCAAAGTTCTTTCTTCCCCATGGCCTTTTTCCATATGGGGAATCGACATGATCGGCATGATCAAACCTAAAGCTTTAAACAGACATCGGTTCATCCTGGTAGGCATTGACTACTTCACCAAGTGAGTCGAAGTAGCGCCGTACGCCAATGTAACCTGACAAGTGGTGGTCCGATTTATCAAAAACAATATCATATGTCGTTATGGTGTTCCAAGCCAGATCATTACTGATAATGGATCTAACTTGAACAATAAGATGATGAAAGAGTTGTGCGCAGAGTTCAAGCCCGAACACCATAACTCATCTCCCTACCGACCTAAGATGAACGGAGCGGTAGAAGCGGCTAATAAGAAGATCAAGAAGATCGTTCAAAAGATGGTTGTAACCTATAAAGACTGGCACGAGATGCTACCCTTTGCTCTTCACGGTTATCGCACATCTACCTGCACTTCAACAGGGGCAACCCCTTTCTCTCTAGTATATGGCATAGAGGCAGTACTCCCCATAGAAGTAGAGATCCCATCAATCCGGGTATTGATGGAAGCTAAGCTAACAGAAGCTAAATGGTGTCAAAGTCAACACGACAAACTGAATCTGATCGAGGAAAAGCGAATAACGGCACTATGCCATGGTCAGTTGTATCAACAGAGAATGAATAGGGCATTTGACAAAAAGGTCCGACCTCGCGTCTTCAAAAAAGGAGACCTCGTGCTCAAGAAGATACAATCATTTCTCACTGATTCTCGGGGCAAATGGACTCCGAATTATGACATCCCCTATGTGGTCGAGAAAGCCTTCTCAGGCGGTGCCTTGAGACTCGCAACCATGGATGGAGAAGAATTTTCCTACCCCACAATTGTTGACGTAGTCAAGAAATACTTCGCCTAACCTAAAAAAAAAAAGAAAAGAAAAAGAAAAAAACGTCTCGGTGGATTGAAAACCCGAAAGGGCGTTCCAGGAAAAAATTAGAGACGTAATAAAAAATTATCCCGGTGGATTGGAAATCTCAAAGTACGATCCAGGCAAAAATTAGGGATTCATGGCAAGTAACTACATCTGATCAATTTAACTCCTTAGCGGTCGTGCCATTCGACAGAAATCTCGACAAAGGTCATCTTCGACAAAAGCGCAGGATGTCCCGAATTCAAAGTTGGTAGAAGGATAATGGTCGTTATGTTTCAATGTAGCCCTACTCCCTTAAATTACCATTTTCTAACTTTGTAAATACTCCATGGGATCACGCGTTTGGCTGATTTCCATCCTATCAATAAAATTTGAGCCCTTTTGCTTTTGTTTGCAATTCTTATTTGTTTTAGCTTTACAGAATGACGTTTTAATATAATTGATGATTCTTGAAATAAAATAAAAATGAATTTACTTGTCAAACTTTTTCTGCTTTTAAAATAAATATGACAATCTCTTTTGACCATTGAGCATCGAAAGAACATCGGTCGCTTCTCCAGAAGTAATCGAGCTTCAAAGTGAAGAATCAAAGTACTCCTTCTAAACCAGTACACCTGAATAAAGGATCAACTGTGTCAGAGACTGTCATACCCTAAATTTTGACCACTAAGATTTCCCATCATTGTGCAAATCATCATCAAAATATGGATGAACCATCATGCCTCATTAGTCTCCCCAAAGATGGGTGAGCATTCACTACTATCAAAATTAGGGTTTCAAGCCCTCTCAGAGTTCTTAGACAAAGGATCAATCAAGGAATGACATGATCTTCAACTTGTCTAGCCTCTCAAACATCCACAAAGGATAAAGAGGACTCCCACTTCAAGAATCAAGCACAAGGTTGTACCATTCTAAGTGGATCAAGCCTTAAGATCGCCAGTGTCACCAAATTAGGGTTTTGGTCGACCAAGGCCTCCGATGGAAATTTTCCTCTGGGCATGAGCCAATGCTTCAAAGCATAACCTATGATGCTCTAAGGGACATCATAAACCCAATCATCAATTCAATTTTACCTCAGTGGAGGCATTCATAAAAAAATCAGGAATTAGGGTTTCTTGACCTAATTCACCCCTAAGTTGACTTTTGGGACAAATCATGAGCCAAGACCTCAAGAGATGATTTGAGGTTCCCTAACACACCAGATTGGTCCATTTGTAACAATGGATTGAGCCAAGAAGCTTGAGCAACAAGTTTCAATTTCATCAGAACCACAGTTAGGGTTTCGCGGAAAAAGTCAACTGTATCTTTGACTTTTGACCAGGACATGCTCCCAAACCCTAGGACATGATTCAATACACCCTATAATACCTATGAAATCAATCCATCAAGTTTGATTTAGGTCAAGGACTTGATTTCATAGAGGATCGCACAGTTTGGAATTCATCTGACAAAAAGTCAATTGTGCACAAAAGTCAACTTTGACTTTTTGAGATTTTTCACAATTATGGTTTTTTAACTCTAAAATGATGTTAATGTGTGATTTGAATAATCATTTATCAAGAAAAATCAAGAAAAGTGGGATAACTTGTAAAAGGGGTAACCATAAAAACTTAGAAAATTTTATAAGTTATGGAACAAAGTGGCTAGGGTACCAACTTTGGAGGACCATAACTCCTAAACCACAAGGCCATTTTTCCCCATCCAAAGCTGGATTTGTAGCCCCCATGTCCCTCTATAAAAGCTTCAACTACACCTCATTCCAATTCATTATGGATTTTGAGTTATGGAATGATCAAAGTGGCTGAAAACATGAAATGCCACTTTTTCCAACACTTAGTGAAATTTTCACTAAGTCAGAATCTGCCTTCACTTTTTTCCAAATGTAGGGGCATTTTTCACTTGGATTCAAAAAGTATCAAAACCAATTATGATCAAACAGTTATTGTATCATATGAGGGCTTTCCAAAATGGCCAAGAACTCCGTCAAATTCAACTTGAGCCATCAGATATGGCAATGGCAACATGCCTTGCTGAAAATTGCCAAGGCTAGGCAGAATTTTGCACTTTTGCTCGATTTGGAAAAATCAGATAATTCCAAGTCTTGTCATCACTTTGGACACATCTGAGGATCAAATCTAAAGGGAACAAACACTGATCCAAGCCTCCAAAGTCTTTGGAACAATAAGTAGCATGCCAAACCTAGAAATGCCTAAAAGAGGGACAAGACTCCAATTTTGGATTGGAGCATTTAATGGATGCGCCAAGGTGGCATGGACTGACACATTTGCAACTGAATTCAGTCAAGAATGATCCAAAACCTAGGGAACCACAACTCTGTGCCCTAACCTCTTGTCAATGGCTAGAGGAGACTTGAGATTCCAAAATGCAACCATTGGCCAAACCTCTGCAGCAGTTGCCATTCACTATTGCTTGCAAAAAAAACTTGTTCTACTATAAATAGAGCTCATTTGTGCTCAGTTTGAGTACACCAAAGCACTACAACACTTGCTTTCCTCAAAATCTCTTTCTTTAGGCAAAAATGCCTTCTTTAGCAAGGTAACTCTGAGTTTTTGAGTTAGGGAGCAATTCCACCACAGCTCATGATCCAAACATATCCAATATGTCATATCTAAGCTGTCCAAACTCACACAAGTGACCTGTAATCCTTAAATCTCAAAGTCACCTCTCAAAACCTCAAAATAGGCTTTTTATGCATTTTTCAAGCCATGTCTTGATTCATTCACTTTCCAAACTAGATAAAACCTCAAACACACTCCAAATATCATCCTTGAACTGTCCCAAATGGCTCCCAACATCTAGAACACCATTTGAGAGAGTTGCTATTTTGACCATTTTAACCCCTTTTGCAACAAAGGGCCAGTTTTTGTTTTTGCAGGTTCCAGCTGATTCCAATCATCCTAAAAGTTTCTAAGGGATCATTTGAGAGTGTCCAAAGCATCAAACCATTTCTGAAACAAGAAACTTGGCAGATTGCACAAAAAACTCCAAAAGCTCAAAAAGAGGTAAGCATCATGACTTGAACTTTCCAAAATATGCATTGCTTTGAGGTCCACTGATCCTGCACATCTTGTACATGTTATATGTGTTGTGTTTGCACCAAATTGTCATGCAATCCTTTCCTGTATCATGAGATAGCACAGAAAATGCAATTAGAGGCCTATTTCAAAACCACTATCAGATTTTGAGGAGGGAGCATGATCTGGAAAAAATACCACCATCATTGGATTCCTTGTAAAATTCTAGGCCATATGCATGTAAATTTGGTCCCCAACCATGGAGAAATGAGAAAGTTATGGACCTTCCCGTCTCTTGGCAAAACTTGCCTTGCCTTGCCTTGGCCAGGCCTAGGACATAAGGCAAGCCTCGTGTATTTGTTGGTTTGTTTCAATCAACGGATGTATCACCACCCCAGTGGTAAGGTGCGCGGCCTATAACCTTGAGGTCTTGGGTTCAAACCCCACCCAGACCATTTTGTGTTTTCTCACATTTTTGCTATTTTTTTCAATATTTTCATGTTTTATTAATTAATTGAAAAATTAATAACTCCTTCAATTTTAATTATTTTTTATTGGTTCTTTTTGCAAAAAATCACAAAAATGTTGAAATATTTTATTCCCCAAAAAATTAGATTTATATTATTTATTTAATATAATTAGTATTTTTGTGAATAAATGCCTTTTATTTGTTTTTAAACCTTTTAAAAATAAATATCCATTTTGGAAAATCAAAACCAAGTAGGTTTTAATTCATCTTGTGATTAATCCCTCATTTTTAAAACCCTAAACAAAAATCACAAATGGTTTATTCAAACTTATTTGGCATTTTTATCATTTTTATTTGATTTTCTTTAAATATTTACTTTTAAAGAAAAGCAAAAATTAGGGTTTCTTTGATTTTCACCCTCACAAAACATTTTCAAACTTTGGGTCTCTATTAAAGTGTAAGACCCAACCCCTTTGGGAAACCTTTTTTTTGGGCCTCAGTCATTGTATAAGACCCACTGCGCTTTCAAAAATCCCGGCGCGATCGCCAGTTCAAAAATTAAACCTTGGGCCTCTCCTCGAGCTATAAGACCCATTCAAACCATTTTGGGCCTCTAATAGAGTGTAAGACCCAATCCTTTATAAATACAAACCTTTTGGGCCTCAGATGTTGTATAAGTCACGTTGTATTTCAAAAGTTCGGCGTGATCATCGCCTGTTTAAAACAAACCATTTGGGCCTCTCCTCGAGCTATAAGACCCATTCAAAATCATTTTTGGGCCTCTATTAGAGTGTAAGACCCAACCCCTTTAAAAACCAAAACTTTTGGGCCTCAGTCATTGTATAAGACCCACGGTGTTTTCAAAACCTCGGCGCGATCGCTGTCCTTTTCAAAAGCAAATCATATGGGTCTACCCTCGTGTTATAAGCCCCATTTATTTTTCTTTCAATCATTTTTGGGCCTCTTGAGAGAGTGTAAGACCCATCCCCTTGTACAGAAAACCTTTCTTCGGCCTCAGTCATTTGTATAAGTTCCTGTACAAAACGACAGTGCGATCACTGATAAAACCTTGGGCCTCTCCTGGAGCTGTAAGCCCCAACAATCTTTTCAAAGGACTTTCTCCTTTGATTTTGAATATAATATTATTATCAAAGCTTTCTTTGTTGAACAAACTAACAAAACAGCATGGAAGCTCTACAACCGAGTAAGTGTTTACCCGCTTTCTTTATCCGCTTTCATATATGTAACTGTATTGTGGGGCTGCTCACTGTAAGTCTTCTTTAACAAACTTTTATGTACTTGTCAAAATATCCACTGTGTAATAATAGTATAGTTATTTAGAGTTTTCCCCGGCAACTACGTCTAGCACTAGGTAAAGCCCTGTTGGTCACTCTTAAATACAAACAACACTAGATCCCCATAGTATTACCAGACACAATCTTCCCTCCCCTTGTGTTGCACCCCAAAATTTGCCCTCCTTACTTTATTACTAACTGGCTTATGTTGCATTGCATTTTGCATTATCATGTGTGCATATCATTGGTTCTTAGCATGGGGTCAAGGTGTCTGAGGCAGTGCTTCAGAGGGTCAAGCAAGAGTCCTGGTATTGTCCAAGAGGGCTCAGGTGGATCATCCTCTCCTAACCAGTGCATAAATTAGGGTTTTGAGATTATTGGGTTTATTGCTTAAATAGGTAAGATCCTTGGGTTTTTATCATCATCAAATGGCATATCTTATCTTTGTTGGAGAGGATACACATCATATTCAGAGGAATTTGGATTTGGAGACTGTGTTATTTCCTCCTAGACTGAGGGTACCACAACTAGGGTTTGCTATAAAGTCAGTTTATTTCTGATTTTTTGGGCAAGACTTGATTCCATGGTACTCCTTGGGTCCCTAAGTACCTAGGGATGGGACGTTGTCCATCAGTTTGGTTCAGGAGAAGTTCAATTGGCCAATGGAATGAAAATCAGTTGAATTGGGTAAAAGTCAACAGTGAGAGGAGAAGTCAACTGTGGAATTTTGAGGTTCTCTCCAAGGTTTTCAAGGTCTCACATCCTCATATGGTCTCTAAGGGTCAATTTTCATACTATTTGTCAGGAATCAGGAGTTTGTACAGAAGTTTCTAAATATGGAAAGTGACCTATAATAAAAGTTTCCTTTTTTGGCAAGTTCTTGCACTGCATTCAACTTGACTTTTCATAATCAAGAAAGCTTCAAATGAATTTTTCTCCAACATGAAAGTTGATGATATTTTTCTCTTTCCAACAAGTACTAGTGGGTCTCCATATCATTTGTGAAACTCCAGTTATGATCAAAAGAAGGAAAAATGGTTTTTAGGGTTTCTCATGATCCCATTTTCACAACTTTGGGCATAATGACCTATAATCAATTCCATTGCTTCATGCCACATTCCAATATTAAAAGACATTCCTTGGGGATTATTTTGGGCCCAAGAATGAATAAATTCCATGGTGTGTTCTTCACTTATTCTCCATTGTTCAAAAATGCCAAATTATTCAAAAGTCATGAATCAAAAAAGTTTCGAGGCCCAATTTAAATGTGGTGTGATTAGCAACTCAAATGCAAGTGATCCATCATGAAACTTTCAAATATCCATGCATGGAGGAGGTGTGCTTAACATAATGTGTTTTTTCCAAAATAATTCAAAAAATCATTAAACAATTAATCACCCAAGCCCAATTCATCATCAGAAGAAAACCCTAGCCTATTTAAACCCATCCATGCACTGGTTAGGGTTAGTTACACGTGATATTTTGGAGAAAAAGAAAGTGAACCCTAATTCTTGAATTCCTTGGATCTCTCAATTTACAAGGAGTTTCTTCAAAGTTCTTCCACAAACCTTCTCCTAGTGATCTCTAGAGTGCAACCCAACCACCATTTGCAGCCAAAAGCAAGGATTGGAGTGGCACCATCTCAGGTTGATGGATTTTTTCGTGCTCCCAAAACTCCTTTTTTTATGTCTATTTTGTTTTGTGATTGTCACTGATCATGTTGATATAATTGGTTTTGAATATGGATGTGTGTATGGCTTGTTATGTGTGTTTAAAGTTTTGTGCCCTAATGGTTTTTCATTCGTTTTTTATTATACACTAACAATTTGGGGTTTTTGATGCCATATTTGGATTCCTGATGAAATTATGGGTCGGATAGTGTACCCCATTGCATTTTCTGGGCAGTTTGGTGGTTGCAGGTGGTGGCCGGAGGTAGGGTTCCGGCGGCTGGCGGTGGTCCGGCGAAGGGAGGGATTCCAAGGTTGAAGACGAAATCCTGGCCCTTCATTCTCTTCATCCAACGGTCTAAATCGTGCCACATGTTATTTCTTTTTATTTTTTTTATGAATTATAATTAGTGATCATGTGTTTATAACCACACGATAACTATCATGTTCCTCCAGTTATATTATTTCTTTTGATTTACTTTTATTTTCGTTGACCAATTGTGTACCATATGATGCATCAAACGGTCCTCCTCACGCCAACGCATTAAAAATGTCACGCGCCATGCACATGGTAGGCACACGGTATTCCTTTTTTATTTTTGTTCAATTAGTGGGCTGGGTTGCTATTCGCACCCCCACTCTTCAGCCCAATATCATTTCCAGTTGAATTTTTTACTATTCGCCCCCCCCCCCCCCCCCCCCCCCCCCCCACCCCCCACACACTATTTTCATGTTTTATTTTATTATTTCATTATCATTTTCATTTTTAGTTATTAAAATTACCTAATTGCATTTTAAAATTCCCATAAAATTCATACATCATCTTTATTATTTTATAAAATTTTTACAAATTTTATTTTTTATTTTTATTTTATTTTTATCATTTAAACTAATTATTTTGTCTATTTTCTTTTTGAATTATCCATATAATGCATACTTAATTTCTTTATTTTATTTTTCATCCGTAAAATATTTTTTATCCGTTCTTTTTGCATATATTAGATAACATCCTAAAATGAATTAAAACATTTTTCTTTCATTTTTAAATTTATTTCATATTGCATTTTGGTCCTTCTCTTTGGCACACTGAACCCCACTTCCCACCTGAACTTTGCCTAATTATTTAGATGACTAATATCTTGATTTTTTGCAGGGATTTTTGATATTTGGTTTATCTCTGGTTGAATAATATTGATGTTTAATTTGGGAATTTTAGGAGTTATTTTTCTAATTATTTGATTGGCTTTCACTTGAGATCTTCTTGTATGCCTATTTCTGACTACATCTGATTATCTGTTTGAAAGGCACTTGTGCCATTTGCTTTGGGGTTGTTCCCTTGATTTCTGAATTCATGTTTGGATTATTATCATTGTTGTTTGCCATTGTTTGATTTTCATTCACCTCATTTCTCTTACTTATGTCTATTATGTACTAATCTTTTATGCAGGGACTAAGGTAAGTTCTTTAAGGGTGTGGATAAACATCCATATTCACCTTTACTATTCTCTCCTTCTCTCATCTCTTTCCTTTAGGATGTAGGTCATCGTCAAACCTCACTAACCATAGGTCACCCATGCATGATGACTTTAGGATCTATAGTCCCCCTTTAGAGTTACCCTTGTGTCTTCTCTCTTCTCATCTCAAATTTCCTTAAAACACTTAATAAGAATAAGGTGTATTGCGCACGAGCCTTAAGTATGGGGAATGAGAAATGAGGGGCTTCCTCTCATCTTTCTAGAGTGCTTAGCGAGCGTCCTGTCTTGGGACGATGCGTTAAGTATTCGCCCCTGTGCCCTAGACTTTGGTGCAATGCAACTTAGGAACTAACTTAAGCCACTTCTGTCCTAAAAAGCACAAACCAACTTCAAACCTTTTTGTCCTTCGGGATCTTCAAACTAAAGGCTATTTTCAAAAAGGGCACGTTACCTTCCGTCTGAGTCGCAAACAGGCATCGGCCCTAACTGCCGGACGCGAAATTAACGTCGCTCATAAAAAACACAAAAAGAACTTGGTCCGAACTATGTTGACTCTGAATTCCCCATTGCACAAAGGGGGTACGTAGGCCTAGGACGTTGACGTCCTACCGAGTCTGTCTTTGTTTTCCCCTACCGTCTCTGTTTTTTCCGCGCCACTCTCGCGTTTGTACCTGGATGAAAATCCTGGGAGCGACAGCTGGCGACTCTGTTGGGGACTCTGGTTGACCTATGTTGGTCCATCCCTAAGCGAGTCAATCCTAACGCTCGCTTGTCTCTTTGGGTGTTTTGTTTTTGTTTTGCTTTATGTTGTATTTTATTTTTATTTTTACCGCATTTTCTGCATTTCATTCTTTACTGTCATGCTGCTGTGCTGTGCTGGCTGTCTTTGTTTTGCAGGTTGGGTGGGTCTGAGAGCTAAGACCAATACCCAGGCTTGAGTATACCCTAGGACTAGAGTGGAAAGTAGTGGGACCTACGTGCCCGCTTGGTACGTTTGTGTGTTCACGAAATTCACAACCAGACGAGGCTATCTTGGGACGCATTCTAACGTGTGTGTCTTGCGCATGTTGGGGTGTTGATCTAGAGAGCTGTAGACTCTGGTGACCGATCATTGAGGACCTTAGTGGAAACATCCCTCTTTAGTGGTGACAGTGGCAGACCACATCCTGTGGCAAACCCATTCGCACCCGAGGGCCCGCTTTGGAACTCGCATAGGATGGCCCCTACGTTTTGAAGAGAATCAGTGGAGGCACTCCTCGATTGACTTTAGTACTGTACCCCGAGGGATGAATGTACTATTGTTTCTCGACCTCAGTGCCAAAGCTGAGGACCTTCCGCTTTGGAGAATCAGTTAAGGCCTCCTCGATTGATGATGATGCCAAACCAGAAATGGTGAACGTATCATCATTTCTCGACCTGAGAGCCTGGGATACTGAACATCCTAGTACCCACATGTGAGAGGGGATGGGAATTTGCAGGTTTGCAGGTAACCGAAACCTTCAACCTACCCTATTTTTCTGGATTTCTCATCAATGTTTGATTATTTGGGTTCCTCAGTGGTTCAGAATTCTAGTTTTATGGGTTGTGGTTCTCGTCCATCTAACAGCACAGCACATCCAGTAGTGTGCCTTGACCCCATGTTTGCATGAGCATATCATTTTTCTTGCATTCTGACGTGTTTGACATTTTTTAGGGCTTGCATCTTACTCTTGATTCTGGTTTTCTGAGGTTACTTCAGCATGGATGTTCAGAGAAAGAAGACTGTTGCTTATTCATTCCCAGAACCGACTTTGACACTGATTCACAAACTGATTAATATGGCGGGTTCCGGAGTTCGTACAGAGTTCAGTGGGAGGTATGGAAGACTTCTGAAATTTGTCTATAACATCTCCAAGTATGAGAAGGATGCCATTCGCACACTTCTTCAGTTTTACGACCCGTCTCTGCGTTGCTTCACTTTCCCGGACTACATCTTGGCTCCAACGTTGGAGGAGTTCTCATTTATTTTGGGAATTCCTATCAGTCATGATATAGTTTTCTTTTCTGAGGAACACCCCGGAGTAAAAGAAATGGTTGTTGCTCTTCATATTAATGAATCCGTTCTTAACAGTAATATTGAAGAAAAACAAGGAGTTAAGGGTTTCCTGCTGAAGTTCTTGTTTGATCAGGCCTGCATACATGTCAAAGAGAAGAACTGGACTGCTTTCCAAGCTATCCTAGCTATGTGCATCTATGGGATTGTCCTGTTTCCGAATATTCCTGATCTGATGGATATGCATGCCGTCAGAATCTTTATTTCGAAGAATCCTATACCTACCTTGCTAGGTGATGTGTATCACTCAGTTCATTATAAGAATGAGAATAGGCGTGGGAAAACTGTGAGTTGCTGTGCGCCGCTCTTAGCTACTTGGTTTCTGAGTCGTCTCCCTGAATCTGGCGCTTTCGTTGATACGAAAGATTCTCTGAAGCGGTCTAAGAGGGTTATGGGCTTGACTGCTGATAGCATCGTTTGGATTAATCGTGATTTGCTAGGAATGGAGATTATTTGCAAATGCGGAGAATTCCCCAATGTACCCTTGATAGGGAGGAAGGGTGGAATTAACTATAATCCCTCCCTAGCTATCAGACAGTTTGGCTATCCTTTGAAGAATCCACCCGAAGAGTGAGATGTCCTAGAGTCCTTATTCTTCAATGGTATTGAGGATCAAGGGTTGATAAGGAAAGCTGTGAATGCTTGGAAACAGGTGACCAAGAAAGGTAAAATTCCATTCGGGAAAAGTAACAATCGGGCTTTCCTTCCCTATAAAGAGTCGATTAAGAAGAGTGCAGAAGAGGAGCTTCTTCCATTCCCGGTGGAACCACCTTTGTATCCTTTGGTGATCGAGCCTCCTACCACCATTGAGTTGGAGAAGTATAACAAATTATGGGCTGAAAAAGAATGGTTGCGGGAAGAAAATAATGAGCTAAAGAGAGAAATTTATCAGTGGAAGCATGAGCGGGGTGAAGTTGTTCATACCGCCAAGTTGAAGACAGAGCTTCTTGCTAAAGCAGAAAGAGAGCTTGCTGACATGGTCGCATCCAGAGAAAGAATGAAACAAGCTTTGGATGGTATCCGTAACGTTCTCAGGTCCAGGGAAGAGGAATTAGGCAAGGCTTTGTTGAAGATTCACAGGTTCAATGATCACCAAGAAACTGCCATGGCTGAGAATAAGATAAAGGAAGATGACTACATAGCTAAGATTGATCAGTTGAAGTCGACGCTTAAGAAGAAAGACGCCGAGATCTTATCAGGGATATTCAAGAGACAAGTAGTCGAGGGTCGACTCAATGAAGCCATAGCCTCCATGGAAGAACTGAAAGTCCAAGCTGAAGTGAAGAAACCTAGACATGAGGGTCCTAGCATTGATGGTGTTTCTGGAGAAGACGCTTGGGAGTTACATTATCGATACTTGGATGGGATCATACACAGGAGAGACCTTCTCATTCAAGGGCTAATTCAGAGGCCGAAGCATCCCGATACCAGAAAGCTGTTCAAGGAGATTCAAGACTGGTGCAGAAAGCATAATGGATGGGGGGGATTGACGCTTGTAAACTTTGATGATATGCCATAGTTGTCTGTTTTCTTTCATTGTATGTGGATCACCACCAGGCTTGTTGGTTAGGACCTATGGTTTTTATATTCAGACTCGTTATCTCAGATTTGTGATTGTTGACATTTGACTTTTCTCTGGTTTTCTTAATATATGAGCAGAAGTTCCATTATATCTTGTTATTAAACCGGAATCAAGGGGTGGATCGCCCTGTGAACTTTCAAACACGTCCATTTGCATTTGCATATTCATAATCATTTTGCATAATCATTTTGCATGACAGGTGTTTATCTCCAGTATTCTTATCTTGTTCTCATCTCAGAATTGCAGATCAGCATATTCACCGGTATCCTACTAAGCATAATCGGAAGAGACTCATGGATCAGCTACAGAATGAGATCATTGAGATGCGGACTCGCATGAACCAATTCATGGAATTAATGCAAGGGGTTGCTCAGGGACAAGAACAGTTGAGAACTCTCGTTCAGCCACTAATTGCGAGGGTTGATAATGATGGTGTCCTTCATGGAGGACTTCAGACTGGTGTTACTGATAATGGTCAGAATGGTCCTACTGGCGGAGGTGTTCCTGTTTCTAGTGTTGTGATTCCTCCGGGCGGAGCTGAAAATGCTGGGGGGTGGTATTGGTGCTGGCGCAATTCAGGGTCGTCAGTATGATGATGTTCAGGATGATGTATTTTCTTTGCCAGGTGGGGATGCTGGTCCCCAGACTGACCAGGATCAAAGGATCCGGTTGATTGAGGAATAACTAAGGGGTGTTGTGAATCAGGATTCTGTGGGAATGGATCTAGAGGATTTGGGGCTGGTTCCAGGCGTTGTTATTTCGCACAAGTTTCAGACTCCCACTTTCGAGAAGTATAATGGTATGACTTGTCCGAGGACCCATGTCAGGGCATACGCAAGCAAAATGGCTGCATATGCGAAGAATGAAAAGCTGATGATGTATTGCTTCCAGGATAGCCTATCTGGGCATCCCTGGAGTGGTACATGCAACTGGAAAGGAAGGATGTGCGTAGTTGGAGAGATCTGGCAGGGGCATTTATCAGACATTACCAATATAACACTGATATGGCTCCTAACAGAACACAGCTGCAGAATCTGTCACAAAAGAACAATGAGAGCTTCAAGGAGTACGCTCAGAGGTAGCGTGAACTGGCAGCAAGGGTTCAGCATCCCATGTTGGAACGTGAAATGATAACTACGTTTATGGCCACCTTGCAGGGTCATTACTATGAAAAGCTGGTACCATGTATGACTGGAAAGTTTGCTGACTTGATCTTAGTGGGGGAAATGGTGGAAAGCGGAATCAAGGCGGGGAAGATATCAGGCAGTGATGGGTCCTCATCTGGAGGAAGCAAGAAGCCTTATGCCAATGGTTATAAGAAGAAGGAAGGAGATACAAACTCTGTGTCATCATATCGTGGTAGAGATGGACCTCGTCAGAACTACAATCAACAGGTGGCTTCTGTAACCATCCCAACAGCACCTCAATAGCCAGCAGTGTCTCAACAACAAAATCAGGCTCCTCACCGGTCTCAGCCTCTGACTAGGCGGGATAGGCATTTTGACACTCCGCCTCTTCCATACGCTCAATTATTTCAGTATTTGCTAAAGCTACAGTTAATCCAGAAGAGAACATTGGCTCCACCTACTGGTAATCCACCTCCCGGCTATGACGCCAACGCCCACTGTGAGTTTCACTCTGGGGCACCTGGACATTATATTGAGAACTGTAAAGCTTTTAAGCATCAGGTTCAAGATCTGCTGGATTCCAAAGCCATCAATTTCTCCAATGACGTCCCGAATGTGAATCAGAATCTGATGCCGAATCACGGTGGCCCGAAGGTCAATGCTATTATTAAAGACTGTGAAGACTTGAGTTTGATTTCAGATGTGAACGAAATCCAAACTCCCTTGGGTGTGGTGAAGGAAAGACTGTTGAAGGGAGGGGTATTTCCCGGTTGTGATGAAGGTTGTGTAGAATGTGTGTTGCAGCCAGGCGGTTGTGATTTATTGAAAGCAGGTATTCAGAAAATGATTAGCGAAGGGGTATTACAGTTTGACAGGGGCTGTAAGCAGAGTATTGTTACTGACAGAGAGATTGATGTTGCCACGATAACAATTCCATTCAAGACGATAACTATATCAGCGCCAGCGAGACCAGCGCCGGTCACTATCACTGTTCCTGGACCAGTTCCGTATGAGAGTACCAAGGCCATCCCATGGAATTATGGGGCCGAGGTGTTTGTTAATGGTGAGAAGCTGGAATTGGAAGAGACATCAGCTGTGAACACAGGGGTGGAAAATCTTGTTGAAGCAGGGGCTATCACTAGGAGTGGTAGAATCTTTGTTCCGTCAGAGAATCAAGCTAGAAGTTCAAGACAAGACAAAGGTAAGCAGATGATGGATGAGTCTGTACAGAGGCAGGAAGCTAATAATTCTACGACAAAGCTAGGTGGAGATACTTTCTCAGAAGACGTAGAAGAGTTTATGAGGTTGATCAGAAAAAGTGATTACAAGATTGTTGACCAACTCCACCAAACTCCATCGAAGATTTCCATCCTATCCTTATTGTTGTGCTCCGAGGCACACCGAAATGCATTGCTGAAGATTCTGAATATGGCTTATGTACCACAGGAAATATCCGTCAATCAGTTAGAAGGGGTTGTGGCTCATGAGAATGCTGGTAATGGTTTGGGTTTCACCAATTTAGATCTGACTCCGACTGGGAGGAATCACAACAACGCTCTGCATATTTCAGTGGAATGCCGTGGTTCTTTAATGTCGCATGTGTTAGTTGATACTGGGTCGTCTTTGAATGTGCTACCGAAGAAGGCTCTAATGAAGTTGGATACTCGTGGGTTGATTTGTACACCAAGTGACTTGGTGGTACGTGCTTTTTATGGCTCCAAGAGGTCAGTGTTTGGAGAGTTAGTTCTGCCGATCAAGGTGGGTCCTGAGGTTTTCAACACCACCTTTTACATAATGGATATTCAGCCTGCCTATAGTTATTTGTTGGGTCGCCCATGGATCCATGGTGCTAGGGCAGTAACTTCTACGCTGCACTAGAAGTTGAAGTATATGGTGGATGGCCACGTTGTGACTGTTTGTGGTGAAGAAGATATCATGGTGAGTCACCTATCGACCTTCAAGTATGTGGA
Source organism: Lathyrus tuberosus (assembly GCA_022829125.1). NCBI lineage: Eukaryota > Viridiplantae > Streptophyta > Magnoliopsida > Fabales > Fabaceae > Lathyrus > Lathyrus tuberosus. The sequence continues at coordinate 3,989,713 of JALAZF010000503.1, read as the reverse complement.
GGTAGATGGTGAGATACAGGAAACTTTGTGCCAAGCCTTTGAAGCTGTGAAGATTCCCCAGGAACCCCCAAAGGCAGTCACTCAGCCTGAGGCGGTTGCCCAACCTGAAGTCGTCATACAACCAGAAGTTCCAATGTCCTCTTTCAAAGAGGTACGTGCTATAGTTGAAGCTGGTGGTTCTCAGAAGTGGGGCAGTGTTATTGATGTTCAAAGGAAGCAAGATACTCATGGACTGGGTTACAAGCCACCTAGGCGTTCTGAAGAGCCTCCCAAGTTCTATGGTCCAGTCCGTTTCACCAGTGCCGGTGTTTTCTTCGACAGAGTCTATGCTATTGAGGACGAAGGAGATAGTGATTGTGACATGGATGAATGGATCCGTCCCTGCATTCCTGGTCAGAGTCTAGGCAACTGGTCCTCCGAGAAAGTTATCCAAGTGACGCGCCTAGAGTAATTTACTTTTGTTTTCTGTTATGTTGAGTCCTACGCTCTGCCCAAATCGTAGTGATATTTATTTGTAGGGCTTGGATGTTTTATTTGCTATTTTTATCATCAATAAAGGAAGTTTTTCATTCAAATATTTCGATCCCTGTCTTTCTATTTTTTACTTTTTGCATTAACCCACATCAAAATGGAAATGTGTTTTCTTGTTTGTTGCACTCATAATGAACATAAAACATCCATCATGCAGGTTCCTTTGTTCAGATTCCACCCATGACTTGGCTATGGCTCGATATGACTTCGACAATCCCATCTATCAGGCCGAAGAAGAGACTGACGAAGACTGTGACTTACCAGAAGAATTAGCCAGGCTACTAAAACAAGAGGAAAGGGTTATTCTACCTCATCATGAGGAAGTTGAGACTGTTAATCTGGGAACCGAGGATGTTAAACGAGAGGTAAAGGTTGGGGCTGCCCTGGAAGACACTGTTAAGAGAAGATTGGTTGAGTTACTTCGAGAGTATGTGGATATCTTCGCCTGGTCTTACCAAGACATGCCCGGGCTTGACACTGACATTGTTTCACACAAACTGCCGCTTAAAGAGGGTTGTACTCCAGTCAAGCAGAAACTAAGAAGGACGAAACCAGATATGGCTGTCAAGATCAAGGAAGAGGTTCAGAAACAGTTGGACGCCGAATTTCTTGTTGTGACAAATTATCATCCGTGGGTTGCTAATATTGTACCTGTACCTAAGAAGGATGAGAAGGTCAGGATGTGTGTGGATTACCGAGATTTGAATAGGGCGAGCCCGAAGGATGATTTCCCGCTCCCCCACATTGACGTGTTAGTGGACAATACTGCTCAATATTCTGTGTTTTCCTTCATGGATGGCTTCTCTGGGTATAACCAAATCAAAATGGACCCAGAGGACATGGAGAAAACTACGTTCATAACATCGTGGGGAACATTTTGCTACAAGGTAATGCCCTTTGGATTGAAGAATGCTGGGGCAACCTATCAGCGGGCGATGGTGACTCTCTTTCATGATATGATTCACAAGGAGATCGAAGTCTATGTTGACGACATGATTGTGAAGTCACAGACAGAGGAAGAACACTTGGTAAACCTCCAGAAGTTGTTTGAAAGGTTGAGGAAGTTCAGATTGAGGTTGAATCCGAACAAGTGCACTTTCGGCGTGAGGTCTGGTAAATTGCTGGGATTCATTGTTAGTGAAAGAGGTATAGAGGTTGATCCTGCAAAGATAAGAGCCATACAGGAGATGCCTGAGCCAAGGACAGAGAAAGAGGTTCGTGGTTTCTTGGGGAGGTTGAATTACATTGCCAGGTTCATCTCTCATCTGACAGCTACATGTGAAACAATTTTCAAGTTGTTAAGAAAGGACCAAGAGGTCAGGTGGAATGAAAATTGTCGAGAGGCGTTTGAAAGGATAAAGACGTATTTGCAAGAACCCCCAGTCCTTATGCCACCGGTGTCTGGGAGACCATTGATTATGTACCTTACGGTTCTTGAGAATTCGATGGGTTATGTGTTTGTTCAACACAACGAGACGGGTAAGAAAGAGCACGCCATTTACTACCTGAGTAAGAAGTTCACTGATTGCGAATCGAGATACTCTATGCTGGAAAAGACATGTTGCGCACTCGCTTGGGCAGCCAAGCGCTTAAGGCAGTATATGTTAAATCACACGACCTTGTTGATTTCGAAGATGGATCCGATTAAGTACGTGTTTGAGAAGAAAGCACTTTCTGGAAGGATAGCCCGTTGGCAGATGGTTTTGACAGAGTACGATATTCAGTATGTTTCTCAGAAGGCCATTAAGGGAAGTGTTCTGTCAGAATATCTTGCTGATCAGCCAGTCGAGGATTATCAGCCTATGAAGTTTGAGTTTCCAGACGAGCATGTTATGTTTTTGAAAATGAAGGATTGTGAAGAGCCTCTGCCTGACGAATGACCTGAGATTGGATCACAGTGGAAGATGATTTTTCATGGGGCTGTCAACTCGTATGGCAATGGAATTGGGGCAATCATTACAACTCCGAAGGGTTCTCATATACCTTTCACTGGCCGGTTAGCATTTGTGTGTACCAACAACGAGGCGGAGTATGAAGCATGCATCATGGGGTTAGAAGAAGCAATTGATTTAAGAATTAAGAACCTCGATGTCTATGGTGATTCCGCGTTGGTGGTTAATCAGATTACAGGAGAATGGGAGACTCGTCAGGAAAATTTGGTACCTTATAACAACTATGCCAGAAGGTTGTTACCTTTCTTTGATAGGGTGGATTTTCATCATGTGCCCCGAGCTGAGAATCAGATGGCTGATGCGTTGGCGACATTGGCATCCATGTATAAGGTGAACCGTTGGAATGAGACTCCGTCGATTAGAATCATGCGTTTGGACAGACCAGCTTTTGTGTTTGCAATTGAAGATGTGTCAGATGGCAAGCCGTGGTATCATGATATTAAGGTTTTTCTAAAAAGACAAGAGTATCCAGAGGGTACCTCCACCAAGGATAAGAAGACTCTGAGAAGGTTGGCAGGAAAATTCTTTTTGAACAAGGATGATATGTTATATAAAAGGAACTTCGATATGGTCTTGCTACGTCGTGTTGACGAACATGAGGCAGGGTTATTGATGGAGGAAGTTCACGAGGGTTCTTTCGGTACTCATTCCAGTGGACACACCATGGCTAGAAAGTTGTTGAGAGCAGGATATTACTGGATGACTATGGAGTCTGATTATTTCAAGTACACTCGGAAGTGCCATAAATGCCAGATTTATGCAGATAAGATGCACGTACCGCCTACGCCTCTAAATGTGTTGTCATCTCCTTGGCCGTTTGCAATGTGGGGTATAGATATGATTGGAAAGATTGAGCCTACTGCTTCCAATGGGCATCGTTTCATTTTGGTTGCCATTGACTATTTCACAAAGTGGATGGAGGCAGCCTCGTACGCCAACGTCACCAAGCAAGTGGTAGCCCAGTTTATAAAGAATGATATTATCTGTCGTTATGGGGTCCCAGAGAGAATCATTACTGATAATGACTCGAATTTGAATAATAAGATGATGAAGGAGCTATGTCAGAGTTTCAAGATCGAGCATCATAATTCTTCTCCATATCGTCCGAACATGAATGGGGTTGTTGAGGTGGCAAATAAGAATATCAAGAAGATTGTGCAGAAGATGGTGGTAACGTATGAAGACTGGCATGAGATGTTACCTTATGCTCTACATGGTTACCGTACTTCGGTGCGTACGTCAACTGGGGAAACCCCTTTCTCATTGGTGTACGGTATGGAAGCAGTTTTACCCTTAGAGGTCGAGATTCCATCTTTGAGAGTTCTGGCAGATGTGAAGCTTGATGAAGCTGAGTGGGTACGCTCCAGGTTAGATCAGTTGAACCTTATTGAAGAGAAGAGATTGGCAGCCATCGCACATGGTCGTTTGTATCAGAGCAGGATGAAGCACGCCTTTGATCAGGAAGTGCGCCCTCGGAATTTTCAGACAGGTGAATTGGTTTTGAAAAGGATCCTTCCTCCTCAGACAGATCACAGGGGCAAATGGACTCCAAACTACGAGGGGCCGTATGTAGTCAGAAAGGTTTTCTCCGGTGGAGCCTTACTACTTTCAACTATGGATGGCAAAGATTTTACCTCCCCTGTGAACGCAAACGTAGTCAAAAAATACTTCGCATAAAAGAGACCCGCTGGACATAAAAAGAAAATCCAGCTAAAAAAGGGGCATCCCGACGAGCCATAAAAAGGAAAAGGTTCGGGAAAAAATTAGGGATAAAATGTAAAAAGAGATGTGTAAACCTGCAAAGTTGAAAACCTGAAAAGGCAACTTTGGCAAAAATGGGTATCTCGATGGATTGAAAACCCGAAAAGGGCGATCCAGGCAAAAGTTAGGGATTTATAAGCAAAAGGCTACGATCTGCGTTTGATCTGTGAAGCACTCTCAATACCTGGAAATTCTGAAAGAAAGGAATCGGTACAGTTAGTCTCTTCGAAGGTCAAGACATTTGTGGATAAGCAAGTCATACGGGTCATAGCTGAGTCGAATCATGGTGGATATCTATTCCCACATTGCCGACATGTGTATTTCCTTTTTGTTTTTTGCGCAATTACCTCTTTCTAGGAATTGCTTCCAAATGTAAATGCCTATTTACAGGCCACTTTTCTCAATAAAATATTTATTTCATTCAAAGATTTTTCTGTTGCTTGTTTTACTTTTACTGTTTTGTTTGCAAAAACGTCCGATATTTTTGATAAACATTGCATATAAAACTTTGAGCTTTGCGAAGCATAACAAAAAGCAGTAGAAATTACTTAGGCGTTAACAATGATAGTTATGTTGTGGCATTCTCCTTTTGTTGTTGTTATTTGACTTGCAGGGCAACAGCATTGTACTCCCCAGCATTGAGATTGCTCCTTCCCCAGCAGGTCAAACTTTCCTTAGCAGAGCAGACCCTCCACAGCAGGAGACTTGGAAAGTATTTTCTCCGGATCAAGGCGTTATTTCCCCACAGAATCATGGTGCTCACTTCCCCATCCAGTCAGGAAATGTGCTTTCACCAACAATGTCATATTCTAATCCCCAGCAAGGTGGGGGTAAGGGCATTCTCCCCTTCAGCAGTTCAGAAGTATCCCCAAGCAGGATGGTATTATGGGTTGGTATCCCCCAGCAGGTCTTAAGCCCGTCTGTTGTTGGCAATCCTCGGCAACAAACTTCCAGTTCCATTATTGGCGTCCATTCTCAACTCCCTCAGCAGAGAGGAAATCTAAGGTTTTGGATGTTACCTTCAGTAGAGGACAGGTATAATCCCCGGTAGTGTGGATATTCTTTTGGGACTTCATCCCCAGCAAAAATTATTGATCCAAGGAGTCGATCAGTGTGATCCTTCTCAGCAGAGTTCTTAGAATCAGAGGACAATTTATTTTTGTCGTCCCCAGCTGAATGGGTCCTTTCTCTCCGGCATTTATTTTGCTGGAGAGACCCTGTTTGCATATCATAAGCATTCGCATTGCATCCTCAAACGCGTAGCATTTCCACTTCGTGTGGAGCATTACGGCAAAATTCAAACATTTGCATTCCAAAGCATAAGCCAGGTTTGATACTTTCCTTGCCAGTTCTCTTTCTCAGCAGAGATGGCATAACTCAGGAGATTTTGGAGGGATGCGTTCCTCATAATTGTGCTCCCCGGCAGAGTCTTTTATTTAGACTTCACCTTCCCCAACGGAGTCATCTTATCTGTGGAACGGGAGTCCGTTAGAAGTTTGTCTTTATTTGCCTCATTTTGGCCTTTTTCTTTTGTGAGTCTTGTTTCACGTTATCCCCAGTGAAGTCCACTTTATGTTGGTTACCCTTTGTGGGTACATTTGAGGTCGTATTCGTGTTTTCAATGCGGGTAGAGTGATTGAGGTCAGTCTTCCTTTGAGGGTACAATTGAGGTTGTATTCGTTTTGTGGGTGCGATTGAGGTCGTATTCGTCTTTTCTTTGCGGGTAGAGTGATTGAGGTCAGTCTTCCTTTGCGGATGCAATTGAGGTTGTATTCGTTTTGTGGGCGCGATTGAGGTCGTATTCTTATTTTCTTTGTGGGTAGAGTGATTGAGGCCAGTCTTCCTTTGCGGGTATAATTGAGGATGTATTCGTTTTGTGGGTGCGATTGAGGTCATATTCGTGTTTTCTTTGTGGGTAGAGTGATTGAGGTCAGTCTTCCTTTGCGGGTATAATTGAGGTTGTATTCGTTTTGTGGTGCGATTGAGATCGTATTCGTGTTTTCTTTGTGGGTAGAGTGATTGAGGTCAGTCTTCCTTTACGGGTATAATTGAGGTTGTATTCGTTTTGTGGGTGCGATTGAGGTCGTATTCGTGTTTTCTTTTTGGGTAGAGTGATTGAGGCCAGTCTTCCTTTGCGGGTATAATTGAGGTTGTATTCGTTTTGTGGTGCGATTGAGATCGTATTCGTGTTTTCTTTGTGGGTAGAGTGATCGAGGTCAGTCTTCCTTTGCGGATACAATCGAGGTTGTATTCGTTTTGTGGGTACGATTGAGGTCGTATTCATGTTTTATTTGTGGGTAAAGTGATCGAGGTCAGTCTTCCTTTGTGGATGTAATTGAGGGTGTATTCGTTTTGTGGGTACGATCGAGGTCATATTCGTATTTTCTTTTTGGGCAGAGTGATTGAGGTCAGTCTTCCTTTGAGGTTGTATTCGTCTTTTGGGTACGATTGAGGTCGTATTTGTTTTTTTCCTTGTGGATATGGTTGAGGTCATATTCCTTATTTTTTAGCACACTCTTTCTCGTTATTCTTACCATAAGCAAATTTCCAGGGCTCTTTCGGTATTCAATCCCCGTGTACCCTGGAATGTCTGAGAGCCGTTGCTATCACACCTTCAGGACCAAGTTGATTGAATAGGGGCAGCTGTTGCACCCCAAAATTTGCCCTCCTTACTTTATTACTAACTGGCTTATGTTGCATTGCATTTTGCATTATCATGTGTGCATATCATTGGTTCTTAGCATGGGGTCAAGGTGTCTGAGGCAGTGCTTCAGAGGGTCAAGCAAGAGTCCTGGTATTGTCCAAGAGGGCTCAGGTGGATCATCCTCTCCTAACCAGTGCATAGATTAGGGTTTTGAGATTCTTGGGTTTATTGCTTCAATAGGCAAGCTCCTTGGGTTTTTATCATCATCAAATGGCATATCTTATCTTTTTTGGAGAGGATACACATTATATTCAGAGGAATTTGGATTTGGAGACTGTGTTATTTCCTCCTAGACTGAGGGTACCACAACTAGGGTTTGCTATAAAGTCAGTTTATTTCTGATTTTTTGGGCAAGACTTGATTCCATGGTACTCCTTGGGTCCCTAAGTACCTAGGGATGGGAGGTTGTCCATCAGTTTGGTTCAGGAGAAGTTCAATTGGCCAATGGATTGAAAATCAGTTGAATTGGGTAAAAGTCAACAGTGAGAGGAGAAGTCATCTGTGAAATTTTGAGGTTCTCTCCAAAGTTTTCAAGGTCTCACATCCTCATATGGTCTCCAAGGGTCAAGTTTCAAACTATTTGTCAGGAATCAGGAGTTTGTACAGAAGTTTCTAAATATGGAAAGTGGCCTATAATAAAAGTTTCCTTTTTTGGCAAGTTCCTACACTGCATTCAACTTGACTTTTCATCATCAAGAAAGCTTCAAATGAATTTTTATCAAACATGAAAGTTGAATATATTTTTCTCCTCTTTCCAACAAATACTAGTGGGTCTCTATATCATTTGTGAAACTCCAGTTATGATCAAAAGAAGGCAAAGTGGTTTTTAGGGTTTCTCATGATCCCATTTTCACAACCTTGGGCATAATGACCTATAATCAATTCCATTGCTTCATGCCACATTCCAATATTAAAAGACATTCCTTGGGGATTATTTTGGGCCCAAGAATGAAGAAATTCCATGGTGTGTTCTTCACTTATTCTCCATTGTTCAAAAATGCCAAATTATTCAAAAGTCATGAATCAAAAAAGTTTCGAGGCCCAATTTAAATGTGGTGTGATTAGCAACTCAAATGCAAGTGATCCATCATGAAACTTTAAAATATCCATGCATGGAGGAGGTGTGCTTAACATAATGTGTTTTTCCAAAATAATTCAAAAAATCATTAAATAATTAATCACCCAAGCCCAATTCATCATCAGAAGAAAACCCTAGCCTATTTAAACCCATCCATGCACTGGTTAGGGTTAGTTACACGTGATATTTTGGAGAAAAAGAAAGTGAACCCTAATTCTTGAATTCCTTGGATCTCTCAATTTACAAGGAGTTTCTTCAAAGTTCTTCCACAAACCTTCTCCTGGTGATCTCTAGAGTGCAACCCAACCACCATTTGCAGCCAAAAGCAAGGATTGGAGTGGCACCATCTCAGGTTGATGGATTTTTTCGTGCTCCCAAAACTCCTTTTTTTTTATGTCTATTTTGTTTTGTGATTGTCACTGATCATGCTGATATAATTGGTTTTGAATATGGATGTGTGTATGGCTTGTTATGTGTGTTTAAAGTTTTGTGCTCTAATGGTTTTTCATTCGTTTTTTATTATACACTAACAATTTGGGTTTTTGATGCCATATTTGGATTCCTGACGAAATTCTGGGTCGGATAGTGTACCCCATTGCATTTTCTGGGCAGTTTGGTGGTCGCAGGTGGTGGCTGGAGGTAGGGTTCCGGCGGCTGGCGGTGATCCGGCGAAGGGAGGGGTTCCAAGGTTGAAGACGAAATCCTGGCCCTTCATTCTCTTCATCCAACGGTCTAAATCGTGCCACATCTTATTTCTTTTTATTTTTTTCTGAATTATAATTAGTGATCCTGTGTTTATAACCCCACGGTACCTATCATGTTCCTCCAGTTATTTTATTTCTTTTGATTTACTTTTATTTTCGTTGACTAATTGTGTACCGTATGATGCATCAAAAGGTCCTCCTCACGCCAACGCATTAAAAATGTCACGCGCCGTGCACATGGTAGGCACACGGTATTCCTTTTTTATTTTTGTTCAATTAGTGGGCTGGGTTGCTATTCGCACCCCCCACTCTTCAGCGCAATATCATTCCCAGTTGAATTTTTTACTATTCACCCCCCCCAACACTATTTTCATGTTTTATTTTATTATTTCATTATCATTTTCATTTTTAGTTATTAAAATTACCTAATTGCATTTTAAAATTCCCATAAAATTCATACATCATCTTTATTATTTTATAAAAATTTTACAAATTTTATTTTTTATTTTTATTTTATTTTTATCATTTAAACTAATTATTTAGTCTATTTTCTTTTTGAATTATCCATATAATGCATACTTAATTTCTTTATTTTATTTTTCTGCATCCGTAAAATATTTTTTATCCGTTCTTTTTGCATCTATTAGATAACATCCTAAAATCTATTAAAACATTTTTCTTTCATTTTTAAATTTATTTCATATTGCATTTTGGTCCTTCTCTTTGGCACACTGAACCCCACTTCCCACCTGAACTTTGCCTAATTATTTAGATGACTAATATCTTGATTTTTTGCAGGGATTTTTGATATTTGGTTTATCTCTAGTTGAATAATATTGATGTTTAATTTGGGAATTTTAGGAGTTATTTTTCTAATTATTTGATTGGCTTTCACTTGAGATCTTCTTGTATGCCTATTTCTGACTACCTCTGATTATCTGTTTGAAAGGCACTTGTGCCATTTGCTTTGGGGTTGTTCCTTTGATTTCTGAATTCATGTTTGGATTATTATCATTGTTGTTTGCCATTGTTTGATTTTCATTCACCTCATTTCTCTTACTTATGTCTATTCCGTACTAATCTTTTATGCAGGGACTAAGGTAAGTTCTTTAAGGGTGTGGATAAGCATCCATATTCACCTTTACTATTCTCTCCTTCTCTCATTTCTTTCCTTTAGGATGTAGGTCATCGTCAAACCTCACTAATCATAGGTCACCCATGCATGATGACTTTAGGATCTATAGTCCCCCTTTAGAGTTACCCTTGTGTCTTCTCTCTTCTCATCTCAAATTTCTTTAAAACACTTAATAAGAATAAGGTGTATTGCGCACGAGCCTTAAGTATGGGGAATGAGAAATGAGGGGCTTCCTCTCATCTTTCTAGAGTGCTTAGCGAGCGTCCTGTCTTGGGACGATGCGTTAAGTATTCGCCCCTGTGCCCTAGACTTTGGTGCAATGCAACTTAGGAACTAACTTAAGCCACTTCTGTCCTAAAAAACACAAACCAAATTCAAACCTTTTTGTCCTTCGGGATCTTCAAACTAAAGGCTATTTTCAAAAAGGGCACGTTACCTTCCGTCTGAGTCGCAAACAGGCATCGACCCTAACTGTCGGACGCGAACTTAACGTCGCTCATAAAAAACACAAAAAGAACTTGGTCCGAACTACGTTGACTATGAATTCCCCATTGCACAAAGGGGGTACGTAGGCCTAGGACGTTGACGTCCTACCGAGTCTGTCTTTGTTTTCCCCTCTCGTCTTAGCACAGCCCTAGATGATAGGATAACTCACCTTTAGAATAGACAATAAGCGTGGATCCCATCGAATACGATGGACGCGTGGGGTGCTAGCACCTTCCCCTCGCGTAACCGACTCCCGAACCCAGGTTATGGTTGTGATGACCATTCCTTTCCCTCTTCCTCTGTTTTTTCCGCGCCACTCTCGCGTTTGTACCTGGATGAAAATCCTGGGAGCGACACCTTGGGGTTAAACAATATGGAGACGTGAAAGGAAACATTCTTTGTGAACCCTTTCTTAGACTGTCACCCTTAGAAATCGTCAAAGAGACTCTACTCCTCAGAGATGATCTTTTCTCCGTGAATGACATCTCTTGAGTTTCTTCCAAATTCTCGGACTTTCCTGGCTTGATCTATTCTCGGTGAATGGAATATCTTGAACTTCTCGGGGTTTGGGGACCCACGGGCTTCCTAAAAGCATCCCTGCCTCCTCTTGGGCATTGTACAAGGACCCGTCAGCTTCTTATAAGTTTTCACAGCCTCCTCTTAGGCTTCGTATAATAATTCTTCCTCCGGGAAGATAGCCTACTCTTGGGCTTCATACAAATTGTACCTTCGGCTTCTTAAAATTTTTTCTCGACTCCTCTTGGGCTTCGTACAAATTGTACCGACGACCTCTTAAAGGTATAGGAACAGAAGTTAGTCATCTTAATAGAACAGTCTTTCAAAGAGTCTAGATCTTTCTACCGTGAACGTACTGTCTCTTAATTTCTCTTAAGCATAATACAAAAGATAAAACTCTAGACATGGACAGTCTAATCTCCTCGAGTCTTGAAGACATTCTCAAGTTCCTTTCAAAAATAGGAAAAACACCCGTAGACTTGGGCAATCTCAATACCCTTCGGATTCCCCGTTTCCTTAAAGAACAGGAAATAATCCCGGTCCTCAGATCAAATCCATGAGTACAACATTACCCATATAAGAACTGATTTTCTCTTTTAACCAACATACTGGACCTGTCACTCAACTGAAATAGTAACTCTAGCCTCCTCTTGGGCCTTGTATAATGATTCTCCCCAGCAGAGTTAACCTTTTTAGCCTCCATCTCGGGCTTCGTACGAGATACAAAAACACTCTCTTGTTGAGTATAAAAGACTCTCTTGTTGAGTCAAACCTTTGCAGCCTCCATCTCGGGCTTCGTACGAGATACAAAATCACTCTCTTGTTGACTATAAAAGGCTCTCTTGTTGAGTCAAACATTTTTAGCCTTCATCTCGGGCTTTGTACGAGATACAAAACACTCTCTTGTTGAGTATGAAAAGACTCTCTTGTCGAGTCGATCACCTTTAGCCTCCATCTCGGGCTTCGTACGAGATACAAATCACTCTCTTGGTGAGTATAAAAGACTCTCTTGTTGAGTCAAACCCTTATAGCCTCCGTCTTGGGCTTCGTACAAGACACATATAAAAACACTCTCTTGTAAAGTCAACCCTTTTATCCTCTATCTCGGGCTTTGTATGAGACACAAAAGCATCCTCTTGTTAGGTCAATAGCCTCCTCTTAGGCTTTGTATAAAGAAATCCCCGTTCGATTCAATCAACCTTTTAGCATCAAATCATGCTTTGGTCACAACATACAAACATCAACAACTCCTTTTCCCTCGTCTAATTGCTGTAAGCGGCAAGCCTCTGGATTATTTACATCCACGCCACTGTCCCTCTTTTAGCATGAGAAATTCCTAAGGAAAGATGGCATAGCTCTAAACTGAGTTAAAGTCTTCTCCTTCAGGTTGAAAATCCCCTATAAAGAAAATGATGGCATTTTTGGATTCGCATATCCCAGTTAAAGTAATTCTCCTTTATAATCAGTCACCCAACAGTTGTGACAAACAGGCCCCCTTTAGAGATGACAAATTCTCTCTAAAGTCAAACACCCTTTAAGCTTCACATCCTGGGCTTCAAACAAGATAGAAATAGACCCTTTAGCTTTACATCTTGGGCTTTGAACAAGATATAAAACACCTTTAGCTTCATGTCTTGGGCTTTGAACAAGACACTAAAACACCATTTCCTCCCATAGAATAGGAGGAACTACGATCCCTCTGATTTCCCTATCCCGGGAATACGTAGGCATAAGATTGAAAAAGAATCTTAGCGAGCACACTAATAAAAAAAACCCAAAGTCCCCTGCCTCCAGCCAATCTAGCACAGTATCCCAACAAATTCCCTATGAGCAGTCCCGATATTTCGTTATGAACAAAATAAGCAGAGAGAGGCCCACGAACTAAAACCGCATCTGTAAACCAACAGTTTTGACTGTTTAAACTCAGTTTGCAAGCAGGGTTAGTTGGAGACATTTATTTCCCTTCCTTCATCAGCTTCAATAGGATAAAAAATGAATCGACCTGTAGTACCCCAGAGCGATAGTGCTTAAGAACCACGTCCAAAATCACTCGCCACAGAAAAATGGCGCCCACCGTAGGGCCTTCTCGTCTTTCTTTCTTACAATTTAAGGTGAAAACCTTGGACAAGTCATTTTCATGGCGGTGGCCACCACAGAAAAATGGCGCCCACCGTGGGGCCAAACAAAGGAATCTTGTCTCTCTTATCTCTCTGGTTGAAACCTTCTCTTGGGACGAGTCCTTAGGTTCACAAGGTATCACCGAATGACGGTTCCATCTGGGAATGTCATTATTGCTAGAATCGGCCCTCACTAGGATCTTAGGTCAAAATCTTTAAGTTGGGAAGGTACCACAGAATGACGCCTCCGTCGGGGAGCCATTTTCTGTTAGGATCATAGGATTCATAGCTCTTAAAAAGTCTAGGACATTAGGACAAATATATATACTGCTTTTCCTAATTGATATCTGTGTTTATTTTTCTGCTAATGGGAATGCATGTGATGCCGCATGTGGAAAGATTGAGTATACACCTAGGAAAAACCTCTTTCAGTAGTGCGGAAGCTATCGGAAATAGTTGTCACGCGATACTACCCTCTTCTGAGATTCTTCGAAATACATCACCTAGCACGGTTCCCGGCCCGCTGATGTTATCTCGACAAGAATAAATGATTTTGAGAGACAGGTACAAAAGTCACTAGTATAAACCTTTGGGATGGGTAGAGCCTTGACTTCATGACACCGACCCTTTAACCCCATGTTTTTTCTATGTTTTTGTGTGCTGCATTCATGCATTCATTTTAAAAAAAACATTAAGCAAAGAAAAATTTTCTCTTCTAGTCTCTATTTTTCAAATTAAACTAAGACAATGATTGCAAATGTCAGAGAGAAAAGGATTGCGCTAATGGATTTCGGTAGACGAAAAACTCACAAGTATACCTTCAAGGTTCCAAAACTAGGGGATTTGAGAGGATTAGCAAGGATGATCATTAACCCTGACACTTTCAGAGCCAAGTACGGAGGTCTGCTACCTCTGTTAAGGGTCCATGTAATTGAGGGAATCCTGGAGGCACTCATTCAGTTTTATGATCCGGTCTATCACTGTTTCACATTCCCGGATTACCAGCTCACACCAACGCTGGAGAAGTATTCTCATCTGATTGATCTACCCATTACTGATCAAGCTCCATTTTCTGGACTGGAAGAAATTCCAAAGGATCAAATCATTGCAAAAGCAATTTATTTGGATGAGTCAGAAGTCAAGACTCACATGACCACCAAGGGAGGAATCCCAGGTTTACCAGCCAAGTTTTTGGTAAAGAAGGCTCTGTACTTTGCTAGTATAGGGAGCGTGACTGCTTTTGAAAGCATCTTTGTTTTGCTCACCTACGGGTTATTTTTGTTTCCCAACATTGATAACTTCATTGATATCAACGCCCTTAAGATTTTCCTGATTGGAAACCCTGTATCAACCTTGCTCGCAGATGCGTATCATTCTGTACACTTAAGGAATTTATACAGCGGAGGAATGATCACGTGCTGTGTAACCCTGCTATATAAATGGTTTATCTCCCATTTGCCTAAGTCTTCCGCTTTTTGGGATCATAAGAGTGCCTTACGTTGGTCGCAGAAAATCATGTCTCTTACCAACTCTGATATAGATTGGTACAATCGAATCTATGACGGGATCAAGATCATTGACCGTTGTGGAAATTTCCCCAACGTACCCCTCATAGGAACTAAGGGAGGAATCAATTACCATCCAGTTTTAGTTCTTCGTCAATTTGGATACCCGATGAGGCATGTCCCGCGTAATGCTCATCTGGAAGGTCTTTTCTTCAAGGAAGGAGAAAATGACAGGGCACTAAAGATGGAAATAGTGCACGCTTGGAAACATATTCATAAGAAAGGACGAGAGTCTCTAGGAAAACCGGACTGTGTCTCAGTGGAGCCTTATCTCCACTGGGTATAAACTAGAGCTCTCAAGCTAAAGATGCCTTATCCCCGTCATAGAGTTCTTCCTCCAAGGGAATCTGTCATGTACTTCATGATTGAAATGGAAAAACTTCAGGTTACTCTCAACAAAATTCAACAGGAGAGAAGGTCTTGGAAGAACAAGTACCGCATTCTTAATGTGGAGTGTACCAAAATACAGCAACTGCTGAAAGATAAGGATGCTCTAATTGAGATTTTGGAGCAACATGCTGTAGAAAATCAGGATGACCAAAGGAATTTGCTCTCTCCTTTCACTTGACAAAGGAATGACAACCCGACAATGGCCCAAGAGCCCCGGTCCAAGAAAAGGAAAGTACCAGAATCAACACCTGAGTTCTCCTCAGAGAGGACTCGGGACCCATTAGCTTAGGTTTCTGTTTCCGCACTTTGTAATTTACTGTATTTCCATTTCCGCAATCCTTTGAATTCAATAAAACTGGGGTGTCCCCACTGTTTGATATTTGCAATCTAATTGTCGAAGTTTATTTTGATTAAACCAAAACAAAACAATTAATATAATCATTGCATTCATCATTCTCACGTCACCTATTCTTCTTACCTACGAATCTCACGTTTGTGTCTCGGTTCTAGAGTCAAACTGTCTCATTCGTACAATACTTGAGCCAATCGTCAGAAAAAGATGGATGATCTCGAGGAAGAGAACAGAGACTTGAAAGAAGAGATCGACGCTCTGAGAGAGGATATGAGAAAGCTTCGTAATGACATGCAAGCCATGGCAGAAGCTCAGCTACAAAGAACTGTGATCTCAGAGATCACCTCAATGCCCATAGTGGAGAAGTATGATCCTAGGTATCAAATGCCGAAAGATCGTCCCTGGGGCATGCCTGTTAACTATATCCCGAAAGGATATGTTCCGCCGATCACTGAAGATCAGGGAATCATAGCAGAAGCTGTTAGGCCTGAAGGTTGCAAATTTCGGGAAAGCGAGGATGCCAGAGGCATAATAAGGACTCCTGAAGGTTACAAACTTCGGGAAGCGCCAAGATTCACCGCCGTAGTAACGGTGCCACCTCCTGTGGTACACACTGTCCCGAAAGAACAAATTCCACAGATACCTTCTGGTAGAAAGGAAAGTATGTTCGATAGAATGGATGAATTCCAGGAGCAGTTCCTGGAAATGCAGAAGGAACTACAAGCTATTCGTGGTCAGGATTTATTTGGAAAGGACGCCGCAGACCTTTGTTTGGTCCCCAATGTGAAAGTCCCGTACAAGTTCCAAGTACCCGATTTTGAAAAGTACAAGGGTAACTCTTGCCCTCAAAGCCATTTGGTGGTGTACGCTCGGCGAATGTCAGCTCAGACAGAGAACCAGGATCTACTGATTCACTACTTTCAGGATAGTTTAACCGGTGCTGCATTAAAATGGTACATGGGTTTAAACCGCACTACGATTAGCACTTTAAGAGATCTTGGCACTGCCTTCGTCCAACAATATAAATACAATTTGGACATGGCACCAGACAGAGATCAACTCAGATCAATGTTGCAAAAGGACAAGGAAACCTTTAAGGAATACGCTCAGAGATGGCGTGAAATTGCCGCTCAGATTTGTCCACCTCTTGAGGAAAAAGAGATGACAAAGATTTTCTTAAAGACCTTGAGCTCATTTTACTATGATAGAATGGTTGCCAGTATGCCCAGTGACTTCACCGAAATGGTCGGTATGGGAGTACGTCTCGAGGAAGCCGTTCGAGAAGGACGTCTAGTCAAAGACACTGGGTCGACAAGCGGTACTAAAAAATACGGTAGTGCTCTCCCTAAGAAAAAGGAGCAAGATATTGGGAATATCTCCCTCGAAAAGCAAAGGCGACGGTACCAACCAGTAGTAGCTGTAACTCCTGCTATCAACCCTGCGCCTGTTTCTACGTATCAACCTCAGGTTGCTCAAAGCCAACCGCATTTGCAGCAATTTCAGCAAAGGACACAACAGCCTCTTCAGCAGGCTCGTCCTCAATACAACAACAACCGTACAACGCGGCCACCAGGATTTGATCCTATGCCCGTATCGTACGCAGAACTATTTTCGTTACTACTGGCCAAGGGGCATGTCCAGAATAAGTCTCCTCTTACAGTACCCAAAAATCTGCCTTTTCGGTTTAAGGCAGATCAGACTTGCCCTTACCATCAAGGAGGACCAGGGCATAACATAGAAAACTGTCTCAGTTTCAAATCCGACGTGCAAAAGCTTGTTAGGAGCGGGGTCTTACCTTTCAAAGATATGAATCCGAATGTTCTCACAAACCCACTGCCTCAACATGAGAAGGCTACAGTCAATTTGATAGAGGGAGAGTCTAACAACACCTATCAAATTCACGATGTACTTTTGTTAAGGGCCAACTTGGTCAAGATGCATTGTAGACAGAGCGTATATGGCCATGTGCCACCTCATATTTATCACCAGTGTGATATTTGCTCTAAAAGCAATCAAGGATGTTCTGTGGTGCAATCAGCTCTACAGGAACAGATGGATGTCGGATAGATCCAAGAGCACCGAGTTCGTGGAGTTAACATGGTTTATACGAATTCAAACATCATTCAAAACCACGATATCCGTGCGATGAATGTCAACCTGGTGGCAATGCACTAAAGGCAAATCCAGTATAATCTGCCACGACACGATTATAATTCTTGTCTGACTTGCTCGGTAAATAAACAGGGATGCTCTTTTGTACAAGAGGCCCTCCAGCGTCAGATGGATCTTGGATGGATTCAAGACTACCATGATAAGAATCATTATCAAATCAACATGATTCAAATTTTCGATATTCGCTTGATGAATACCAGCCTGGTGGAGTTACATGCTAAACAGGTCCAGCTCGGGTTCCTGGTATCACATGATTATCAGGGTTGTAAAGCGGGCTGCGAAGACGATCAGGACTGCGCCCTTTGTAGCGAGCGGTTTTTGGACGTGGTTGCGAAGCACTACCGCTCTTTGGTATCTACAGCTCGATTCATTTTTTATCCTATTAAAGCTAATGAAGGAAGGGAAATAGATGTCTCAAATTAACCCTGCTTGCAAACTGAGGTTAAACAGTAAAAACTGTTGGTTTATAGATGCTACAAAGATTCGGGGTCTCTATTAGGTGTATTTTTTTAAAATCGGTGTTTGGTCGATTGGTGGGAGGTTGGGATGTTAGGACGGATGTATGGAAGTATGGGATTTTGGGTTTTTGTTTAGTGTGCTCGCTAAGAGTTTTCTTTCAATCTTATGCCTACGTATTCCCGTTTACCGAAACAGGGAAATCAGAGCGTTCGTAGTTCCTCCTATTCTATGGGAGGAAATGGTTGTTTTGGTGTCATGTTCAAAGCCCAAGACGTGATGGAGGCTAAATGTTGTTTGACTCAACGGGGGAGTCTTTTGTATCTCGTACGAAGCCCGAGAGAGAGGCTATTATTTGTTAGCTCCGCTGGGGAGAATCATTGTACAAAGCCCAAGAGGAGGCCATGGTGCTGTTTTAGTTGAGTGACAGGTCCAGTATGCTGATTTAAAGAGAAAATTAGTTCTTATATGAGTAAAACTATAATCAAGGATTTGATTCGAGGATCACGGTTATTCCCTATTCTTTAAGGAAATGGGAAATCCAAAGGGTATTGAGACTATCCGAGTCTACGGGTTTTCTTCCTATTTAACGAAGGGTTCACTTGAGAATGTCTTTGAGACTCAAGGAGATTAGACTGTCTGCGTCTAGAGTTTCATCTTTTGTACTATGCTTTGAGAAACAGTAGTAGACTCTTTGAAAGGACTGTTCAATGAAGATGACTAAGTTCTGTTGCTATACCTCTAGGAGGTCGTCGGGACAATTTGTACGAAGCCCAAGAGGAGGCTGAAGACTTTTAAGAAGCCGCGAGGTCCTTGTATGAAGCCCAAGAGGAGGCTATCATTCCCAGAGGAAGATATCATTATCCGAAGCCTAAGAGGAGGCTGTGAATACTTCTAAGAAGCCGACGGGTCCTTGTACAACGCCCAAGAGGAGGCGGGGTTGCTTTTAGGAAGCATGTGGGTCCTTGTACGATGCCCAAGAGGAGGCCGATGCTTTTAAGAAGCCGATGGGTTCCTAAACCCCGAGAAATTCAAGACAAGCTATTCACGAGGAATAGATCAAGCCAGGAAAGTTCGAGAATTTGGAAGAAACTCAAGAGATGCCATTCACGGAGAAAAGATCATCTCTGGGGAGTAGAGTTTCTTGACAAGTGCTTTTAAGAAGCCTGTGGGTCCCCAAACCCCGAGAAGTTCAAGACAGGCTATTCACAGAGAATAGATCAAGCCAGGAAAGTCCGAGAATTTGGAAGAAACACAAGAGATGCAATTCACGGAGAAGAGATCATCTCTGGGGAATAGAGTTTCTTTGACAACTTCTACGAGTGACAGTCTATGAAAGGGTTCACCGAGAATGCTGCCTTATATGTCTCCATATATTTTAACCCCAAGAGGAGGGAAGACTGTGTCTGGTAATCCTATGGGGATCTAGTTTTGACTATTTAAGAGTGAACAACGGGCTTAATACTAGATTTAGTTTCCGGGGAAACTATAAATATCTATACTATTATTACACAGTTGATATGAGTTTATGAAAGAAGACTTACAGCGAAACAGCCCCACAATACAGTTATATGTATATGAAAGCGGCAAATGAAAGCGGATAAACACTTACTCGGTTGTATAACTTCCATGTTGTTTGGTTAGTTGTTCAACAAAGAAATATTGGAAACAACAATATATTTCAAAATCAAAGGAGAAAGGGCTTTGAAAAGAAAGATTTGGGGCTTACAGCTCAAGGAGAGGCCCAGGGTTTTATCAGTGAGCGCACTGTTGAATTTGTACAGAGGGACTTATACAAGTGACTGAGGCCCAAGAAAGGTTATCTGTACAAAGGGGATGGGTCTTACACTCTCTCAAGAGGCCCAAGAAATTTTTAAAGAAAAAGAGTGGGGCTTATAACACAGGGTAGGCCCAGATGATTTATCGTTCAAAAAGGCGATCCCGCAGAGATTTTCTTTTAACGCAAAGGGGCTTATACAATATCTGAGGCCCAAAGTTGTTTTGGTTAAAAGAGGATTGGGTCTTACACTCTATTAGAGGCCCAAAAGTTGTGAATGGGTCTTATAGCTCAAGGAGAGGCCCAAGGTTTTATTTTTAAACTAGCGACGATCGTACCGAATTTAAAAATGTACAGAGGCACTTATACAATAAGTGAGGCACAAAATAGTTTCTGTACAAGTGGGTTGGGTCTTACACTCTAATAGAGGCCCAAAAGTGTTTGAAAATGATTTGTCAGGGTTGAATTAATCAAAAACTCTAATTTATTTCAAAATTTTATTTTAATTGAATAAAAATTCAATTAAAATGATCAAAAATTGTTTAACATGTGGGAAACAAATTATGATCTTGGATTAATGCTTCAAAAATCAAGTATTGACCTTCAAAATAATTAGAAGTCATTAATCTTTACAAAATCAAGAGGAAAAAAATATTTTCTAATGCAAAAACAATTAAAATATTAATTCTTTGTAAAAATATCAATTATATGAAATAAATAATATTTTTGGGATTTTTTGGGAAAATAAAATATTATAACATTTTTGTGAATTATTAAAAAAAGAATCAACTCAAAATCATTAAAACTCAGAGAGAAATTAATTTTTGAATCAATTAAATAAAAATCACAAAATTCAAATATTCAAATGTTGGAAAATGGCGCCAAGAACAAGGGCAAGAACACGCGCGTGTTCTGAGTTTCTCAGATTTTCATTTTCTATCCAATCTCACTGAATACTTAATCATATCATGTAATCCACATACCTATCAACTCGTTTCAACCTCACGATCATGTCTATGACAATTAATTTCATTTAAATTAAACATAAAACAAGAAATCATGAACAATCCCCAAGAACCCTAGATTCTGCATGAAGGCTGGTGACTTATGCAAGTGACTGAGGCCCAAAAAGGTTTTCTGTACAAAGGGATGGGTCTTACACTCTCTCAAGAGGCCCAAAAGGTTTAAAGAAAAAGAGTGGGGCTTATAACACGAGGGTAGGCCCAATTGATTTCTCGTTTAAAAATGCCGACCGCGCCGAGGTTTTCTTTTAACGCAGAGGGACTTATACAATAAGTGAGGCCCACAATTGTTTTGGTTAAAAGGGGGTTGGGTCTTACACTCTATTAGAGGCCCAAAAGTTTTAAATGGGTCTTATAGCTCAAGGAGAGGCCCAGATGGTTTATTTTTAAACTGGCGACGATCGTGCCGAATTTAAAAATGTACAGAGGGACTTATACAATAAGTGAGGCCCAAAAATGATTTGGTCAAAAAAAGATTGGGTCTTACACTCTATTAGAGGCCCAAGAGTTTTGAATGGGTCTTATAGCTCAAGGAGAGGCCCAAAGTTTTGTTTTTGAAAAGGCGACGATCGCGCCGTTTCTTTTGACGGTATCGGGACTTATACAATATACTGAGGCCCCAAAATGATTTGGTCAAAAAAAGGTTGGGTCTTACACTCTAATATAGGCCCAAGAGTTTGAAAATGATTTATGAGGGTTGAATTAATCCAAAAACCCTAATTTGTTTTCAAAATGAGTTTTAATTGAATAAAAATTCAATTAAAATGGTCAAAATTGTTTAACATGTGGAAAACAAATTGTAATCTTGGATTAATGCTTCAAAAATTAAGTATTGACCTACAAAATAATTAGAAGGCATTAAAAGTTGCAAAATCAAGGTGGAAAAAATATTTTAAATGTTAAAAACAATTAAACATTAATTCTTTGCAAAAATATCAAATATATAAAATAAATAATATTTTTGGGATTTTTTGGGAAAATAAAATATTTTAACATTTTTGTGAATTATTAAAACAAGAATCAACTCAAAATCATTAAAACTAAGAGAGAAATTAATTTTTGAATCAATTAAATAAAATCACAAAATTCAAATATTCAAATTTTGAAAAAATGGCGCCAAGAACACGCGCGTGTTCTGGGCTTGCCCAGATTTGCATTTTCTCTCCAATCTCACTAAATACTTGATTATATCATGCAATCCACATACCAATCAACTCGTTTCAACCTCACGATCATGTCTATGACAATTAATTTCATTTAAATTAAGCATAAAACAAGAAATCACGAAAAATCCTCAAGAACCCTAATTTCTGCATGAAGACTAGGATTTTTGATATACGATTCAAACAATGCAATTAATTGAGGGGAAACATTCCATGCATGATTATGAACATATGGCCAAATTATTGTGCAGCAAAAATTGCATGGATCATAGAGTTAGAAGAGCTCATGCTTACCACTTGCAGCTGGTGATCGTGATTTGTGTTGGAGGTATTACAGATGAGTTGTGATGATCTGAACAGCTTCCCTACACCCTATGGAGTGTGTTTGAATGTTTGGACTTGATTGAAGTTGGCTGGATCACTTCATGGCATCTCAACTGTAACTTGGTTAAAACCTTGAGCAATTGACTGGTGATTCTTAGAAATCAGTGTTCCAGTTGTTGTTTAAGTGTTTGATCAGCTCATATGTGATGTATATGAGGTGTGTGTGTGATTGGTTTGATTGGAAAAGCTCTCAAACTCAAAACCCGATAGTGACTTGCCTTAGAAGGAAAAATTGGAGTGAAAGAAGAGATTTTGAGGAAAGCATCTGTTTGATGGCTTTGTGTAGCGAGCGGTTTTTGGACGTGGTTGCGAAGCACTACCGCTCTTTGGTATCTACAGCTCGATTCATTTTTTATCCTATTAAAGCTGATGAAGGAAGGGAAATAGATGTCTCAAATTAACCCTGCTTGCAAACTGAGGTTAAACAGTAAAAACTGTTGGTTTACAGATGCTACAAAGATTCAGGGTCTCTATTAGGTGTATTTTTTTAAAAGCGGTGTTTGGTCGATTGGTGGGAGGTTGGGATGTTAGGGCGGATGTATGGAAGTATGGGATTTTGGGTTTTTGTTTAGTGTGCTCGCTAAGATTTTTCTTTCAATCTTATGCCAACGTATTCCCGTTTACCGAAACAGGGAAATCAGAGCGTTCGTAGTTCCTCTTATTCTATGGGAGGAAATGCTTGTTTTGGTGTCATGTTCAAAGCCCAAGACGTGAAGTGAAAGGTGATATGTATCTTGTTTAAAGCCCAAGATATGAAGCTGAAGGGTGTTGACTTTAGAGAGAATTTGTCATCTCTAAAGAGGGGGTTGTATGTCACAACTGTTTATAAAGGAGAATTACTTTAACCGGGATGTGTGAATCCGGCAATGCCATAATTTCCTTTATTGGGGATTTTAACCTAAAGGAGAAGACTTTAACTCAGTGTAGAGCAATTCTATCTTTCCTTAGGAATTTCACATGCTAAAAGAGGGACAGTGGCATGGATGTAAATGATCCAGAGGCTTGCCGCTTACAGCAATTAGATGAAGGGGAAGGAGTTATTGATGTTTGTGTACTGTGAACGAGGCACAACTTTGATGCTAAAAGGTTGATTGGATCAACCAGTGGTTTTCTTATACAAAGTCTAAGAGGAGGCTAATATGTGTCTCATACAAAGCCCGAGAGAGAGGATAAATGGTTTTGACTCAACGAGGGAATCTTTTGGTATCTCGTATAAAGCCCGAGATGGAGGCTATTTGACTCAACAAGAGGGTGTTTTTGTGTCTCCTACAAAGCCCGAGAGAGAGGCTAAAAGGGGTTGATCCAACAAGAGGATCTTTTATACTCAACAAGAGAGTGTTTTTGTATCTCGTACAAAGCCCGAGATGGAGGCTAAGATTTGTTTGGCTCAATAAGAACCTTTTTTTATCTCGTATAAAGCCCGAGATGGAGGCTAAATGTTGTTTGACTCAACGGGGGAGTCTTTTGTATCTCGTACGAAGCCCGAGAGAGAGGCTATTATTTGTTAGCTCCGCTGGGGAGAATCATTGTACAAAGCCCAAGAGGAGGCCATGGTTCTGTTTCAGTTGAGTGACAGGTCCAGTATGCTGATTTAAAGAGAAAATCAGTTCTTATATGAGTAACACTATACTCAAGGATTTGATTCGAGGATCAGGGTTATTCCCTATTCTTTAAGGAAATGGGAAATCCAAAGGGTATTGAGACTGTCCGAGTCTACGGGTTTTCTTCCTATTTAACGAAGGGTTCACTTGAGAATGTCTTTGAGACTCAAGGAGATTAGACTGTCTGCGTCTAGAGTTTCATCTTTTGTACTATGCTTTGAGAAACAGTAGTAGACTCTTTGAAAGGATTGTTCTA
Source organism: Lathyrus tuberosus (assembly GCA_022829125.1). Classification (NCBI taxonomy): domain Eukaryota; kingdom Viridiplantae; phylum Streptophyta; class Magnoliopsida; order Fabales; family Fabaceae; genus Lathyrus; species Lathyrus tuberosus. The sequence goes on along the minus strand of JALAZF010000503.1, from coordinate 3,965,591 downwards.
TGAAGATGACTAAGTTCTGTTCCTATACCTCTAGGAGGTCGTCGGGACAATTTGTACGAAGCCGAAGAGGAGGCTGAAGACTTTTAAGAAGCCGCGAGGTCCTTGTATGAAGCCCAAGAGGAGGCTATCATTCCTAGAGGAAGATATCATTATACGAAGCCTAAGAGGAGGCTGTGAATACTTCTAAGAAGCCGACGGGTCCTTGTAAAACGCCCAAGAGGAGGCGGGGTTGCTTTTAGGAAGCCTGTGGGTCCTTGTACGATGCCCAAGAGGAGGCCGATGCTTTTAAGAAGCCGATGGGTCCCTAAACCCCGAGAAATTCAAGACAAGCTATTCACGAGGAATAGATCAAGCCAGGAAAGTTCGAGAATTTGGAAGAAACTCAAGAGATGCCATTCACGGAGAAAATATCATCTCTGGGGAGTAGAGTTTCTTGACAAGTGCTTTTAAGAAGCCAGTGGGTCCCCAAACCCCGAGAAGTTCAAGACAGGCTATTCACAGAGAATAGATCAAGCCAGGAAAGTCCGAGAATTTGGAAGAAACTCAAGAGATGCAATTCACGGAGAAGAGATCATCTCTGGGGAATAGAGTTTCTTTGACAACTTCTACAAGTGACAGTCTATGAAAGGGTTCACCGAGAATGCTGCCTTTTATGTCTCCATATTGTTTAACCCCAAGAGGAGGGAAGACTGTGTCTGGTAATCCTATGGGGATCTAGTTTTGACTATTTAAGAGTGATCAACAGGCTTAATACTAGATTTAGTTGTCGGGGAAACTCTAAATATCTATACTATTATTACACAGTTGATATGAGTTTATGAAAGAAGACTTACAGCGAAACAGCCCCACAATACAGTTATATGTATATGAAAGCGGTAAATGAATGTGGATAAACACTTACTCGGTTGTATAGCTTCCATGCTGTTTGGTTAGTTGTTCAACAAAGAAATATTGGAAACAACAATATATTTCAAAATCAAAGGAGAAAGGGCTTTGAAAAGAAAGATTTGGGGCTTACAGCTCAAGGAGAGACCCAGGGTTTTATCAGTGAGCGCACTGTTGAATTTGTACAGAGGGACTTATACAAGTGACTGAGGCCCAAGAAAGGTTTTCTGTACAAAGGGGATGGGTCTTACACTCTCTCAAGAGGCCCAAGAAATGTTTAAAGAAAAAGAGTGGGGCTTATAACACAGGGTAGGCCCAGATGATTTTTCGTTCAAAAAGGCGATCGCGCCGAGATTTTCTTTTAACGCAAAGGGGCTTATACAATATCTGAGGCCCAAAGTTGTTTTGGTTAAAAGAGGATTGGGTCTTACACTCTATTAGAGGCCCAAAAGTTGTGAATGGGTCTTATAGCTCAAGGAGAGGCCCAAGGTTTTATTTTTAAACTAGCGACGATCGTACCGAATTTAAAAATGTACAGAGGCACTTATACAATAAGTGAGGCCCAAAATTGTTTCTGTACAAGTGGGTTGGGTCTTACACTCTAATAGAGGCCCAAAAGTGTTTGAAAATGATTTGTGAGGGTTGAATTAATCAAAAACCCTAATTTATTTCCAAATTTTATTTTAATTGAATAAAAATTCAATTAAAATGATCAAAAATTATTTAACATGTGGGAAACAAATTATGATCTTGGATTAATGCTTCAAAAATCAAGTATTGACCTTCAAAATAATTAGAAGTCATTAATCTTTACAAAATCAAGAGGAAAAAAATATTTTAAATGTCAAAAACAATTAAAATATTAATTCTTTGCAAAAATATCAATTATATGAAATAAATAATATTTTTGGGATTTTTTGGGAAAATAAAATATTTTAACATTTTTGTGAATTATTAAAAAAAGAATCAACTCAAAATCATTAAAACTCAGAGAGAAAATAATTTTTGAATCAATTAAATAAAAATCACAAAATTCAAATATTCAAATGTTGGAAAATGGCGCCAAGAACAAGGGCAAGAACACGCGCGTGTTCTGAGTTTCTCAGATTTGCATTTTCTATCCAATCTCACTGAATACTTAATCATATCATGTAATCCACATACCTATCAACTCGTTTCAACCTCACGATCATGTCTATGATAATTAATTTCATTTAAATTAAACATAAAACAAGAAATCATGAACAATCCCCAAGAACCCTAGATTCTGCATGAAGGCTGGTGACTTATGCAAGTGACTGAGGCCCAAAAAGGTTTTCTGTACAAAGGGATGGGTCTTACACTCTCTCAAGAGGCCCAAAAGGTTTAAAGAAAAAGAGTGGGGCTTATAACATGAGGGTAGGCCCAATTGATTTCTCGTTTAAAAATGGCGACCGCGCCGAGGTTTTCTTTTAACGCATAGGGACTTATACAATAAGTGAGGCCCACAATTGTTTTGGTTAAAAAGGGGTTGGGTCTTACACTCTATTAGACGCCCAAAAGTTTTGAATGGGTCTTATAGCTCAAGGAGAGGCCCAGATGGTTTATTTTTAAACTGGCGACGATCGTGCCGAATTTAAAAATGTACAGAGGGACTTATACAATAAGTGAGGCCCAAAAATGATTTGGTCAAAAAAAGATTGGGTCTTACACTCTATTAGAGGCCCAAGAGTTTTGAATGGGTCTTATAGCTCAAGGAGAGGCCCAAAGTTTTGTTTTTGAAAAGGCGACGATCGCGCCGTTTCTTTTGACGGTATCGGGACTTATACAATATACTGAGGCCCCAAAATGATTTGGTCAAAAAAAGGTTGGGTCTTACACTCTAATAGAGGCTCAAGAGTTTGAAAATGATTTATGAGGGTTGAATTAATCCAAAAACCCTAATTTGTTTTCAAAATGTGTTTTAATTGAATAAAAATTCAATTAAAATGGTCAAAATTGTTTAACATGTGGAAAATAAATTGTGATCTTGGATTAATGCTTCAAAAATTAAGTATTGACCTACAAAATAATTAGAAGGCATTAAAAGTTGCAAAATCAAGGTGGAAAAAATATTTTAAATGTTAAAAACAATTAAACATTAATTTTTTGCAAATATATCAATTATATAAAATAAATAATATTTTTGGGATTTTTTGGGAAAATAAAATATTTTAACATTTTTGTGAATTATTAAAAAAAGAATCAACTCAAAATCATTAAAACTAAGAGAGAAATTAATTTTTGAATCAATTAAATAAAATCACAAAATTCAAATATTCAAATTTTGAAAAAATGGTGCCAAGAACACGCGCGTGTTCTGGGCTTGCCCAGATTCGCATTTTCTCTCCAATCTCACTAAATACTTGATTATATCATGCAATCCACATACCAATCAACTCGTTTCAACCTCACGACCATGTCTATGACAATTAATTTCATTTAAATTAAGCATAAAACAAGAAATCACGAAAAATCCTCAAGAACCCTAATTTCTGCATGAAGGCTAGGATTTTTGATATACGATTCAAACAATGCAATTAATTGAGGGGAAACATTCCATGCATGATTATGTACATATGGCCAAATTATTGTGCAGCAAAAATTGCATGGATCATAGAGTTAGAAGAGCTCATGCTTACCACTTGTAGCTGGTGATCGTGATTTGTGTTGGAGGTATTACAGATGAGTTGTGATGATCTGAACAGCTTTCCTACACCCTATGGAGTGTGTTTGAATGTTTGGACTTGATTGAAGTTGGCTGGATCACTTCATGGCATCTCAACTGCAACTTGGTTAAAACCTTGAGCAATTGACTGGTGATTCTTAGAAATCAGTGTTCCAGTTGCTGTTTAAGTGTTTGATCAACTCATATGTTATGTATATGAGGTGTGTGTGTGATTGGTTTGATTGGAAAAGCTCTCAAATTCAAAACCCGATAGTGACTTGCCTTAGAAGGCAAAATTGGAGTGAAAGAAGAGATTTTGAGGAAAGCATCTGTTTGATGGCTTTGTGTAGCGAGCGGTTTTTGGACGTGGTTGCGAAGCACTACCGCTCTTTGGTATCTACATCTCGATTCATTTTTTATCCTATTAAAGCTGATGAAGGAAGGGAAATAGATGTCTCAAATTAACCCTGCTTGCAAACTGAGGTTAAATAGTCAAAACTGTTGGTTTACAAATGCTACAAAGATTCGGGGTCTCTATTTGGTGTATTTTTTTAAAAGTGGTGTTTGGTCGATTGGTGGGAGGTTGGGATGTTAGGACGGATGTATGGAAGTATGGGATTTTGGGTTTTTGTTTAGTGTGCTCGCTAAGATTTTTCTTTCAATCTTATGCCAACGTATTCCCGTTTACCGAAACAGGGAAATCAGAGCGTTCGTAGTTCCTCTTATTCTATGGGAGGAAATGGTTGTTTTGGTGTCATGTTCAAAGCCCAAGACGTGAAGTGAAAGGTGATATGTATCTTGTTCAAAGCCCAAGATATGAAGCTGAAGGGTGTTGACTTTAGAGAGAATTTGTCATCTCTAAAGAGGGGGTTGTATGTCACAACTGTTTATAAAGGAGAATTACTTTAACCGGGATGTGTGAATCCGGCAATGCCATAATTTCCTTTATTGGGGATTTTAACCTAAAGGAGAAGACTTTAACTCAGTGTAGAGCAATTCTATCTTTCCTTAGGAATTTCACATGCTAAAAGAGGGACAGTGGCATGGATGTAAATGATCCAGCGGCTTGCCGCTTACAGCAATTAGATGAAGGGGAAGGAGTTATTGATGTTTGTGTACTGTGAACGAGGCACAACTTTGATGCTAAAAGGTTGATTGGATCAACCAGTGGTTTTCTTATACAAAGTCTAAGAGGAGGCTAATATGTGTCTCATACAAAGCCCGAGAGAGAGGATAAAAGGTTTTGACTCAACGAGGGAATCTTTTGGTATCTCGTATAAAGCCCGAGATGGAGGCTATTTGACTCAACAAGAGGGTGTTTTTGTGTCTCCTGCAAAGCCCGAGAGAGAGGCTAAAAGGGGTTGATCCAACAAGAGGATCTTTTATACTCAACAAGAGAGTGTTTTTGTATCTCGTACAAAGCCCGAGATGGAGGCTAAGATATGTTTGGCTCAATAAGAACCTTTTTTTATCTCGTATAAAGCCCGAGATGGAGGCTAAATGTTGTTTGACTCAACGGGGGAGTCTTTTGTATCTCGTACGAAGCCCGAGAGAGAGGCTATTATTTGTTAGCTCCGCTGGGGAGAATCATTGTACAAAGCCCAAGAGGAGGCCATGGTGCTGTTTCAGTTGAGTGACAGGTCCAGTATGCTGATTTAAAGAGAAAATCAGTTCTTATATGAGTAACACTATACTCAAGGATTTGATTCGAGGATCAGGGTTATTCCCTATTCTTTAAGGAAATGGGAAATCCAAAGGGTATTGAGACTGTCCGAGTCTACGGGCTTTCTTCCTATTTAACGAAGGGTTCACTTGAGAATGTCTTTGAGACTCAAGGAGATTAGACTGTCTGCGTCTAGAGTTTCATCTTTTGTACTATGCTTTGAGAAACAGTAGTAGACTCTTTGAAAGGATTGTTCTATGAAGATGACTAAGTTCTGTTCCTATACCTCTAGGAGGTCGTCGGGACAATTTGTACGAAGCCGAAGAGGAGGCTGAAGACTTTTAAGAAGCCGCGAGGTCCTTGTATGAAGCCCAAGAGGAGGCTATCATTCCTAGAGGAAGATATCATTATACGAAGCCTAAGAGGAGGCTGTGAATACTTCTAAGAAGCCGACGGGTCCTTGTAAAACGCCCAAGAGGAGGCGGGGTTGCTTTTAGGAAGCCTGTGGGTCCTTGTACAATGCCCAAGAGGAGGCCGATGCTTTTAAGAAGCCGATGGGTCCCTAAACCCCGAGAAATTCAAGACAAGCTATTCACGAGGAATAGATCAAGCCAGGAAAGTTCAAGAATTTGGAAGAAACTCAAGAGATGCCATTCACGGAGAAAAGATCATCTCTGGGGAGTAGAGTTTCTTGACAAGTGCTTTTAAGAAGCCTGTGGGTCCCCAAACCCCGAGAAGTTCAAGACAGGCTATTCAGAGAGAATAGATCAAGCCAGGAAAGTCCGAGAATTTGGAAGAAACTCAAGAGATGCAATTCACGGAGAAGAGATCATCTCTAGGGAATAGAGTTTCTTTGACAACTTCTACGAGTGACAGTCTATGAAAGGGTTCACCGAGAATGCTGCCTTTTATGTCTCCATATTGTTTAACCCCAAGAGGAGGGAAGACTGTGTCTGGTAATCCTATGGGGATCTAGTTTTGACTATTTAAGAGTGATCAACAGGCTTAATACTAGATTTAGTTGCCGGGGAAACTCTAAATATCTATACTATTATTACACAGTTGATATGAGTTTATGAAAGAAGACTTACAGCGAAACAGCCCCACAATACAGTTATATGTATATGAAAGCGGTAAATGAATGTGGATAAACACTTACTCAGTTGTATAGCTTCCATGCTGTTTGGTTAGTTGTTCAACAAAGAAATATTGGAAACAACAATATATTTCAAAATCAAAGGAGAAAGGGCTTTGAAAAGAAAGATTTGGGGCTTACAGCTCAAGGAGAGACCCAGGGTTTTATCAGTGAGCGCACTGTTGAATTTGTACAGAGGGACTTATACAAGTGACTGAGGCCCAAGAAAGGTTTTCTGTACAAAGGGGATGGGTCTTACACTCTCTCAAGAGGCCCAAGAAATGTTTAAAGAAAAAGAGTGGGGCTTATAACACAGGGTAGGCCCAGATGATTTTTCGTTCAAAAAGGCGATCGCGCCGAGATTTTCTTTTAACGCAAAGGGGCTTATACAATATCTGAGGCCCAAAGTTGTTTTGGTTAAAAGAGGATTGGGTCTTACACTCTATTAGAGGCCCAAAAGTTGTGAATGGGTCTTATAGCTCAAGGAGAGGCCCAAGGTTTTATTTTTAAACTAGCGACGATCGTACCGAATTTAAAAATGTAGAGAGGGACTTATACAATAAGTGAGGCCCAAAATTGTTTCTGTACAAGTGGGTTGGGTCTTACACTCTAATAGAGGCCCAAAAGTGTTTGAAAATGATTTGTGAGGGTTGAATTAATCAAAAACCCTAATTTATTTCCAAATTTTATTTTAATTGAATAAAAATTCAATTAAAATGATCAAAAATTATTTAACATGTGGGAAACAAATTATGATCTTGGATTAATGCTTCAAAAATCAAGTATTGACCTTCAAAATAATTAGAAGTCATTAATCTTTACAAAATCAAGAGGAAAAAAATATTTTAAATGTCAAAAACAATTAAAATATTAATTCTTTGCAAAAATATCAATTATATGAAATAAATAATATTTTTGGGATTTTTTGGGAAAATAAAATATTTTAACATTTTTGTGAATTATTAAAAAAAGAATCAACTCAAAATCATTAAAACTCAGAGAGAAATTAATTTTTGAATCAATTAAATAAAAATCACAAAATTCAAATATTCAAATGTTGGAAAATGGCGCCCAGAACAAGGGCAAGAACACGCGCGTGTTCTGAGTTTCTCAGATTTGCATTTTCTATCCAATCTCACTGAATACTTAATCATATCATGTAATCCACATACCTATCAACTCGTTTCAACCTCACGATCATGTCTATGATAATTAATTTCATTTAAATTAAACATAAATCAAGAAATCATGAACAATCCCCAAGAACCCTAGATTCTGCATGAAGGCTGGTGACTTATGCAAGTGACTGAGGCCCAAAAAGGTTTTCTGTACAAAGGGATGGGTCTTACACTCTCTCAAGAGGCCCAAAAGGTTTAAAGAAAAAGAGTGGGGCTTATAACATGAGGGTAGGCCCAATTGATTTCTCGTTTAAAAATGGCGACCGTGCCGAGGTTTTCTTTTAACGCATAGGGACTTATACAATAAGTGAGGCCCACAATTGTTTTGGTTAAAAAGGGGTTGGGTCTTACACTCTATTAGACGCCCAAAAGTTTTGAATGGGTCTTATAGCTCAAGGAGAGGCCCAGATGGTTTATTTTTAAACTGGCGACGATCGTGCCGAATTTAAAAATGTACAGAGGGACTTATACAATAAGTGAGGCCCAAAAATTATTTGGTCAAAAAAAGATTGGGTCTTACACTCTATTAGAGGCCCAAGAGTTTTGAATGGGTCTTATAGCTCAAGGAGAGGCCCAAAGTTTTGTTTTTGAAAAGGCGACGATCGCGCCGTTTCTTTTGACGGTATCGGGACTTATACAATATACTGAGGCCCCAAAATGATTTGGTCAAAAAAAGGTTGGGTCTTACACTCTAATAGAGGCTCAAGAGTTTGAAAATGATTTATGAGGGTTGAATTAATCCAAAAACCCTAATTTGTTTTCAAAATGTGTTTTAATTGAATAAAACTTCAATTAAAATGGTCAAAATTGTTTAACATGTGGAAAATAAATTGTGATCTTGGATTAATGCTTCAAAAATTAAGTATTGACCTACAAAATAATTAGAAGGCATTAAAAGTTGCAAAATCAAGGTGGAAAAAAATATTTTAAATGTTAAAAACAATTAAACATTAATTTTTTGCAAAAATATCAATTATATAAAATAAATAATATTTTTGGGATTTTTTGGGAAAATAAAATATTTTAACATTTTTGTGAATTATTAAAAAAAGAATCAACTCAAAATCATTAAAACTAAGAGAGAAATTAATTTTTGAATCAATTAAATAAAATCACAAAATTCAAATATTCAAATTTTGAAAAAATGGTGCCAAGAACACGCGCGTGTTCTTGGCTTGCCCAGATTTGCATTTTCTCTCCAATCTCACTAAATACTTGATTATATCATGCAATCCACATACCAATCAAGTCATTTCAACCTCACGACCATGTCTATGACAATTAATTTCATTTAAATTAAGCATAAAACAAGAAATCACGAAAAATCCTCAAGAACCCTAATTTCTGCATGAAGGCTAGGATTTTTGATATACGATTCAAACAATGCAATTAATTAAGGGGAAACATTCCATGCATGATTATAAACATATGGCCAAATTATTGTGCAGCAAAAATTGCATGGATCATAGAGTTAGAAGAGCTCATGCTTACCACTTGCAGCTGGTGATCGTGATTTGTGTTGGAGGTATTACAGATGAGTTGTGATGATCTGAACAGCTTCCCTACACCCTATGGAGTGTGTTTGAATGTTTGGACTTGATTGAAGTTGGCTGGATCACTTCATGGCATCTCAACTGCAACTTGGTTAAAACCTTGAGCAATTGACTGGTGATTCTTAGAAATCAGTGTTCCAGTTGCTGTTTAAGTGTTTGATCAGCTCATATGTGATGTATATGAGGTGTGTGTGTGATTGGTTTGATTGGAAAAGCTCTCAAACTCAAAACCCGATAGTGACTTTCCTTAGAAGGCAAAATTGGAGTGAAAGAAGAGATTTTGAGGAAAGCATCTGTTTGATGGCTTTGTGTAGCGAGCGGTTTTTGGACGTGGTTGCGAAGCACTACCGCTCTTTGGTATCTACAGCTCGATTCATTTTTTATCCTATTAAAGCTGATGAAAGAAGGGAAATAGATGTCTCAAATTAACCCTGCTTGCAAACTGAGGTTAAATAGTCAAAACTGTTGGTTTACAGATGCTACAAAGATTCGGGGTCTCTATTAGGTGTATTTTTTTAAAAGTGGTGTTTGGTCGATTGGTGGGAGGTTGGGATGTTAGGACGGATGTATGGAAGTATGGGATTTTGGGTTTTTGTTTAGTGTGCTCGCTAAGATTTTTCTTTCAATCTTATGCCTGCGTATTCCCGTTTACCGAAACAGGGAAATCAGAGCGTTCGTAGTTCCTCCTATTCTATGGGAGGAAATGGTTGTTTTGGTGTCTTGTTCGAAGCCTAAGACGTGAAGTGAAAGGTAGTTTATATCTTGTTCAAAGCCCAAGATGTGAAGCTAAAAGTGATTTGTATCTTGTTCAAAGCCCAAGATATGAAGCTAAAAGGGTGTTGACTTTAGAGAGAATTTGTCGTCTCTAAAGAGGGGGTTGTATGTCACAACTGTTTATAAAGGAGAATTACTTTAACCGGGATGTGTGAATCCGGCAATGCCATAATTTCCTTTATAGGGGATTTTAACCTAAAGGAGAAGACTTTAACTCAGTGTAGAGCAATGCTATATTTCCTTAGGAATTTCTCATGCTAAAAGAGGGACAGTAGCATGGATGTAGATGATCCAGAGGCTTGCCGCTTACAGCAATTTGATGAAGGGGAAGGAGTTGTTGATGTTTGTGTACTGTGAACGAGGCACAACTTTGATGCTAAAAGGTTGATTGGATCAACCAGTGGTTTTCTTATACAAAGCCTAAGAGGAGGCTAATATGTGTCTCATACAAAGCCCGAGATAGAGGCTAAAAGGTTTTGACTCAACGAGGGAATCTTTTGGTATCTCGTATAAAGCCCAAGATGGAGGCTATTTGACTCAACAAGAGGGTGTTTTTGTGTCTCGTACAAAGCCCGAGAGAGAGGCTAAATGTTGTTTGACTCAACGAGGGAGTCTTTTGTATCTAGTACGAAGCCCGAGAGAGAGGCTATTATTTGTTAGCTCCGGTGGGGAGAATAATTGTACAAAGCCCAAGAGGAGGCCATGGTGCTGTTTCAGTTGAGTGACAGATCCAGTATGCTGATTTAAAGAGAAAATCAGTTCTTATATGAGTAACACTGTACTCAAGGATTTGATTCGAGGATCAGGGTTATTCCCTATTCTTTAAGGAAATGGGAAATCCAAAGGGTATTGAGACAGTCCGAGTCTACAGGTTTTCTTCCTATTTAATGAAGGGGTCACTTGAGAATGTCTTTGAGACTCAAGGAGATTAGACTGTCCGCGTCTAGAGTTTCATCTTTTGTACTATGCTTTGAGAAACAGTAGTAGACTCTTTGAAAGGACTGTTCTATTAAGATGACTAAGTTCTGTTCCTATACCTCTAGGAGGTCGTCGGGACAATTTGTAGAAGCCCAAGAGGAGGCTGGAGACTTTTAAGAAGCCGCGAGGTCCTTGTACGAAGCCCAAGAGGAAGCTATCATTCTCGGAGGAAGCGATCATTATACGAAGCCTAAGTGGAGGCTGTGAATACTTCTAAGAAGCCGATGGGTCCTTGTACAACGCCCAAGAGGAGGCGGGGTTGCTTTTAGGAAGCCTGTGGGTCCTTGTACGATGCCCAAGAGGAGGCCAATGCTTTTAAGAAGCCGATGGGTCCCCAAACCCTGAGAAATTCATGACAGGCTATTCACGAGGAATAGATCAAGCCAGGAAAGTTCGAGAATTTGGAAGAAATTCAAGAGATGCAATTCACGGAGAAGAGATCATCTCTGGGGAATAGAGTTTCTTTGACAACTTCTACGAGTGACAGTCTATAAAAGGGTTCATCGAGAATGCTGCCTTTCATGTCTCCATATTGTTTAACCCCAAGAGGAGGGAAGACTATGTCTAGTAATCCTATGAGTATCTAGTTTTGACCATTTAAGAATGATCAACGGGCTTAATGCTAGACGTAGTTGCCGGGGAAACTCTAAATATCTATACTATTATTACACAGTTGATATGAGTTTATGAAAGAAGACTTACAGCGAAACATCCCCACAATACAGTTATATGTATATGAAAGCGGTAAATGAAAGCATATAAACACTTACTCGGTTGTAGAGCTTCCATGTTGTTTGGTTAGTTGTTCAACAAAGAAAGATTGAAAACAACAGTACATTTCAAAATCAAAGGAGAAAGTGCTTTGAAAAAGAAAGATTTACGGCTTACAGCTCAAGGAGAGGCCCAGGGTTTTATCAGTGAGCGCACTGTTCGAATTTGTATAGAGGGACTTATACGAGTGACTGAGGCCCAAAAATTGTTTTCTGTACAAAGGGATTTGGGTCTTACATTCTCTCAAGAGGCCCAAAAAGTTTTAAAGAAAAAGAGTGGGGCTTGTAACACGAGGGTAGGTCCAGATGATTTTTCGTTTAAAATGGCGATCGCGCCGAGATTTTCTTTTAACGTAAAGGGGCTTATACAATATCTGAGGCCCAAAGTATTTGGTTAAAAGAGGATTGGGTCTTACACTCTAATAGAGACCCAAAAGTTGTGAATGGGTCTTATAGCTCAAGGAGAGGCCCAAGGTTTTATTTTTAAACTAGCGACGATCGTACCAAATTTAAAAATGTAGAGAGGGACTTATACAATAAGTGAGGCCCAAAATTGTTTCTGTACAAGTGGGTTGGGTCTTACACTCTAATAGAGGCCCAAAAGTGTTTGAAAATGATTTGTGTGGGTTGAATTAATCAAAAACCCAAATTTATTTCCAAAATGTATTTTAATTGAATAAAAATTCAATTAAAATGATCAAAAATTGTTTAACATGTGGGAAACAAATTATGATCTTGGATTAATGCTTCAAAAATCAAGTATTGACCTACAAAATAATTAGAAGTCGTTAATCTTTACAAAATCAAGAGGGAAAAAATATTTTAAATGTCAAAAATAATTAAAATATTAATTCTTTGCAAAAATATCAATTATATGAAATAAATAATATTTTTGGGATTTTTTGGGAAAATAAAATATTTAAACATTTTTGTGAATTATTAAAAAAAGAATCAACTCAAAATCATTAAAACTCAGAGAGAAATTAATTTTTGAATCAATTAAATAAAAATCACAAAATTCAAATATTCAAATGTTGGAAAATGGCGCCAATAACAAGGGCAAGAACACGCGCGTGTTCTGAGTTTCTCAGATTTGCATTTTCTATCCAATCTCACTGAATACTTAATCATATCATGCAATCCACATACCAATCAACTCGTTTCAACCTCACGATTATGTCTATGACAATTAATTTCATTTAAATTAAACATAAAACAAAAAATCATGAACAATCCTCAAGAACCCTAGATTCTGCATGAAGGCTGGGATTTTTGATACACGATTCAAACAATGCAAATAATTGAGGGGAAACATTCCATGCATGATTATGAACATATGGCCAAATTATTGTGCAGCAAAAATTGCATGGATGATAGAGTTAGAAGAACTCATGCTTACCACTTGCAGCTGGTGATCGTGATTTATGTTAGAGATGTTACAGATAAGTTGTGATGATCTGAACAGCTTCCTTACACCCTATGGAGTGTGTTTGAATGCTTGGACTTGATTGAAGTTGGCTGGATCACTTCATGGCATCTGAACTGCAACTTAGTTAAAACCTTGAGCAATTGACTGGTGATTCTGAGAAATCAGTGTTCCAGTTGTTGTTTAAGTGTTTAATCAGCTCATATGTGATGTATATGAGGTGTGTGTGTGATTGGTTTGATTGGAAAGGCTCTCAAACTCAAAACCCGATAGTGACTTGCCTTAGAAGGCAAAATTGGAGTGAAAGAAGAGATTTTGAGGAAAACATCTGTTTGATGGCTTTGGTGTACTCAAACTGATCACAATTGAGCTCTATTTATAGTAGAGCAAGTTTGTTTTGCAAGGAATAGTGAATGGGAACTGCTGAGTAGGTTTGGCCAATGTTGGCAAATGAAAATCCAAGTCTCCTCTAGCTATTGACTAGAGGTTAGGGCACAGGCTGCTGGTTCCCTTGGTCTTGGATAAGTCTTGACTGAATTCAGTTGAGAATGGCTCAGTCCATGCCACCTTGATGCTTCCATTGAATGCTCCAATCCAAAATTGGAGTCTTGTCCCTATTTTGGCAATTCTAGGTTCAACATGCTATTTCTTGTTCCAAATACTTTGGAGGCTTGGCTTAGTGATTGTCCCCTTTAGATTCAATCCTCAGATGTGTCCAAAGTGATGACAAGGCTTGGAATTGGCTGATTTTGGCAAATCGACCAAAAGTGCAAAAATCTGCCTTGCCTTGGCAGATTTCAGCAAGGCATCTTGCCAATGTCATATCTCATAGCTCAAATTGAATTTGGTAATGTTCTTGGCCATTTTGGAAAGCCCTTACATGATACAACAACTGTTTGAACATGTTTGGTTTTGATCTCTTTTGAATCCAAGTGAAAAATTTCCCTACATTTGGAAAAAAGTGACTTTTCTTGATTTTGATCACTCCATAACTCAAAATCCATGAGGAATTTGGACATAGGTCAGTATGAAGCTTTTGTAGAGGACAATGTGATCTACAAATCAATCTTTGAATGGGGAACAATGGCCTTGTGGTTTAGGAGTTATGGTCCTCCAAAGTTGGCACATTAGTGTGATTAACAATGGCCTTGTGGTTTAGGAGTTATGATCTACCCCTTTTACAAGTTATCCCATTTTCTTTGATTTTTCTTGATGAATGATGATTCAAATCATACATTAACATCATTTTAGGGTTAAAAATCCATTTTGGTGAAAAATCTCAAAAAGTCAAAGTTGACTTTTGTGCACAGTTGACTTTTTATCAGATGAATTCCAAACTGTGCAATTCTTCAAGAAATCATGTTCTTGACCTAAATCAAACTTGATGGACATGTTCCATGGGTGTCATAGGGTATATTGAATCATTTCTTAGGGTTTGGGAGCATGTCCTGGTCAAAAGTCAAAGTTACAGATGACTTTCCTCGCGAAACCCTAATTGTGGTGCAGATGAAATTGAGACTTGTTGCTCAAGCTTCTTGGATTAATCCATTATTGCAAATGGATCAATATAGTATATTAAAGACCCTCAAATCCTCTCTTGAGGTCTTGGCTCATGATTTGCCCCAAAAGTCAACTTAGGGGTGAATTAGGTCAAGAAACCCTAATTTCTGATTCTTGATGTATGCATCCCCTGAGATCAAATTGACTTGATGATTAGGTCCATGAGGTTCCATGGAGTATATTAGGTTATGTTTTGGATCATTGGCTTGTGCCCAGATGAAAAATTTTCATCTGGAGGCCCTAGTCGACCAAAACCCTAATTTGGTGACACTGTCGATCTTGAGACTTGATCCACCTAGAAGGGAGCAGCCTTGTGCTTAATCCTTGAAGTGGGAGTCCTTTTGATCCATTGTGGATATTTTAGAGGCTATACAAGTTGAAGATCAAGTCAATCCTTGATTGATCCTTTGTCTAAGGCTCTGAGAGGGCTTAAAACCCTAATTTTGATTGTAGTGAATGCTCAACAACCCTTGAGGCATTTGATGAGGCATGATGGTTCATCCATATTGTGATGATGATTTGCACAATGATGGGAAATCTTAGTGGTCAAAATTTGGGGTATGACAGATGCCCCTATTTAATCTTCTTGGACCCGAAGGTGTGAATGACGAAGGTATTCGGGCATTCGGGGTGCAAGAGGATTAAATATCGGAATACCCGAAATTTTGATGGTGGTTATGAATGGTAGCTTACGCATTCATCTTTTTTAGCTAAGCGATGATGCTTAGAAAAGGTAAACTTCCCCTCGATCCTGGTCTTCAGCCAAGGAGCTGGTCTCAGATTTCTTTTGAAATAAACCTCCCCTCGATCCTGGTTTCCTACCAAGGAACTGGTCTTAGTTTCTTTTGAAATAAACCTCCCCTCAATCCTGGTTTCCTACCAAGGAACTGGTCTTAGTTTCTTTTGAAATAAACCTCCCCTCGATCCTGGTTTCCTACCAAGGAACTGATCTTAGTTTATTTTGTCAACTTCCCCTCGATCCTGGTTTCCTACCAAGGAACTGGTCTCAGTTTCTTCCGTCAATAAACTTTATTGACAAGCGACGCTATTTGTAGCGACTTTCCTCAAACTTCTCGCCAGATTTTCCTGGGGAGATGCCATTTGAGTGGAAAAAGTGACGTCAGACTTGCTGGGGAGCCCAATCGTCTGAGTTGTAGAGGTGCACAAACTTCTCTGTTGGAGACGCCGTTTGTCGACTCTATCTGGGAAAAATGAGTCTCTTGAGAGACTGCTTCCGCTTGGGGTCTTACATCATACTTTTCTCGGGATCTTCTCAGAGAAATGCCATATGACGGGCTCTAATTTTGAGGTGCCGATGACCTTTTCATCAGCGGTCTTTCGGAGAAAGGCAGCTGTACTGCCAAATCTCTGCTTAGGAGGCTTTCTCTGGGGATTTTTCTTTAATCTGGGAAAGCAAGGAGATCATCTTCAATGGCGAAGAGTGACATTTGTAGAAAGCTTCTCTGGATTTTCAAAGGTTCAAGTTATCAAAGTGGTCGAGTGCCGACTCTAATCCAGAGATACACTGGAGGAGAGAGGTAGTGCAGACGCAGCATTTCCTGACGAGGAAAGAACTGACAACTCGATTGAGAGGACTGTTATCACTAGGGGACAAGACCGACGAGAGTGATAGTGATGCAATATGAATATGAATGCAAATCAAATGCATGATGCATGTATGTATATGCTGACAACATTGACGCGACATACAGACTAGTAGATGAACACGACTGGATACTCGGCCATCGCGGGGCGAAGAAGTACCGTTGGTCCAAAAGTAGCAATTCTACCTTGCTTAGGAGAGATAGTCCCCGATGGGAGCTATGTTGGTCGGGCTTAGGAGATAAGAACTCGGCCGAGGGTATCAAATGGGAAAGCCGCATCTCATACAGTTGATCATTCGTTTAGGCGTACTGGCTTAGAAGGAGTACTTTGATTCTGCACTTTGAAGTTCGCTTACTTCTGGAGAAGCAGTTGATGCTCTTTTGATGTTCAATAGTCAAAAGAAATTGCCATCTTTAATTTAAAAGCAGAAAAAGTTTTAACAAGTAAATTCATTTTTGTTTCATTTCAAGAATCGCTAATCATGTTAAAACGCCATTCTGTAAAGCTAAAACAAATAAGAATTACAAACAAAAGCACAAGGGCTCAAATTTTATTGATAAGATGGAGATAAGCCAAACGCGTGATTCCAAAGAGTATATACAAAGTTTGAAAATGGTAATTTACAGGGAAAAGGGCTACGTTGAAACATAACGACCACTATCCTTCTACCAACTTTGAATTCGGGACATCCCGAGCTTCTGTCAAAGATGACCTGGACTGGAGTTTTCCTCAGATGGATGGTGTAACTGCTGCTGAGGGACTTGCCTCTGTTGAACATAGTTACTTGCCATTATCCCTAATTTTTGCCTGGATTGTACTTTGATGTTTCCAATCCATCGGGATGATTTTTTCATGTCTCTAACTTTTGCCTGGACCGCCCTTTCGGGTTTTCAATCCACCGAGACGTTTTTTTTTTAGTTTAGGAAAAGTATTTCTTGACTACATCAACATTTGTGGGGTAAGCAAATTCCTCTCCGTCCATGGTTGCAAGTCTCAAGGCACTGCCTGAGAAAGCTTTCGTGACCACATAGGGGCCATCATAATTTGGGGTCCATTTGCCCCGAGAGTCAGTGAGAAACGATTGTATCTTCTTGAGCACGAGGTCTCCTTTTCTGAAGACACGAGGTCTGACCCTTTTGTCGAACGCCTTCTTCATTCTCTGCTGATACAACTGACTGTGGCATAGTGCCGTTATCCGTTTTTCCTCAATCAGATTTAATTCGTCGTGTCGACATTGACACCATTCAGCTTCTGAAAGCTTAGCTTCCATCAATACCCGGATTGATGGGATCTCTACTTCTATGGGGAGAACTGCCTCCATGCCATATACTAGAGAGAAAGGGGTTGCCCCTGTTGAAGTGCGGACAGATGTTCGATAACCGTGAAGAGCAAAGGGTAGCATCTCGTGCCAATCTTTATAGGTTACAACCATCTTTTGAACGATCCTCTTGATGTTCTTGTTAGCCGCTTCTACCGCTCCGTTCATCTTGGGTCGGTAGGGAGATGAGTTATGGTGTTCGATCTTGAACTCTGCACACAACTCTTTCATCATCTTATTGTTCAAGTTAGATCCATTATCAGTAATGATCTGGCTTGGAACACCATAACGGCAAATGATATTGTTTTTGATAAATCGGACCACCACTTGTCAGGTTACATTAGCGTATGATGTTGTTTTGACCCACTTGGTGAAGTAATCAATGGCTACCAGGATGAACCGATGTCCGTTTGAAGCCTTAGGTTCGATCAAGCCAATCATGTTGATTCCCCATATGGAAAAAGGCCACGGGGAAGAAAGAACTTTGAGATGTGATGGCAGTACATGAATTTTGTCGGAGTATATCTGACACTTGTGACACCTCCTCATATACTTGTAGCAGTCGGATTCCATGGTCAACCAGTAGTACCCTGCTCTCAGAATTTTTCTCGCCATTGTGTGTCCGTTGGCATGAGTGCCAAAGGATCCTTCATGAATTTCTTTCATCAACATGTCTGCTTCTGGCCTGTCTACGCATCGGAGCAAGACCAAGTCTAAATTCCTCTTATAAAGAGTGTCACTGCTCAGGAAGAAGCTTCCAACCAATCTTCTGAGGGTTTTCCTGTTTTTTCTGAGTGCCCCAAATGGGTACTCTTGTTTCTGAAGGAAGCATTTGATATTGTGATACCAAGGTTTGTTGTCTATGACTGCTTCGATCGTGAAGACGTAGGCGGGCCGTTCAAGGCGTATGATGTCGATCTTAGGTAAGTCGTTCCATTGACCTACACTAATCATAGAAGAGAGAGTGGCTAAGGCATCAGCCATGTGATTCTCTCTACGAGGGACGTGATGAAACTCGACTCTGTTGAAGAAGGGTAACAACCTTCTTGCATAGTCTTTGTAAGGAATCAATCCTGATTGGTATGTGTTCCAATCTCCTTTTATCTGATTGATAACCAAGGCTGAATCGCCGTATACGTCCAAGTTTTTGATCCTTAAATCAATCGCTTCTTCGAGACCCATAATACAGGCTTCGTATTCGGCCTTGTTGTTCGTACATTTGAACGTAAGTCTGGCAGTGAAAGGAATGTGGGTACCCTGAGGGGTAACAATGATTGCCCCAATTCCATTTCCATAATGATTAACTGCTCCGTCAAAGATAAGTCCCCACTGGGAACCTGGTTCTGGCCCTTCACTGGGTAACGGTTCATCGCAATATTTCATTTTTAAATACATGACATCTTCGTCTGGGAAGTCAAACCTGATTGATTCTTGATTGTCAATCGGTTGATGAGCCAAATGATCAGCTAAAATACTCCCCTTAACGGCTTTCTGACCGTGGTACTCTATGTCATATTCTGATAGCAACATCTGCCAACGGGCAATCCTTCCCGTGAGAGTAGGTTTTTCGAAGACGTACTTGATTGGGTCCATTTCATAGATTAACCAAGTAGTGTGACGAATCATGTATTGGTGAATACGTTTGGCTGCCCAAGCCAAAGCACAACAAGTTTTCTCAAGCATAGTGTACCGAGTCTCGCAGTCGGTGAATTTCTTGCTCAAATAGTAGATGGCAAACTCTTTCCTTTTGGTTTCGTCTTGTTGGCCAAGTACACATCCCATTGAGTCCTCTAGGACTGTGAGGTAAATGATAAGTGGTCTTCCTTCCACTCGAGGTGATAGAATCGGCGGATTCAACAGGAATTCCTTAATACTGTCGAAGGCGATTTGGCAATCTTCTGACCAAAAGCAATCCTGGTTCTTTTTGAGTAATTTGAAAATCGGCGCACACGTGGCGGTCATAAGGAATATGAATCTGGAGATGTAGTTCAAACGTCCCAGGAATCCCCTGACTTGTTTTTTAGTTTTTGGAGAAGGCATTTCTTGAATGGCCTTGACCTTGTCAGGATCGACCTCAATCCCTTTCTGGCTGACGATGAACCCTAAGAGTTTCCCCGAACGGACACCAAAGGTGCACTTGTTGGGATTCAAGCGGAGTTTGTACTTTCTCAGCCGCTTGAATAGTTTTGACAGGTAGGTCACATGCTCCTCTTCTGTTCTAGATTTTGCAATCATGTCATCGACATATACCTCTATCTCTTTGTGTATCATGTCATGAAACAGAGTAGTCATGGCCCTTTGATAGGTTGCCTCGGCGTTCTTCAAACCGAACGACATCACCTTGTAACAAAAGGTACCCCATGGGGTAATGAACGAAGTTTTCTCCATGTCTTTCGGCACCATTTTAATCTGGTTATAGCCCGAGAATCCATCCATGAAGGAGAAAGTTTTGAACTTTGTTGTGCTGTCTACCAGCATGTCAATGTGTGGTAAAGGAAAGTCGTCCTTTGGACTAGCCTTATTCAGATCTCTGTAGTTAACACACATTCTGACTTTTCCGTCCTTTTTTGGAACAGGTACGATATTGGCTAACCATTGAGGATATTATGACGTAGCGAGGAAACCTGCGTCGATTTGTTTCTGTACCTCCTCTTTGATCTTGATGGCCATGTCCGGGTGAGTCCGTCTCAACCTTTGCTTTACTGGCGGACATTCTGATCTTAACGGTAAGTGATGTTCCACGATGCTGGTATCCAACCCTGGCATGTCCTGATAAGACCAAGCGAATACATCGGGAAATTCTCGGAGAAGCTTTATCAAACCCTCTCTGGCAGTTGGACTGAGCAGTGCCCAAATCCTAATTTCTTTTCTCTCTTTTTTTGAACCCACATTGATTGTTTCCAACGGCTCTTTGTGAGGTTCAATGGACCTTTCCTCCTGTCTGAGTAGTCGAGAGATCTCTTCTGGAATTTCGTTGTCAACTTCTTCTTTAGCCCCAAATATCGAGAACCCAAAGTCGGGAGAAGGCATCGGATCGTATGTTTCAACTGGGTTTAAAACAAGCAATCTGCATGACGTGATGATTCGTGTTTAGAAGAGATAGAGAAAATGAGAGTGTGTGCAGTGTATTTATTTTACTGCTTGTTTTTATTTGAATTGTTTTTTAGGATTACCATTTTCTGAAAAAGCGAAAAGAGAAAACAGTAATTAATCCAGAAATTACAGAACGACATTATTTTATTAACGACCAAGTCGATCCTTGAAACTACAGCCCTATAAAACAAAACTCCGTCGCTTTGGACGGAGCAAAGAGGGAAAATTTACAGAAAGCGAGCCCTATCAAAACATCTGTTTCACCTGGGCAGGGTGAAAGGTTAAATATGGCAATTACTTTGACTAATGAATGACCTTCGGAACATCGACGGCAACTCATTGGCGGCGAACTCCTCAGTGAATCACAAAGTCTGGCACCTTCCTTAATTTGTCTTCAGAAATTACGCTGATTTCTGGTGGAGCGGGATCATTGGAATCTGTCTCCCAGGTAGAATTGTCGTAGGAGAATTCCTCTGTTACATTTTGCATAGCATTTGTGCTCTCAGTTGTATCTCCCCATCCAGTTGGCTGGATGTCTTCGAGCCTGATACGAGAGCTTTCGGGAGCGGTGTATTTGACCATATAGTCGTACTTTCCACTCGGTTGTCCCAAGGTGTCCCACACTTCTTTCGAACTGGAGGAGTCATCTCTCTCGATGACGTTGACCTCGGGAAAAGCATAGTTGATGAATTCAAGTCCTGCAAACGTTGCAAATTCATCATCATGTTAAGTAGTTTCTGAATGACCTGAGTGTTAATCCCATGACATGGTGGGGACACAGGTATTCTGTTCAATGATGCTCAGCTGATTTTCATTGTTCGGCTGACTCTCTTGCCCCAAGTCTCCCGGATAAGGTTGCCACATTGGAAGACTATCCATTGGGCCATAGTAGGTGTAGTCAAAATTGTCTTTCATCGAAGTGTCTTCCTCTAATGAATTTGGCAGAGCAAGGCATCCTTCCGGATCACAATCCCCGTATATCATTTCGATGTCTGACCTAGGTATAAATCTCGGACTCTCTGTAGGAAAGCAAAAAGGAGTTTGCGTTTCATCCTGAGACATATAACCGTCCTTGTTAAGATATGACTTCCACTCTTCCTCTGTGTCAGAGGGATCTTCCTCATTGATAGCATGGACTGCTTGAGGGACTGGGTGAAGAAAACCTCCACTGTGGAAGAAATCCTGAATGGGATGAAGACTTTCATCGTTAGCAGCTGTCCGGGTACTGGTTGCAGAAAAACCAAGACCCTTCTTTGTTTTATTGTCAATAGGAATGAAAAGATGTCCCCATCCGGTTGTATCGGTACTCTAGACCGCTTTGATAACATCCTTGTATGAGGAAATCGAGGTTCCTCCTTGGGATTGATTGTCCTTGCCCACTGACAGCGCTTGGAACTGCGTCCCAATAACCTCCTCGGGTTCTACACAAGTAGATGATGATAAGTTACTCACGAGCAAGGCCTGTTCTCCACAGACTGTGACAAGTTGATCGTTCTGAACGAACTTTAACTTTTGGTGGAGGGTCGAAGTGACCGGTCCAGCCTGATGTATCCAAGGTTTTCCTAATAAACAACTATATGTTGCCCGGATGTCGATGACCTGGAAAGTGACTTGGAAAGTGTGAGGACCGATAGTTATGGGAAGATCAACTTTGCCGATAACTGTTTTTCTGGATCCGTCGAACGCTTTGACAACGACCTCGATGATTCTCATCGGAGGGCCTTTGAATGATAATTGCATCAAAGTGGACTTCGGCATAACATTCAGGGCTGACCCTGTGTCTACCAGTACGCTGGCTAAAGCATCGTCCTGGCAGTTAACTGTAATGTTGAGCGCCATGTTATGACGGTGACCCTCTTCGGGTAATTCCTCATCACTAAATCCCAAATTATTGCAGGAAGTGATGTTAGAGACAATGATATCGAACTGTCTGATTGTTACATCCTGTTCCATAAAGGCTTGCTCCAAGACTTTCTGTAGAGCCTCCCTGTGGGCTTCTGAACTGAGTAACAGTGATAATACCGAGATCTTTGAAGGAGTTTGTAACAGTTGATCCACAATGTTATATTCACTCCTTTGGATGAGCTTCAGCATCTCATCATTATTTTTCGAAAGGTCGGGATTACTGGATTGACCTACTGATGGATCGGGAGCTTCTGTCTGAAGTTCCTTTTCCTTGTTAGGTTCTCCAACTCCTCGGTTGAAGATTCGACCGCTCCATGTTACACGACTGATGTCTGCAATATTCACGACGGAGGGTAATGGAATTTCCTTTCCATTTTCAACTATCGTTGCACCGTATTTGTAAGGGATAGCCTTAGTTGATTCATACGGTAGTGGTCCCGGTAGATAGATGACTATGGGAACCTTCTGATTTTTCTGACCATCATAAGTAATCTCGATCCGTTCCTGGTTGGGAGTTCTAGATTCGTCAAGTAGAGGAATGATGGCAAAAACATCCCTGGTCTGGTGACGACCAGAGATTGTGACAACATCCTCGGCTTGATTGGCAAGGTAGTTCGGCGTCCAGTTGATGGGTCCAGAACCCGGATATGGACGAATCTCTCCACGATCCACCTGACCCTAAAGAGCTGCTCTCACAAGGTAACACCCTTGGTTACTTTCCGAACAGACACTACAACGGTCGTAGTTGTGTGGTGACACCTGACCACGCCCACTTTGAATACAATGTAACCTCACTAGGTTAGCTTCCACAGATCGGACATACTGACTTTGACGCGGAGTGGGATTCCTGTTATTGATACTAATCTGCTGAGTATCTTCATCCATGTAGATTGGCATCCACCAGTGATTTAACAAGTTCTGAAGTGCCTCCTGGACAAGGGTACAACCTCGATCATTTTTGCAACCTACTTTACAGCTTTGATAGTCGTGTGATATTAAGAATCCGAGTCGGACCTGCTCGGCATGTAACTCTACCAGGTTGGTATTCATCACGCGAATATCGAAGATCTGAACCATGTTGATCTGATAAGGGTTCCCATCATGGTAGTCTTGGATCCATCCAAGATCCATCTGACGCTAGAGGGCCTCTTGTATGAAAGAGCATCCTTGTTTGTTTATCGAGCAAGTCAGACAGGAACTGTAATCGTGTCGTGGAATATTTTGATACTAGCTTTGACTTGAGTGCATCGCCACCAAGTTGACATTCATTGCACACATGTCGTGGTTCTGAATGATGTTGGAATTCATATAGACCATGTTAACTCCACAAACTCGGTGCTCTTGGATCCATCTGAGATCCGTCTGTTCCTATACAGCTGATTGCACGACCAAACATCCTTGATTGTTTTTAGAGCAGACATTACACTGGTGATAATTATGAGGTGGCACATGGCCGTACCCACTCTATCTACAATGCATCTTGACCAAATTGGTCCTCAATAAGAGTACATTGTGAATTTGATAGACATTGTTAGACTCTATCTCAATCAGGTTGACTGCAGCTTTCTCGTGTTAAGGCAGCGGGTTCGTGAGAACATTGGGATTCGTATCTTTGAAAGATAAGAGCCCGCTCCTAACAAGCTTTTGCACGTCAGATTTGAAATCGAGATAATTCTCTATGTTATGCCCTGATCCTCCTTGATGATAAGGGCATGTTTGATCCACCTTAAACAAAAAAGGCAGATTTTCCAGTACTGCAAGAGGAGACTTAGTTTGGATGTGCCCCTTAGCCAGTAGTAACAGAAATATTTCTGCGTACAACATGGGTATAGGATCAAACCTTGATGATCGTGTTGTATGGTTGTTGTTATATGGAGGGTGAGCCTGCTGAAGAGGCTGTTGTGTCCTTTGCTAATTAGGTTGGCTCTGCACAACCTGAGGTTGATACGTAGGAATAGGCGCAGGGCTGATAGCATGAGTTACGGCTGCTACCGGTTGATAACGTCGCTTTTGCTTTCCGAGAGAGATATTCCCAATATCTTGCTCTTTTTTCTTAGGGAGAGCACTACCGTATCATTTTGTACTGCTTGATGGTCCAGCGTCTTTTGCCAAACGTCCTTCTCGGACGGCTTCCTCAAGACGAACTCCCATGCCCACCATCTCGGTGAAATCACTGAGCACACTGGCAACCATTCTATCATAGTAAAATGAGTTTAAGGTCTTTAAGAAGATCTTTGTCATCTCTTTTTCCTCAAGAGGTGGACAAATCTGAGCAGCAATTTCACGCCATCTCTGGGCGTATTCCTTAAAGGTTTCCTTATCCTTTTGTGACATTGATCTGAGTTGATCTCTGTCCGGTGCCATGTCTAAATTGTATTTGTATTGTTGGACGAAGGCAGTACCAAGATCTCTGAATGTGAAAATCGTAGCACGGTTTAAACCCATGCACCATTTTAATGCGGCACCGGTTAAACTATCCTGAAAGTAGTGAATCAGTAGGTCCTGATTCTCCATATGAGTTGACATTCGCAGAGCGTACATCACCAAGTGACTTTGCGGGCATGAGTTACCCTTGTATTTTTCAAAGTCGGGCACCTGGAATTTGTGCGGAACTTTCACATTGGGGACCAGACAAAGGTCTGTGGCGTCCTTTCCAAATAGATCCTGACTGCGAATGGCTTGCAGTTCCTTTTGCATTTCCAAGAACTGTTCCTGGAATTCATCCATTCGGTCAAACATAGTTTCCTTTTTACCAGAAGGTATTTGTGGAATCTGTCCTTCTGGGACAGTGTGCACCACAGGGGGTGGTACCGTGACTACGGCAGTGAATCTTGGCGTTTCCCAAAGTTTGTAACCTACAGGAGTCTTTAGTATGCCCCTGGCATCTTCGCTTTCCCGAAGTTTGTAACCTTCAGGCCCAGCTGCTTCTGTTATGATTCCCTAATCTTCAGTGATCGGCGGAACATATCCTTCCGGGGTATAGTTAACAGGGATGCCCCAAGGACGATCTTTCGGCATCTGATACATAGGATCAAACTTCTCCACTATGGGCGCTGAGGTGATCTCTAAGATCACAGTCCTTTGTAGCTGAGCTTCTTCCATGGCTTGCATGTCGTTACTGTAGCACCCCAAAATTTGCTCTCCTACTTTTAGTACCAACTGGCTTATGTTTCATTTCATTTTGCATTATCATGTGTGCATATCATTGGTTCTTAGCATGGGGTCAAGGTGCCTGAGGCAAGTTCAAGAGGAGAAGATGTTCTTCAAAGGGTCAAACAAGAGAG
Source organism: Lathyrus tuberosus (assembly GCA_022829125.1). Taxonomy (NCBI): domain Eukaryota; kingdom Viridiplantae; phylum Streptophyta; class Magnoliopsida; order Fabales; family Fabaceae; genus Lathyrus; species Lathyrus tuberosus. The sequence goes on along the minus strand of JALAZF010000503.1, from coordinate 3,939,778 downwards.
TTCAAGTGGATCACTCTCTCCTAACCAGTGCAGAAACTAGGGTTTTGAGATTATTGGGTTTATTGCTCCAATGGGCAAGTTTCTTGGGTTTTTATCATCACCAAATGGCATATCTTATCTTTTTTGGAGAGGATACACATCATATTCAGAGGAATTTGGATTTGGAGACTGTGTTATTTCCTCCTAGACTGAGGGTACCAAAATTAGGGTTTGCTATAAAGTCAGTTTATTTCTGATTTTTTGGGAAAGACTTGATTACATGGTATTCCTTGGGTCCCTAGGTATCTAGGAATGGAAGATTTTCCATCAGCTTGGTTCATGAGAAGTTCTATTGGCCAGTGAATTGGGAATCAGGAGAATTGGATAAAAGTCAACAGTGAGAGGGGAGTCAACTGTGAAAACTTGAGGTTCTCTTCAAGGTTTTCAAGGTCTCACATCCTCATATGGTCTTCAAGAGTCAAGTTTCACACCATTTATCAAGAATCAAGGGTTGGTACAAAAGTTACTAAATATGGAAATGACCTATAATTTGAAAGTTTCCTTTTTGGGCAAGTTCTTACACTACATTCAACTTGACTTTTCACCATCAAGAAAGCTTCAAATGAATTTTCCTCAAACATGAAAGTTGAAGATCTTTTTCTCCCCTTTCCAACAAGTACTAGTGGGCCTCCATGTCATTTGTGAAACTCAAGTTATGATCAAAAGAAGGCAAAGTGGTTTTTAGGGTTCCATTTTCACAACTTTTGCATTTTGGGACATATGGACCTTTAATTGATTCCATTGCTTCAAGGCACTTTCTAACATCAAAGAACACTCCTTAAGGATAATTTTGGGCCTTTGAACCAAGAAATTTCATGACTTATTCATTACTTATGTCACATGGTGCAAAATTGCCAAATTGTTGAAAACTCATGAACCAATACATCTCAAGGCCCAAATCAAATTCAGGTGTGATTAGCAATTGTTAAATAAGTGATCCATCATGAAATATTTGGATATACATGCATGGAGGAGGGTGTATTTCACATTATGTAATTTTCCAAAATCACCCAAAACTCATTAAGTGGGGAATTACCAAGGCCCAAATGTTGATCAATGGATTAACCTAATCTATTTAAGATAACTCATGCTAGGGTTAGAGGGACGACACATGATTTTGAGGAGAACAAAGTTTGCAACCCTAAAGCTTCAATCATTCAAATCTCTCAATCCACAGCAGCTTTTCCCAAAATTCTTTCACCATCAGAACCCTTGGGATCCCTAGAGCACGAAGCAATCATCATTCCTAGCTAATAGCAAGGATACAGTTGGCGTGATCTCAGGTTGGTGGTATTTTTCATGATCCTAAAACTCCCTTTTTTGACATGCATAATGATGTGTGATTGTTGCTGACAACCCTGATATAATTTGTTTTGATTTTAGACGTGTATTATGTGCATATGGTGAGATTTAAGTTTTGGACCCATACTTTGTTTTGTTCGAATCTCTTTGTGTGTTGAACATTTGCAAATTTTGATGTGATATTTGAGATCCTGGTGAAATTCTAGACAAGATAGTGTATTCGCGTGTGTTTTCTGGGTTCTTTTGAGTTGCAGGTGGCCAGAGGTGGTGGCCGGAACCCTAGCTCTGGCGGCTGGTGAGGGTTCCGGCGAAGGTAGGGTTTGAATGGGGAAGACGAAATCCCAGCCCTTCATTTTGTTGATCGCACGGTCCTCATGCTGCCACGCGTTCTAATTTTTGTTTTTATTTTATTTACTTGTGTGTTCATTACCCCATGGTTGTTACCGTGTGCACCCAATCATATCCTCTCCCTTTAATTACTTTTTTCTTTGGTTGACTTGTTTATATGCGTCTGATGAATTGTGTGATTGAGAGAGTGACAGCACATAAAAATAGCATGTGCCTATCACGTGGCTTGTGCATGGTGTGCTGAATACTTTGGTGTGCGTGTGTGCATGTTGGTTGTGGTGTACCCTGTGATCATGGCCTTTGATCATTGTTACTTTTTGGTTATGTTGACTCGGTGTGGCGCGTCAGATTGTTCTAAAGGTAAGCATGGAGTCAACTGGGTTGACTGAGCCCGCGTGTTCTCTTTTTTATTTATTTTGTTTTTCTGATGGATTTAAATGATTGGGCTTTCTATTTAAACCCCACCTTCCAGCCCAGCATACTTTCAACGTGATTCAGTTGCTATTTACACCCCCTCGCATATTTCTTTATTTTTATTTTAATTTAATTATTGCATTTCATTTTAATCATTTTAAAAATAGTTGATTGCATTAAAAAATTCCCAAACAAATCATGAAACATATTTGGCATTTTATAAAATTTTCTCAAATTTTATTTTTTATTTTTATTTTATTTTTATCATCTGAAATAATTATTTGTTCATTTTCTTTTTGAATTTATTTCATACATGCATACCATGACTTGTTTATTTTATTTCTCATCATCCACAAAATATTTTGAACTCATTCCTTTTGTATTCATTCACCAACACACTGAATTGCATTAAAATATTTTTCTCTCATTTTTAAAATCATTTCATATTGCATTTTAGTCCTTTTCTTTAGCACATTGAACCATATTTCTCATCTGAATTTGCATAATTGTTTGAGTGACCTATCTTGGGAATTTTGGCATGAATTTTGGACATGTTGTTTGCTTCTGGTTGAGATATGTTGATAATTAATTTGGTGATTTTAGAAGATGTTTTGCTAATTATTTGATTGCTTTTATTTGAGGTATTCTTGTATGCATATCTCTGATCATGTCTGGTTACCTGTTTGAAAAGGCATTGGTGCCATTGTTTTGGGATTGTGTCTTTGACTTCATAAACCATGTTTAAGGTCACTTGATTGCCATTATATGTCATTGCCTGGATTTCATTTATCTCATTTCTTTTACGTATGTCTGTTTCGTACTAACCTTTTATGCAAAGGCTGAGGTAAGTTATTTGAGGGTGTGAATAATTATCCATGTCCACTCTCACTCCTTCTGTCTCTCATCTTTTCTTTTCTTTAGGCTTAGGTTGTCGTCAAACCTCACTAACCGTAGGTTACCCATGCATGATAACATTAGGACTCTTAGTTTCCCTTTAGAGTTTCCTTTGTGTCTTCTCTCTTCTCATCTCAAAACTTCTTGAAAACACTTAATAAGGATAAAGTGTATTGCACACGAGCCTTGAGCGTAGGGAATGAGAAATGAGGGGTTTCCTCTCATCTTTCAAGAGTGCTTAGCGAGCGTCCTATCTTGGGACGATTCGTTAAGTATTCACCCCTGTGCCCTAGACTTTGGTGCAATGCAAGTTATGAACTAACTCAAGTCACTTCTGTCCTAAAAAATACAAACAAACTTCAAACCTTTTTGTCCTTCGGGATTGTCAAACTAAAGGCTATTTTCAAAAACGGCACGTTACTTTCCGTCTAGTCGCAAACAGGAATCGACCCTAACTGCCGGACGCGAACTTAACGTCGCTCATAAAAAATACAAAAAGAACTTGGTCCGAACTACGTTGACTCTGAATTTCCCATTGCACAAAGGGAGTGCGTAGGACTAGGACGTCGACGTCCTACCGAGTCTGTCTTTTTTTTCCCCTTCCTCGTGTCAGTACAGCCATAGATTTTAGGATAACTCACCCTTAGATTAGACAACAAGCATGGATCCCATCGAGTACGATGGACGCGTGGGGTGCTAGCACCTTCCCCTCGCGTAACCGACTCCCGAACCCAGGTTATGGTTGCGATGACCATTCCTTTCCCTCTTCCTCAGGTTTATGCTATGTTCCCTTTCCCTCTCTTGGGATAAATTTACACGGCTGGAGACTCTATTTTCCGCGCCACTCTCGCGTTTGTACCTGGATGAAAATCCTGGAAGCGACAGCTGGCGACTATGCTGGGGACTCTGGTTGACCTATGCTGGTCCATCCCCTCTAGCGAGTCGATCCTAGCGCTTGTTTGTTTTTTTTTGTTGGGTGTTTATTTGTTGTGCTATATTATGTTGTATATTACCGTTTTACAGCTTTTACTGCATTGCATTTCATTTTTATTACTGTCATACTGGATATTGCTGTGTTGTGCTGGCTGTTTCTGTTTTGCAGGTTGGGTTGTTCTGAGAGATAAGCCCAATACCCAGGCTTGAGTACACCCTAGGACTAGAGTGGAGAGTAGTGGGACCTACGTGCCCGCTTGGTACATTTGTGTGTTCACGAAATTCACAACCAGACGAGGCTATCTTGGGACGCATTCTAACGTGTGTGTCTTGCGCATGTTAGGATGTCGATCTAGAGAGCTGTCGACTCTGGTGACCGATCATCGAGGACCTTAGTGGAAACATCCCTCTTTAGTGGTGACAGTGGCAGACCACATTCTGTGGCAACCCCATTCGCACCCGAGGGCCCACTTTGGAACTCGCATAGGATGGCCCCTATCTTTTGAAGAGAATCAGTGGAGGCACTCCTCGATTGACGATAGTACTGTACCCCGAGGGATGAATGTACTATTGTTTCTCGACCTCAGTGCCAGAAGCTGAGGACCTTCCGTTTTGGAGAATCAGTTGAGGCCTCCTCGATTGATGATGATGCTAAACCAGAAATGGTGAACGTATCATCATTTCTCGACCTGAGAGCCCGGGATACTGAACATCCTAGTACCCACACGTGAGAGGGGATGGGTGTTTGTAGGTTTGCAGGTAACCGAAACCTTCAACCTACCCGGTTTTTTCTGGATTTCTCATCAATGTTTGATTATCTGGGTTCGGTATTTTGGAATTCTGGTTTTCTGGGTTGTGGTTCTCGTTCAGTTAACATCACAGCACATCCAGCAGTGTTGCCTTGATCCCATGTTTGTATGAGCATATCATTTTCTTGCATTCTTACATGTTTGACATTTTTCAGGGCTTGCATCTTACTCTTGATTCCGGTTTTCTGAGGTTACCATGGCATGGATGTCCAGAGAAAGAAGACTGTTGCCTATTCGTTCCCAGATCCGACCTTGACGTTGATTCACAAGCTGATTAGTATGGCTGGTCCCGGAGTTCGTACAGAGTTCAGTGGAGGGTATGGGAGACTTCTGAAGTTTGTCTACAATATCTCCAAGTATGAGAAGGATGCCATTCATACACTTCTTTAGTTTTACGATCCGTCTTTGCGTTGCTTCACTTTCCCAGACTACATCTTGGCCCCAACGTTGGAGGAGTTCTCATTTATTTTGGGAATCCCCATCAGGCATGACATAGTATTCTTTTCTGAAGAACACCCCGGGATAAAAGAAATGGCTATTGCTCTTCATATTGGTGAATCCGTTCTGAGCAGTAATATTGAGGAAAAACAAGGAGCTAAGGGTTTCTTATTGAAGTTCTTGTTTGATCAAGCTTGCATACATGTTAAAGAGAAGAATTGGACTGCTTTCCAAGCTATTCTGGCTATGTGCATCTATGGGATTGTCCTGTTTCCCAATGTTCCTGATCTGGTGGATATGCATGCTGTCAGAATCTTTATTTCAAAGAATCCTATACCTACCTTGCTAGGTGATGTGTATCACTCAGTCCACTACAAGAATGAAAATAGGCGGGGAAAAACCGTGAGTTGTTGTCCACCACTCTTATCTACTTGGTTTCTGAGCCATCTCCCCGAAGCTGGCGCCTTCGTTGATACGAAAGATTCTCTGAAGTGGTCAAAGAGGTTAATGGGATTGACTGCTGACAACATTGTCTGGTTCAACCGTGACTTGCTAGGAATAGAGATTATTTGAAAGTGTGGAGAATTCCCTAATGTACCCTTGATAGGGAGAAGAGGTGGAATTAACTATAATCCTTCCCTTGTTATCAGGCAGTTTTGTTATCCTTTGAAAGGTCCACCTGAAGAGCGAGATGTCAGAGAGTCCTTATTCTTCAATGGTACTGGGGATCAAGAGATGATAAGGAAGATTGTGAATGCTTGGAAGCAGGTGACCAAGAGGGGAAAAACTTCATTCGAGAAATGTAACAACCGGGCTTTCCCTTCCTATAAAGAGTGGATTAAGAAGAGAGCAGAAGAGGAGCTTCTTCCCTTCCCAGTAGAACCACCATCTTACCCCTTGCTGATTGAGCCTCTTGCCACAGTTGTGATAGAGAAGTTTAACAAGTTATGGGCTGAAAAGGAAAAGCTGCGGGAAGAAAACAGTGAGCTACAAAGAGAGATTTATCAGTTGAAGCATGAGCGGGGCGAAGCTGTTCATATCGCCGAGTTGAAGACAGAGCTGATCGCTGAGGCAGAAAAGGAGCTAGTTGACAAGGTCGCATCCAGACAAAGGATGAAACAAGCTCTAGACGGTATCAGTAAGGTTCTCGAGTCTAAGAAGGAAGAGTTGGACAAGGCTTTGTTAAAAATTCACAGGTTCAATGCTCACCGAGAAACTGCAATGGCTGAGAATAAGCAAAAAGAAGACGGTTATCTAGCTCAGATTGATCAATTGAAGTCGCAGCTCAAGAAGAAAGACGCTGAGATCCTATCAGGGGTATTCCAGAGACAAGCAGTCGAGGGTCGACTCAATGAAGCCATAGCCTCCATAGAGGAACTGAAGATCCAAACTAAAGTAAAGAGATCTAGAAATGAGGGACCTAGTATGGATGGTGTTTCTGGAGTAGACGCTTGGGAGTTACGTTGCCGATACTTGGAAGGGATCATGCATAGGAGAGACATTCTCATTCAAGAGCTAATTCGGAGACCGAAGCATCCCGATACCAAAAAGTTGTTAAAAGAAATTCAAGACTGGAGCAAGAAGCATAATGGATGGGGGGATTGACACTTGTAGACTTTGATGACATGCCGTAGTTTTCTATTCGGACCACCGCCAGACTTGTTGGTTGGGATCTATGATTATTGTGTTCAGACTTGTTATCTTGGATTTGTGATTGTTGACATTCGGTTTTCCTCTGGTTTTCTTAATATATGAGCAGAAGTTCCGTTCTATCTTGTTGTTAAACTGGAATCAAGGGGTGGATCGCCCTGCGAATATTCAAACATGTTCATTTGCATTTGCATATTCATAATCATTTTGCATAATCATTTTGCATGACAGGTGTTTATCTCTGGTTTTCTTATCTTGTTCTAATCTCAGTACAGGATTGCAGATCAGCACATTCATCGGTATTCTACCAGACAAAATCAGAAGAGACTCATGGATCAGCTATAAAATGAGATGACTGAGATGCGGACTCGCATGAACCAATTCATGGATTTAATGCAAGGGGTTGCTCAAGGCCAAGAACAGTTAAGGACTCTTGTTCAGCCACTGATTGCGAGAATTAATGAAGAGGGCGTCCTTCATGGAGGACTGCATACTGGTGTTACTGGTAATAATGGTCAGAATGGTCCTCCGGGCGGAGGTATTCCTACTTCTGGTGTTGTGATCCCTCCGGGAGGGGCTGAAAATGTTGGGGGAGGAGGTATTGGTGTCGGTGCTATTCAGGGCCGTCAGTATGATAATCTTCAGGAAGATGCATTTTCTGTGCCAGGTGGGGATGCTGGTCCCCAGATTGACAATGATCAGAGGTTCCGATTGATTGAGGAACAACTAAGGGGTGTTGTGAATCAGGATGCTCTGGGTATGGATCTAGAGGATTTGGGACTGGTTCCAGGCATTGTTATTTCGCACAAGTTTCAGACTCCCACTTTCGAGAAGTATAATGGTATGACTTGCCCAAGGACTCATGTGAGGGCATACGCAAGTAAAATGGCCGTGCATGCGAAGAATGAGAAGCTGATGATGCATTGCTTCCAGGATAGCCTATCTGGGGCATCCCTGGAGTGGTACATGCAACTAGAAAGGAAATATGTGCGTAGTTGGAGAGAGCTGGTAGGGGAATTTATTAGACACTATCAATATAACACAGACATGGCTCCGAGCAGAACACAGCTGCAGAACTTATCACAGAAGAACAATGAGAGTTTCAAGGAGTACGCCCAGAGGTGGCGTGAACTGGCGGCAAGGGTTCAGCCTCCCATGCTGGAACGTGAAATGATAACTATGTTTATGACCACCTTGCAGGGTCATTACTATGAAAAGCTGGTACCGTGTATGACTGGAAAGTTTGCTGATTTGATCCTAGTAGGAGAGATGGTGGAAAGCGGAATTAAGGCGGGAAAAATATCAGGCGGTGATGGGTCTTCATATGGAGAAAATAAGAAGCCTTATGCCAGTGGTTATAAGAAGAGGGAGGGAGATACAAACTCTGTGTCATCATATCGTGGTAGAGAAGGACCTCGTCAGAACTTCAATCAGCAGGTGGCTTCTGTAACCATCCCAGCAGCACCTCAGCAGCCAGCAGTGTCTCAACAACAAAATCAGGCTCCTCGCCGATCGCAGCCTCTGACTAGGCGTGATAGGCATTTTGACACTCCACCTCTTCCCTATTCTCAATTATTTCAGCACTTGCTAAAGCTCCAGTTAATTCAGAATAGAACCTTGGCTCCACCCACTGGTAATCCAACTCCCGGCTATGACGCCAACGCCCACTGTGAGTTTCATTCTGGGGCACCCGGACATCATATTGAGAACTGTAAAGCTTTTAAGCATCAGGTTCAAGATTTGGTGGATTCCAAAGCCATCAATTTCTCCAATGATGTTCCAAATGTGAATCAGAACCCGATGCCGAATCACGGTGAGCCAAGGGTCAATGCCATTATCAAGGACTGTGAAGACTTGAGTTTAATTTTAGATGTGAACGAAGTCCAAACTCCCTTGGGTGTGGTGAAGGAGAGACTGTTGAAGGGAGGGGTATTTCCTGGTTGTGATAAAGGCTGTGCAGGGTGTGTGGCGCAACCAGACGGTTGTGATTTATTGAAAGCAGGTATTCAAAAAATGATCAGTGCAGGGATATTACAGTTTGGCAGGGGTTGTAGGCAGAGTAAAGTTACTGACAGAGAGATTGATGTTGCCACAATAACAATTCCGTTCAAGACAATAACTATATCAGCGCCGACGAGACCAGCGCCGGTCACCATCACTGTTCCTGGACCAGTCCCGTATGAGAGTACCAAGGCCATCCCATGGAACTATGGGGCCGAGGTGTTTGTTAATGGTAAGAAACAGGAATTGGAAGAGACATCAGCTGTGAATACAGGGGTTGAAAATCTTGTTGAAGCAGGGGCTATCACTAGGAGTGGTAGAGTCTTTATTCCGTCCGAGGATCAAGTTGGCAGTTCAAGACAAGACAAAGGTAAACAGATGATGGATGAGTCCATACAGAGGTAGGAAGCTAATAATTCTATGACAAAGCAGGCTGGGGATACTTTCTCAGAAGACGTAGAAGAGTTTATGAGGTTGATCAGGAAAAGTGATTACAAGATTGTTGATCAACTTCACCAAACTCCATCGAAGATTTCCATTCTATCCTTACTGTTGTGCTCTAAAGCGCACTAAAATGCATTGCTGAAGGTTTTGAACATGGCTTATGTACCGCAGGAAATATCTGTTAACTAGCTAGAAGGGGTTGTGGCTCATGTGAATGCTGGTAATGGCTTGGGTTTCACCGATTTAGATTTGACTCCAGCTGGGAGGAATCACAACAATGCTCTGCATATTTCAGTGGAATGTCGTGGTTCCTTGATGTCACATGTGTTAGTTGATACTGGGTCGTCTTTGAATATGCTGCCGAAGAAGGCTTTGATGAAGTTGGATACTCGTGGGTTAATTTGTACACCAAGTGACTTGGTGGTACGTGCTTTTGATGGCTCCAAGAGGTCGGTTTTTGGAGAGTTAGTTCTGCCAATCAAGGTGGGTCCTGAGATTTTCAACACCACCTTTTACATAATGGATATTCAGCCTGCCTATAGTTGTTTGTTTCGTCGCCCTTGGATCTATGGTGCTGGGGCAGTAACATCTACGCTGCACCAGAAGTTGAAGTATATGGTGGATGGCCACGTTGTGACTGTTTGTGGTGAAGAAGATATCATAGTGAGTCACCTATCGACCTTCAAGTATGTAGAGGTAGATGGTGAAGTACAGGAAACTTTGTGCCAAGCCTTTGAAGCTGTGAAAATTCCCAAAGAACCCCCAAAGGCAGTCAGTCAGCCTGAGGTGGTCGCCCAACCTGAAGTCGTCAGACAACCAGAGATTCCAATGTCCTCTTTCAAAGAGGCACGTGCTATAGTTGAAGCTGGTGGTTCTCAGAAGTGGGGCAGTGTTATTGATGTTCAAAGAAAGCAAGATACTCATGGACTGGGTTACAAGCCACCTAGGAGTCCTGAAGAGCCTCCCAAGTTCTATGGTTCAGTCCGTTTCACCAGTGCCGGTGTTTTCTTCGACAGAGTCAATGCTATTGAGGATGAAGGAGATAGTGACTGTGACATGGATGAATGGATCCGTCCCTGCACCCCTAGTCAGAGTTTAGGCAACTGGTCTTCCGAGAAAGTTATCCAAGTGACGTGCCCGGAGTAATTTACTTTTGTTTTCTGTTATGTTGAGTCCTACGTTCTGCCCAAGACGTAGTGATATTTATTTGTAGGGCTTGGATGTTTTATTTTCTATTTTTATCATCAATAAAGGACGTTTTTCATTCAAATATTTTGATCCCTGTTTTTTTGTTTTTACTTTTTGCATTAACCCACATCAAAATGGCAATGTGTTTTCTTGTTTGTTGCACTCATAATAAACATAAAACATCCATCATGCAGGTTCCTTTGGTCAGATTCCACCCCTCATGACTTAGCTATGGCTCGATATGACTTCGACAATCCTATCTATCAAGCCAAAGAAGAGACTGACGAAGACTGTGACTTACCAGAAGAATTATCCAGGTTACTAAAACAAGAGGAAAGGGTTATTCTACCTCATCAGGAGGAAGTTGAGACTATTAATATGGGAACCGAGGATGTTAAATGAGAAGTAAGGATTGGGGCTGCTTTGGAAGACACTGTTAAGAGAAGATTGGTTGAGTTACTTCGAGAGTATGTGGATATCTTCGCCTGGTCTTACCAAGACATGCCCGGGCTTGACACTGACATTGTTTCACACAGACTGCCGCTTAAAGAGGGTTGTACTCCAGTCAAGCAGAAACTAAGAAGGACGAAACCAGATATGGCTGTCAAGATCAAGGAAGAGGTTCAGAAACAGTTAGACGCCGGATTTCTCGTTGTGACAAATTATCCTCCGTGGGTTGCTAATATTGTACCTGTACCTAAGAAGGATGGGAAGGTCAGGATGTGTGTTGATTACCGAGATTTGAACAGGGCGATCCCGAAGGATGATTTCCCGCTCCCCCACATTGACGTGTTAGTAGACAATACTACTCAATATTCTATGTTTTCCTTCATGGATGGCTTCTCTGGGTATAACCAAATCAAAATGGCCCCAGAGGACATGGAGAAGACTACGTTCATAACACCGTGGGGAACATTTTGCTACAAGGTAATGCCCTTCGGATTGAAGAATGCTGGGGCAACCTATCAGCGGGCAATGGTGACTCTCTTTCATGATATAATTCACAAGGAGATTGAAGTCTATGTTGATGACATGATTGCGAAGTCACAGACAGAGGAAGAACACTTGGTAAACCTCCAGAAGTTGTTTGAAAGGTTGAGGAAGTTCAGATTAAGATTGAATCCGAACAAGTGCACCTTCGGTGTGAGGTCTGGTAAATTGCTGGGATTCATTGCTAGTGAAAGAGGTATCGAGGTTGATCCTGCAAAAACAAGAGCCATACAAGAGATGCCTGAGCCAAGAACAGAGAAAGAGGTTCGTGGTTTCTTGGGGAGGTTGAATTACATTGCTAGGTTCATCTCTCATCTGACAGCCACGTGTGAACCAATTTTCAAGTTGTTAAGAAAGGATCAAGAGGTCAGGTCGAATGAAAATTGTCGAGAGGCGTTTGAAAGGATAAAGACATATTTGCAGGAACCTCTAGTCCTTATGCCACCGGTGTCCGGGAGACCGTTGATTATGTACCTTACGGTTCTTGAGAATTCTATGGGTTGTGTTCTCGGTCAACACGACGAGACAAGTAGGAAGAGCACACCATTTACTACCTGAGTAAGAAGTTCATTGATTGCGAATCAAGATACTCTATGTTGGAAAAGACATGTTGTACGCTCGCTTGGGCAGCCAAGCGCCTGAGGCAGTATATGTTAAACCACACAACCTTGTTGATTTCGAAGATGGATCCGATTAAGTACGTATTTAAGAAGCAGGCACTTTCTGGAAGGATAGCCCGTCGGCAGATGGTTTTGACAGAATACGATATTTAGTATGTTTCCCAGAAGGCCATTAAGGGAAGTGTTCTGTTAGAATACCTTGCTGAACAGCCGGTCGAGGATTATCAGCCAATGAAGTTTGAGTTTCCAGACGAGCATGTTATGTTTCTAAAAATGAAAGATTGTGAAGAGCCTCTGCCCGATGAAGGACCTGAGATTGGGTCTCAATGGAAGATGATTTTCGATGGGGCTGTCAACTCATATGGTAATGGAATTGGGGCAATCATTACTGTAACACCCCGTTTCCCAAATACATAATATAATAATAATTATAATAGCACTTATCAGAGTTTTCGTAAAATACGGGATATTACATTCTTTTCAACTTTATAATAATAGTAACTATAAAAATAACACTTTATTAATTCCATAAAAATTCCTTTACAAAGGTTTATACAAACTGCAGCGGAATTTTTTTTTTTATATCACCATCTTCAACTCAAATGGCATTGAGGCCTTCATTATAACAAATAAACAACTTCTTCATAATATGTTTCAAAATCTAATACGTAACAAAATAGGAATAAAAACAACTAAATAAAACCCATCCCATTACGTATCAGAGCAGACTCCTACACAAAGACACAAGAGACTATGAACTCAAGCAGCAACTACTTCAATGAATCTGCCATGTTACCCACGTAAGAGGTAACATTCAAGCAGAAAGGGTGAGATTTCACAATTCATAATAAAATGATAACATAGTAAGGAATTATCATGTTCAGCAACTTACAATCCTTCACCAATAACAACACATAATGCATGTTATCAACAACAACAATATATTATCATATTATAGCAACAATAGTAATTTATCACGTATGTGTAGTTAACAACTGACATCAAAATCAACACCACATATAACAGCAACCATACAACATCAACTACACATTATTATTCATATTTATCAACAGTTTACAACATCATCAATAATTAGCAGCATCAACAATTTATAACATTTAGCAGCATCAACAATTAACATCAACATCATATGAAATGCAAGTGCAATCATGCATGTGGTACCCAGGGCATAAGCCCTCAACATTTTTCCTTAATTAAGGATCCAAGGCATAAGCCTTCAACAGTGCCAATCCAAGCCAACAACAGGGCATAAGCCCTCAACAATGCATATGTAATCATGCCAAATGAAATCAGCTCAAAAACATCAACAATCAACATTTGGCACAATGGCCCAAGGCATAAGCCTTCAACAACGTCATCAACAACAACATCATCAATATTGGTACAAAGACCCAAGGCATAAGCCTTCAACAACAAACATCAACAATAACATAATTTATTTCATCAAGTAAATAATTACTCCCAACATCATTTTATACATCATTTGATTCGCCCAAATGCGTAACACAACTACCAACGGTCGACACAATCATATTCAAATAATTATTTAAAATATCAAACGAAGTCGGAATCACGCAAATGAATATGTTCTGAAAAGCTTAGAGAGTCTATTTCAAGGATATGAATTTTATTTTAAGACCTAATACACCAATCCATTCAGTTTAATCAAACCATAAGAACACATACTCACACCGGGAAGAATATTTTGTCTAACTTCAAAATGATGCTAAAACTTATATATTTATGATAAAATTCTGAAACTTTCCAGTTAGAAAGGTCATTAAGTTCTCTTTCCAACGCAACTGACGCCACCCCAAACGGACTTACGACGCTCCAGTTACACTCGAAACAAAATGACCAACGCATGACCGAAATCGCCAACATTTATGGTATAAAAACAAGGTAACCACTACTATTGAAGAAGTCTTGGACTTAATTTATCCACATAAACATAAATATTATCGCGTTAGCTTTCTAACACTTCGAACGGGACCTCAAACGGACTTACGGAACTCAAGATATGCCCAAAACAAGTCGGTCAATACACTTCTACAGTCTCCTGCGATCCCATTACGGAAATTTCACTCTTAAACTCATTTTTTTTCAACTTAAAATTATGTCAAACATTCCCCAACATGTTCAAATAGCTTATTTTGAAAATCACTTATTATTGGTTAATTACTTTTTGTTATTTCACTCTAAACCTATCAACCAACATCAATTCTAACAACATTATGCCATCAAAATTCATCCTCATTCATCAATTCAACACAAATCAACATTTAACAACATTATCAACAAACATATACAACCCTATTACACCAATTCATAATCAACTCAAAAACATCCCTAAACAACCCTAACCACAAACATACATTATCAATCCCATTATAAAATGTTAGTCCCCCCTTACCTTGTAACTGGAGGCTCTAACTCAAAGGGTTTGCAGAATGTTACATTCCTTTCTTTCTCTTCTCTCTACGTTCCGTTCTTCACACTTCTCAGCCAGCCTTTTCCCAAATGATCGTATCAATGTTACGATCTAACTCTATTCTCCCTATATTATATTTCCCATATTCCAATAATAACCTTAGGACCCCTAATATCCCAAGTTATTCCAATTCTACCCTTCTCAACTTATATTTTATTTTTTTATAACAATATACCACTAATCCCCTTTTATTATAATTTCTAATAACAATAATAATAATAATAACCATATAATAATAATAATTATTCCCAATATTACTAATATTATATTTTAAGTATTAATAATAATAACATACTAGCATCCTCATGCCACCCCCAAGGTTCTACACTTTTGGTCATACACCCCCTACCTTATATTTTATATTTTAATAAAAATACTAATAATTTCTATTTTTTTTAAAATTATTTTAATTACTCAATAATAATAATAATTAACTAATTATATTATTATATACCATCATCAACATCACGCAATTCATCACAAAACACAATAATTCATAAATCATCGCCACAATTAGTCAAATTAATTAATTAGACTCTATAAATAATAAAATAAATAAAAGAGGGCGTTACAACTCTCCCCCACTAGAATGTTTTCGTCCTCGAAAACGCACCAACAGAAACGAGTCCAGATACTACTCTATCATCCACTCCTCATGCCTTCAAATCCGACTCTTGCCAAAAGGCCAAACATACACTACCCTTACTAAGGTAACTTCCTTGTTTTAGCCATCTACCGAAATTCTCAAGTTTGAATACAACGCTCTCATCGAAGTCAAACCACATCGCGGTTTCTACACTTCTTAATATACAAAGTATCATAAACGACCATTCCAACACATCGAATGGGAAAATCTCTCACTTATTTCAATCAACTACTAATGGCTATCTCAAGCACTCCTTCGTCTATGCACCCAAACTTTCAATAATCCCTCCAGGGATTAAATAACTCTCTTCTTCAGATCATCTGTCTACGGTTCATAAGAAGAATTCCATCCGACTTAGTACTAACACAATCTGTGCTCCTTACCAAAACGTCAATTATAAATCCCGTATTTAAATCGAACACAATACTCTACAGAATATCACAACTTTCATAACCTTGCTGATATACTACCCATTAACTTTCTCCATCACATTCAACCGTCGAAACAATAGTTCATCAAATTCTAATACATCTTCATCACCTCTGACAGAATATTTATCTTCTTTCGGCGTCCTTTCTCAAACATTATTCTTTTAATTTTCAAGCACGCTAATAATACGAAAATGATTCATAAATCCAATCCCACTATCTTCATCAACATAAATTCATCATTCTATCCTTAATACATCAAAACCAATCATTCTAATCACTTTAAATTCATCCATTGATTCTCTTAATTTTTTTTCCTCAATAGATCCACCAACCCACCTCGGTATTTCCTTCTTGGTAATATCTTAAATTGCACCACCAATTAAATTTAATCCTGCGAGTTTCTCTATCAACTCCATCTCACGATTCATAATCGTCGCCGTAAGCAATATCATATGATTTAAACATTAGTCACTACATAAATATTTCCAAAATAATCGCTCACATAAAACATAATTCTTCAACAGTCCTAACCATCTTGTCTGTCACATAATAACCTCTCTCGAGTCGACTAAACACTTCAATTTCTGCGATTACTGAATACCTCCATCTTGGTCTTCAAAGATTACATTACCCACTTACAACACAAACTCTCTTTTAGAAACATCACACTGAACCACTAAAAGATTTTTGCCCAATTCTCCAAAATCAACATCGAAGCAACCACTAACACTTCTTCGGTTCAAACTTTCCATTCTGGATAATCCAACTTGCACCTCTAGATATCTCAGCACCTAGCCGTATACACCTCTACATTAGCAGTTTCAACCTTCAGAATGTTATTCTAATTAACTCAAAATCCAACGATATCCAACCTCAATTTGTTCTCACTAAACAACATACCAAGTAAACGATTCATTAACACGGTCTCAAATCCTTTGGTCTTATCCAAAACAATTCAAATTCACGACTTCACACATACAATTCTTATACCAACATACCTATCTGATCTCATAATTCGAAATCCTCCAAGTGCATGTCTCTGTACATGAAAATAAATAACATGTCTATCACAGTGACTCTCATCACATCCCTTCTCTACTCAAGGAAACAAACATTAAAAACATTTTCTCACATCCTTTCACAACATCTTTATTTTCTTTACAATCATGAACTTAACTCCCAACAATCACCTGAATCAACACATGCGACCGGTATCATAACGTCTATCGCATTATCCTTGATGTGTACGGACGCAACTCTACCAAACATTGCTGCATCAATCTTAATTCACTACTCAAATATCAACAATAACATACATGAAATCTCATGAAGTCAAAACATCACACCACTGCACCCACAACGCAACGACAATGGCATCCGCATTTTCGATCATACCAAAGCACCGTATAAACCTTCAAAAGCATCCACTCCCTTTAAACAACCAATAATCATTTCCTTCCATGGAACATATTTTTATCAAAACGTTCGCTGCGCTAGCTTTCCAACGCCTCGAACGACACCTAAAACGGATACTCGAAACTCAAGTTATGAATTTTCGAAGTTTTCAAAAATCATCCATAACATAGCTACGAGTTTGACATCTAGTTGACTCAAAACCCAACCAAAACTCATCTTTGATTCCCCAAACTCTTATTTTAACTTAGTTATACATATTAGGAACTATTGGGAACATAAGAACACAGTTTCATTCCGATCAATTCTTCCCCAAATTCCCAAAAACTCACTTCTCATCTCCAACGTTAGTATCTAAACGACTCTTTATGAATCTATCAATCTCTCCTCCATCGACATCGTCGTTTTCCACGCTTCACAACTCAATGCTCCCTTCCACAACCTCCTTATAACTGGAATCACCCGTTACTTATCAACATCTTCATCCTTCATGATGCCAAGATTACAATCCTTTTCATAATCTTCTTTATATCCCCGAGTCCCGACTTGACCTGTTCAACCCAGCCGCAACATTCAACAATCATATATATAATTCCAACGACAAAACTCTACAACATTCCACCATTCTCAATTGATAACATCACGCTTCATAATAATTCCACAAGACTAACTCTACGAATAATACGCAGTCCTGAAAACATCGCAACTATCTGAGCTTCATCTTCTCAGACTCATCCCAACCGTTTAGCGACTATTCCTTCGAGACAAGAATCTGCATCTATTCATCAGAACAATCCGTAAGCACTTGACTCAACTACAACCATCCTCCGATCCCACAATTTAAGCCGAAAGACACGTCTATCCCATCCAACATAATCCCGTATGCTATCAACAAGAGATTGAGGGTGATCAGTTCCTCAATTTGTTAATAGACATCCGAAAACCATGATGGGGTTCAAACCGTCTTTACCAACTACAATAGAGTTCAACCGCGCACCAACGGCAACTCCACACCCAACATCTCAGAGAAGCAAAAGGTTCTCCCCCACTTATTTCGGACTCATCCTCCTGCAAAGTTAGAAGTAAGACAAAAGAAGACCGATAGTGTTTTCACACAGATATCGCATACACACAACACGACTCTACGGACTCAACAACCTGGTCGGACGGACCGACCTGCTCTGATACCAATTGTAACACCCCGTTTCCCAAATACATAATATAATAATAATTATAATAGCACTTATCAGAGTTTTCGTAAAATAAGGGATATTACATTCTTTTCAACTTTATAATAATAGTAACTATAAAAATAATACTTTATTAATTCCATAAAAATTCCTTTATAAAGGTTTACACAAACTGCAGCGGAAAAATTTTTTTTTATAACATCACCATCTTCAACTCAAATGGCACTAAGGCCTTCCTTACAACAAATAAACAATTTCTTCATAATATGTTTCAAAATCTAATACGTAACAAAATAGGAATAAAAACAACTAAACAAAACCCATCCCGTTACGTATCAGAGCAGACTCCTACACAAAGACACAAGAGACTCCGAACTCAAGCAGTAACTACTTCAATGAATCTGCATGTTACCCACGTAAGAGGTAACATTCAAGCAGAAAGGGTGAGATTTCACAATTCATAATAAAATGATAACATAGTAAGGAATTATCATGTTCAGCAACTTACAATCCTTCACCAATAACAACACATAATGCATGTTATCAACAACAACAATATATTATCATATTATAGCAACAATAGCAATTTATCACGTATGTGTAGTTAACAACTGACATCAAAATCAACACCACATATAACAGCAACCATACAACATCAACTACACATTATTATTCATATTTATCAATAGTTTACAACATCATCAACAATTAGCAGCATCAACAATTTATAACATTTAGCAGCATCAACAATTAACATCAACATCATATGAAATGCAAGTGCAATCATGCGTGTGGTACCCAGGGCATAAGCCCTCAACATTTTTCCTTAATTAAGGATCCAAGGCATAAGCCTTCAACAGTGCCAATCCAGGCCAACAACAGGGCATAAGCCCTCAACAATGCATATGTAATCATGCCAAATGAAATCAGCTCAAAAACATCAACAATCAACATTAGGCACAATGGCCCAAGGCATAAGCCTTCAACAATGTCATCAACAACAACATCATCAATATTGGTACAAAGACCCAAGGCATAAGCCTTCAACAACAAACATCAATAATAACATAATTTATTTCATCAAGTAAATAATTACTCCCAACATCATTTTATACATCATTTGATTCGCCCAAATGCGTAACACAACTACCAACGGTCGAATTATCAAACGTAGTCGGAATCACACAAATGAATATGTTCCGAAAATCTTAGAGAGTCTATTTCAAGGATATGAATTTTATTTTAAGACCTAATACACCAATCTATTCAGTTTAATCAAACCATAAGAACACATACTCACACCGGGCAGAATATTTTGTCTAACTTCAAAATGATGCCAAAACTTATATACTTATGATAAAATTCCGAAACTTTCCAGTTGGAAAGGTCATTAAGTCCTCTTTCCAACACAACTGACGCCACCCAAAACGGACTTACGGCGCTCCAGTTACACTCGAAACAAAATGACCAACGCATGACCGAAATCGCCAACATTTATGGTATAAAAACAAGGTAACCACTACTATTGAAGAAGTCCTAGACTTAATTTGGCCACATAAACATAAAGATTATCGCGTTAGCTTTCTAACACTTCGAACGGGACCTCAAACGGACTTACGGAACTCAAGATATGCCCAAAACAAGTCGGTCAATACACTTCTACAGTCTCCTGCGATCCCATTACGGAAATTTCACTCTTAAACTCATTTTTTTTCAACTTAGAATTATGTCAAACATTCCCCAACATGTTCAAATAGCTTATTTTGAAAATCACTTATTATTGGTCAATTACTTTTTGTTATTTCACTCTAAACCTATCAACCAACATCAATTCTAACAACATTATGCCATCAAAATTCATCCTCATTCATCAATTCAACACAAATCAATATTTAACAACATTATCAACAAACATATACAACCCTATTACACCAATTCATAATCAACTCAAAAACATCCCTAAACAACCCTAACCCCAAACATACATTATCAATCCCATTATAAAATGTTAGTCCCCCCTTACCTTGTAACTGGAGACTCTAACTCAAAGGATTTGCAGAATGTTACATTCTTTTCTTTCTCTTCTCTCTACATTCCGTTCTTCATACTTTTCAGCCAGCCTTTTCCCAAATGATTGTACCAATGTTACGATCTAACTCTATTCTCCCTATATTATATTTCTCATATTCCAATAATAACCTTAGGACCCCTAATATCCCAAGTTATTCCAATTCTACCCTTCTCAACTTATATTTTATTTTTTTATAACGATATACCACTAATCCCCTTTTATTATAATTTCTAATAACAATAATAATAATAATAACCATATAATAATAATAATTATTCCCAATATTACTAATATTATATTTTAAGTATTAATAATAATAACATACTAGCATCCTCATGCCACCCCCAAGGTTCTACACTTTTGGTCATACACCCCCTACCTTATATTTTATATTTTAATAAAAATACTAATAATTTCTATTTTTTTTAAAATTATTTTAATTACTCAATAATAATAATAATTAACTAATTATATTATTATATACCATCATCAACATCACGCAATTCATCACAAAACACAATAATTCATAAATCATCGCCACAATTAGTCAAATTAATTAATTAGACTCTATAAATAATAAAATAAATAAAAGAGGGCATTACAATTACAACTCCAAAGGGTTCTCATATCCCTTTCACTACCCGGTTAGTATTCGTGTGTACCAACAACGAGGCGGAGCATGAAGCATGCATCATGGGGTTAGAAGAAGTAATTGATTTGAGAATCAAGAACCTCGATGTCTATGGTGATTCCGCGTTAGTAGTTAATCAGATTACAGGAGAATGGGAAACTCGTCAGGCGAATTTGGTGCCTTATAACAACTATGCCAGAAGGTTGTTACCTTTCTTTGACAGGGTGGATTTTCATCATGTGCCCCGAGCTGAGAATCAGATGGCTGATGTGTTAGCGACATTGGCATCCATGTATAAGGTGAACCGTTGGAATGAAACACCTTCGATTAGAATCATGCGTCTGGACAGACCAGCTTTTGTGTTTGCAATTGAAGATGTGTCTGATGGCAAACCGTGGTATCATGATATTAAGGTTTTTCTGAAGAGACAGGAGTATCCAGAGGGTGCCTCCACCAAAGATAAGAAGACTCTGAGAAGGTTGGCAGGAAACTTCTTTCTGAACAAGGATGATGTGTTATATAAGAGGAACTTCGATATGGTCTTGCTTCGTTGTGTTGACGAACACGAGGCAGGTTTGTTGATGGAGGAAGTTCACGAGGGTTCTTTCGGTACTCACTCCAGTGGACACACCATGGCTAGAAAGTTGTTGAGGGCAGGATATTACTGGATGACTATGGAGTCTAATTGTTTCAAGTACGCCCGAAAGTGCCATAAATGCCAGATTTATGCAGATAAGATGCATGTACCGCCTACTCCTCTAAATGTGTTGTCATCTCCTTGGCCTTTTGAAATGTGGGGCATAGATATGATTGGAAGGATTGAGCCCACTGCTTCCAATGGGCATCGTTTCATTTTGGTTGCCATTGACTATTTCACAAAGTGGGTGGAAGCTGCCTCGTACACCAACGTCACCAAGCAAGTGGTAGCCCGATTTATAAAGAAGGATATCATCTGTCGTTATGGGGTCCCGGAGAGAATCATTACTGATAATGGCTCGAATTTGAACAACAAGATAATGAAGGAACTATGTCAGAGTTTTAAGATCGAGCATCATAATTCCTCTCCATATCGTCTGAAGATGAATGGGGCTGTTGAGGCAGCAAATAAGAATATCAAGAAGATTGTGCAGAAAATGGTGGTAACATATAAAGACTGGCATGAGATGCTACCCTATGCCCTACATGGTTACCGTACTTTGGTACGTACGTCAACTGGGGCAACGCCTTTCTCAGTGGTGTATGGTATGGAAGCAGTTTTACCCTTAGAGGTCGAGATTCCGTCTTTGAGAGTTCTGGCAGATGTGAAGCTTGATGAAGCTGAGTGGGTGTGTT
The DNA here is from genome assembly GCA_022829125.1 of Lathyrus tuberosus. Taxonomy (NCBI): domain Eukaryota; kingdom Viridiplantae; phylum Streptophyta; class Magnoliopsida; order Fabales; family Fabaceae; genus Lathyrus; species Lathyrus tuberosus. Next base: position 3,917,482 of record JALAZF010000503.1, on the reverse strand, counting down.
CCAGATTGGATCAGTTAAACCTTATTGAAGAAAAGAGATTGGCATCAATCGCACATGGTTGGTTGTATCAGAGCAGGATGAAGCACGCCTTTGACCCGAAAGTGCGTCCTCGGAGTTTTCAGACAGGTGAATTGGTTTTGAAAAGGATCCTTCCTCCTCAGACAGATCACAGGGGCAAATGGACTCCAAACTACGAGGGGCCATATGTAGTGAGAAAGGTTTTTTCTGGTGGAGGCTTACTACTTTCAACTATGGATGGCGAAGATTTTACATCCCCTGTGAACGCAGATGTAGTCAAAAAATACTTTGCATAAAAGAGACCCGCTGGACATAAAAAGAAAGTCCAGGCAAAAAAGGGGCATCCCGGCGAACCATAAAAAGGAAAAGGTTCGGGCAAAAGTTAGGGATAAAATGTAAAAAGAAACGTGTAAACCCGCAAAGTTGAAAACCTGGAAAGGCGACTTTGGCAAAAATGGGTATCCCGATGGATTGAAAACCCGAAAAAGGCGATCCAGGAAAAAGTTAGGCATCTATAATGAAAGGCTATGGTCTGCGTTCGATATGTGAGCAATTTCAATACCTGGAAATTCTGAAAGAAAGGAATCAGTACAGTTAGTCTCTTCAAAGGTCAAGACATTTGTGGATAAGCAAGACATATGGGTCATAGCTGAGTCGAATCATGGTGGATATCTGTTCCCACATTGCCGACATGTGTATTTTCTTTTTGCTTTTGCGCAATTACCTCTTTTTAGGAATTGCTTCCTATTGTAAATGCCTATTTACAGGCCACTTTTCTCAATAAAATATTCATTTCACTCAAAGAACTTTCCGTTGTTTGTTTTACTTTTACTGTTTTGTTTGCAAAAAACGTCCGATATTTTTGATAAACATTGCATATAAAACTTCGAGCTTTGCGGAGCATAACGAAAAGCAGTAGAAATTACTTAGACATTAATGGTGATAGTCAGGTTGTGGCATATTCTTTTGTTGTTATTTGACTTGCAGGGCAACAGGATTGTATTTCCCAGCAGTTTGCTTTCCCCAGCATTGAGATTGCATTTTCCTCAACAGAGCAGACCTTCCCCAGCAGGAGAGCTGGAAAGTATTTTCTCTGAATCAAGACGTTATCTCCCCACAGAATCAGGGTTTTCACTTCCCCATCCAGTCAGGAAGCGTGCTTTCGCCGACAATGCCATATCCTAGTCCCCAGCAAGGTGGGAGTAAAGTCATTCTCCCCACCAGCAGGCTAAGTTCAGCAGTATCCCCAAGCAGGATGGTATTATGGACTGTTTTCCCCAAGCAGGATGGTATTATGGGCTGGCATCCCCCAGCAGGTTCTGAGCCCAATTGGATATTAGCAATCTTCAGTAACAGACTTCCGGTTCCGTTATTAGCGTTCATTCTCAACTCCCCCAGCAGAGGAGAAATCTCAGGTTTTGGATGTTACCTCCAGTGAAAGACAGGTGTGGCCCCCGGTAGTTCTTTCGGGATTTCATCCCCAACAGAAGTTGTTGATCTGAAGAGTCGATCAGTATGACCCTTCTCAGCAGAGTTCCTGGATTCAGAGGACAATTTATTTTTGTCATCCCCAGCTGAATTGGTCTTTTCTCTCCAGCATTTATTTTGCTGGAGGGACCCCTTTTGCATATCATAAGCATTTGCATTACATCCTCAAAACGCGTAGCATTTCCACTTTGTGTGGAGCATTACAGCAAAATTCAAACATTTGCATTCGAAGCATAAGCTAGGTTTGATGCTTTCCTTGCCAGTTCTCTTTCCCAGCAGAGGTGGCATAACTCAAGAGATTTTGGAGAGATGCGTTCCTCATACTTGTGCTCCCTGGCATAATCTTTTATTTAGACTTCTCCTTTCCCCGGCGGAGTCATCCTATCTGTGGATCATGAGTCCGTTAGAAGTTTGCCTTTGTTTGGCCTTTCTCTTTTGTGAAATACAGTTCTCGCCTGGTAGTCAGTTCTCGCCTGACATATTTTGTTTGCCAATTTCCCTTTCTCAGTAGGGTGGTCTAAATCAGAAGTTTTATTTCACGGTAAAGTCCACTTTATGTTGGTTATCCTTTACGGGATTGAGGTCGTATTCGTCCTTTTCTTTGTGGGTAGAGTGATTGAGGTCAGTCTTCCTTTGCAGGTACAATTGAGGTTGTATTCGTTTTGTGGGTACCGATTGAGGTCGTATTCATATTTTCTTTGTGGGTAGAGTGATTGAGGTCAGTCTTCCTTTGCGAGTGCAATTGAGGTTGTATTCGTTTTTGTGGGTGCGATTGAGGTCGTATTCATATTTTCTTTGTGGGTAGAGTGATTGAGGTCAGTCTTCCTTTGCGGGTGCAATTGAGGTTGTATTCGTTTTGTGGGTGCGATTGAGGTCGTATTCATATTTTCTTTGTGGGTAGAGTGATTGAGGTGAGTCTTCCTTTGTGGGTGCAATTGAGGTTGTATTCGTTTTGTGGGTGCGATTGAGGTCGTATGCATATTTTCTTTGTGGGTAGAGTGATCGAGGTCAGTCTTCCTTTGAGGGTACAATTGAGGTTGTATTCGTTTTGTGGGTACGATTGAGGTCGTATTCGTATTTTCTTGGTGGGTGGAGTGATTGAGGACAATCTCCATTTAAGGGTACAATTGAGGTTGTATTCGTTTTTTGTGGATGCGGTTGAGGTCGTATTCGTATTTCCTTTGTGGGTGCGATTGAGGTCGTATTCGTCTTATTTTTGAGGGTATGGTTGAGGTCATATTCCTTATTTTTCAGCACGCTCCATCTCGTTATTCTCACCATTAGTAAATTTCCGGGGCTCTTTCGGTATTCAATCCCCGTGTATCCTGGAATGTCTGAGAGCCGTCGCTATCATACCTTCAGGACCAAGTTGATTGAATAGGGGCAGCTGTAGCACCCCAAAATTTGCTCTCCTACTTTTAGTACCAACTAGCTTATGTTTCATTTCATTTTGCATTATCATGTGTGCATATCATTGGTTCTTAGCATGGGGTCAAGGTGCCAGAGGCAAGTTTAAGAGGAGAAGATGTTCTTCAAAGGGTCAAGCAAGAGAGTTCAAGTGGATCACTCTCTCCTAACCAGTGCAGAAACTAGGGTTTTGAGATTCTTGGGTTTATTGCTCCAATGGGCAAGTTTCTTAGGTTTTTATCATCACCAAATGGCATATCTTATCTTTTTTGGAGAGGATACACATCATATTCAGAGGAATTTGGATTTGGAGACTGTGTTATTTCCTCATAGACTGAGGGTACCAAAATTAGGGTTTGCTATAAAGTCAGTTTATTTCAGATTTTTTGGGCAAGACTTGATTCCATGGTATTCCTTGGGTCCCTAGGTATCTAGGAATGGAAGATTGTCCATCAGCTTGGTTCATGAGAAGTTCAATTGGCCAGTGAATTGGGAATCAGGAGAATTGGATAAAAGTCAACAGTGAGAGGGGAGTCAACTGTGAAAACTTGAGGTTCTCTTCAAGGTTTTCAAGGTCTCACATCCTCATATGGTCTTCAAGAGTCAAGTTTCACACCATTTATCAAGAATCAAGGGTTGGTACAAAAGTTACTAAATATGGAAATGACCTATAATTTGAAAGTTTCCTTTTTGGGCAAGTTCTTACACTACATTCAACTTGACTTTTCACCCTCAAGAAAACTTCAAATGAATTTTCCTCAAACATGAAAGTTGAAGATCTTTTTCTCCCCTTTCCAACAAGTACTAGTGGGCCTCCATGTCATTTGTGAAACTCAAGTTATGATCAAAAGAAGGCAAAGTGGTTTTTAGGGTTCCATTTTCACAACTTTTGCATTTTGGGACATATGGACCTATAATTGATTCAATTGCTTCAAGGCACTTTCTAACATCAAAGAATACTCCTTAAGGATCATTTTGGGCCTTTGAACCAAGAAATTTCATGACTTATTCATTACTTATGTCACATGGTGCAAAATTGCCAAATTATTGAACACTCATGAACCAATACATCTCAAGGCCCAAATCAAATTCAGGCGTGATTTGCAATTGTTAAATAAGTGATCCATCATGAAATATTTGGATATACATGCATGGAGGAGGGTGTATTTCACATTATGTAATTTTCCAAAATCACCCAAAACTCATTAAGTGGGGAATTACCAAGGCCCAAATGCTGATCAATGGATTAACCTAATCTATTTAAGCTAACTCATGCTAGGGTTAGAGGGACGACACGTGATTTTGAATAGAACAAAGTTTGCAACCCTAAAGCTTCAATCATTCGAATCTCTCAATCCACAGCAGCTTTTCCAAAAATTCTTTCACCATCAGAACCCTTGGGATCCCTAGAGCACGAAGCAATCATCATTCGCAGCTAATAGCAAGGATACAGTTGGCGTGATCTCAGGTTGGTGGTATTTTTCATGATCCTAAAACTCCCTTTTTTGACATGCATAATGATGTGTGATTGTTGCTGACAACCCTGATATAATTTCTTTTGATTTTAGACGTGTATTATGTGCATATGGTGAGATTTAAGTTTTGGACCCATACTTTGTTTTGTTCAAATCTCTTTGTGTGTTGATCATTTGCAAATTTTGATGTGATATTTGAGATCCTGGTGAAACTCTAGACAAGATAGTGTATTCGCGTGTGTTTTCTGGGTTCTTTTGAGTTGCAGGTGGCCGGAGGTGGTGGCCGAAACCCTAGCTCCGGCGGCTGGTGAGGGTTCCGGCGAAGGTAGGGTTTTAATGGGGAAGACGAAATCCCAGCCCTTCATTTTGTTGATCGCACGGTCCTCATGCTGCCATGCGTTCTAATTTTTGTTTTTATTTTATTTAGTTATGTGTTCATTACCCCATGGTTGTTACCGTGTGCACCCAATCATATCCTCTCACTTTAATTACTTTTTTCTTTGGTTGACTTGTTTATATGCGTCTGATGAATCGTGTGATGGAGAGAGTGACAGCACATAAAAATAGCATATGCCTATCACGTGGCTTGTTCAT